>JAUIMM010000466.1:1325000-1710000 GCA_031769625.1 Taudactylus pleione
AATACACTGACCAAGAAATGCCCTTTCAAAAAACGGGAAGCTTTGTTGGTATGTGTAGCACTGGCCAACGCATGATTTTTCTTGTGTATTCTTTTCATTTTTTAAGATCATAAGCTCCTTAGAGAATGTTTCTTGTTTTGAAGAAATCAGGAAGGCACTGACCAAGAAATGCCCTTTCAACAAATGGGAAGCTTTGTTGGTATGTGTAGCACTTATGGGATATGGACAGAGTCATGGCTTTGTCATTCAGAGAATACTAGATTTATGGCATCTTAGTAATGTCCAGCTCTGAATAGTCTTATGTAAATTAGGCTATTAAATATATTTTCCTATTATCTGCTTTAGCATGTGATTCAAATTCTCTTTTCCAAAAGTGCCAAAAAGTGGACATAAGTGTACATCATGTTTATTTATTCATTTACATTTTAAGCCTAATTTGTGCATTGTATTAATATTTTCCATCATCAAAAGAAGTGCATTGCAGTCAATTACTGGATTAACAGTGTATTCTTTTCATTTTTTAAGATCATAAGCTCCTTAGAGAATGTTTCTTGTTTTGAAGAAATCAGGAATACACTGACCAAGAAATGCCCTTTCAACAAATGGGAAGCTTTGTTGGTATGTGTAGCACTTATGGGGTATGGACAGAGTCATAGCTTTGTCATTCACAGAATACTAGATTTATGGCATCTTAAAAATATCCAACTCTGAATAGTCTTATGTAAATTAGGCTATTAAATATATTTTCCTATTATCTGCTTTAACTTTTGATTCAAATTCTCTTTTCCAAATGTGCCAAAAAGTGGACTTCAGTGTACATCATGTTTATTTATTCATTTGCATTTTTAACCTAATTTGTGCATTGTATTAATATTTTCCATCATCAAAAGAAGTGCATTGCAGTCAATTAATGGATTAACAGTGTAGAGCATTGAAATCATACAATCAGGTGTTGTGGCTTACAGATTTGACTAACAAATGCCCATTTGAAAACCGGGAAGCGCTGGTGGTATATGGTTCGATTCCCAGCCAACGCATAGTTTGTATTTTATTCATTTTTTAAGATCATAAGCTCCTTAGAGAATTTTTATTGTTTTGAAGGAATTAGGAATACACTGACCAAGAAATGCCCTTTCAAAAAACGGGAAGCTTTGTTGGTATGTGTAGCACTGGCCAACGCATGATTTTTCTTGTGTATTCTTTTCATTTTTTAAAATCATAAGCTCCTTAGAGAATGTTTCTTGTTTTGAAGAAATCAGGAATACACTGACCAAGAAATGCCCTTTCAACAAATGGGAAGCTTTGTTGGTATGTGTAGCACTTATGGGAGATGGACAGAGTCATGGCTTTGTCATTCAGAGAATACTAGATTTATGGCATCTTAAAAATATCCAGCTCTGAATAGTCTTATGTAAATTAGACTAATAAATATATTTTCCTATTATCTGCTTTAGCATGTGATTCAAATTCTCTTTTCCAAAAGTGCCAAAAAGTGGACTTAAGTGTACATCATGTTTATTTATTCATTTACATTTTAAACCTAATTTGTGCATTGTATTAATATTTTCCATCATCAAACGAAGTGCATTGCAGTCAATTACTGGATTAACAGTGTATTCTTTTCATTTTTTAAGATCATAAGCTCCTTAGAGAATTTTTCTTGTTTTGGAAGGAATTAGGAATACACTGACCAAGAAATGCCCTTTCAAAAAATGGGAAGCTTTGTTGGTATGTGTAGCACTGGCCAACGCATGATTTTTCTTGTGTATTCTTTTCATTTTTTAAGATCATAAGCTCCTTAGAGAATGTTTCTTGTTTTGAAGAAATCAGGAATACACTGACCAAGAAATGCCCTTTCAACAAATGGGAAGCTTTGTTGGTATGTGTAGCACTTATGGGATATGGACAGAGTCATGGCTTTGTCATTCAGAGAATACCAGATTTATGGCATCTTAAAAATATCCAGCTCTGAATAGTCTTATGTAAATTAGGCTATTAAATATATTTTCCTATTATCTGCTTTAGCATGTGATTCAAATTCTCGTTTCCAAAAGTGCCAAAAAGTGGACTTAAGTGTACATCATGTTTATTTATTCATTTACATTTTAAACCTAATTTGTGCATTGTATTAATATTTTCCATCATCAAAAGAAGTGCATTGCAGTCAATTACTGGATTAAAAGTGTATTCTTTTCATTTTTTAAGATCATAAGCTCCTTAGAGAATGTTTCTTGTTTTGAAGAAATCAGGAATACACTGACCAAGAAATGCCCTTTCAACAAATGGGAAGCTTTGTTGGTATGTGTAGCACTTATGGGGTATGGACAGAGTCATAGCTTTGTCATTCACAGAATTCTAGATTCATGGCATCTTAAAAATATCCAGCTCTGAATAGTCTTATGTAAGTTAGGCTATTAAATATATTTTCCTATTATCTGCTTTAGCATGTGATTCAAATTCTCTTTTCCAAAAGTGCCAAAAAGTGGACTTAAGTGTACATCATGTTTATTTATTCATTTACATTTTAAGCCTAATTTGTGCATTGTATTAATATTTTCCATCATCAAAAGAAGTGCATTGCAGTCAATTACTGGATTAACAGTGTATTCTTTTCATTTTTTAAGATCATAAGCTCCTTAGAGAATTTTTCTTGTTTTGGAAGGAATTAGGAATACACTGACCAAGAAATGCCCTTTCAAAAAATGGGAAGCTTTGATGGTATGTGTAGCACTGGCCAACGCATGATTTTTCTTGTGTATTCTTTTCATTTTTTAAGATCATAAGCTCCTTAGAGAATGTTTCTTGTTTTGAAGAAATCAGGAATACACTGACCAAGAAATGCCCTTTCAACAAATGGGAAGCTTTGTTGGTATGTGTAGCACTTATGGGGTATGGACAGAGTCATAGCTTTGTCATTCACAGAATACTAGATTCATGGCATCTTAAAAATATCCAACTCTGAATAGTCTTATGTAAATTAGGCTATTAAATATATTTTCCTATTATCTGCTTTAACATTTGATCCAAATTCTCTTTTCCAAAAGTGCCAAAAAGTGGACTTCAGTGTACATCATGTTTATTTATTCATTTGCATTTTTAACCTAATTTGTGCATTGTATTAATATTTTCCATCATCAAAAGAAGTGCATTGCAGTCAATTAATGGATTAACAGTGTAGAGCATTGAAATCATACAATCAGGTGTTGTGGCTTACAGATTTGACTAACAAATGCCCTTTTGAAAACCGGGAAGCGCTGGTGGTATATGGTTCGATTCCCAGCCAACGCATACTTTGTATTCTATTCATTTTTTAAGACCATAAGCTCCTTAGAGAATTTTTATTGTTTTGAAGGAATTAGGAATACACTGACCAAGAAATGCCCTTTCAAAAAACGGGAAGCTTTGTTGGTATGTGTAGCACTGGCCAACGCATGATTTTTCTTGTGTATTCTTTTCATTTTTTAAAATCATAAGCTCCTTAGAGAATGTTTCTTGTTTTGAAGAAATCAGGAATACACTGACCAAGAAATGCCCTTTCAACAAATGGGAAGCTTTGTTGGTATGTGTAGCACTTATGGGATATGGACAGAGTCATGGCTTTGTCATTCAGAGAATACCAGATTTATGGCATCTTAAAAATATCCAGCTCTGAATAGTCTTATGTAAATTAGGCTATTAAATATATTTACCTATTATCTGCTTTAGCAGGTGATTCAAATTCTCTTTTCCAAAAGTGCCAAAAAGTGGACTTAAGTGTACATCATGTTTATTTATTCATTTACATTTTAAACCTAATTTGTGCATTGTATTAATATTTTCCATCATCAAAAGAAGTGCATTGCAGTCAATTACTGGATTAACAGTGTATTCTTTTCAGTTTTTAAGATCATAAGCTCCTTAGAGAATTTTTCTTGTTTTGAAGGAATTAGGAATACACTGACCAAGAAATGGCCTTTCAAAAAACGGGAAGCTTTGTTGGTCTGTGTAGCACTGGCCAACGCATGATTTTTCATGTGTATTCTTTTCATTTTTTAAGATCATAAGCTCCTTAGAGAATGTTTCTTGTTTTGAAGGAATCAGGAATACACTGTCCAAGAAATGCCCTTTCAACAAATGGGAAGCTTTGTTGGTATGTGTAGCACTTATGGGATATGGACAGAGTCATGGCTTTGTCATTCAGAGAATACTAGATTTATGGCATCTTTAAAATATCCAGCTCTGAATAGTCTTATGTAAATTAGGCTATTAAATATATTTTCCTATTATCTGCTTTAGCATGTGATTCAAATTCTCTTTTCCAAAAGTGCCAAAAAGTGGACTTAAGTGTACATCATGTTTATTTATTCATTTACTTTTTAAACCTAATTTGTGCATTGTATTAATGTTTTCCATCATCAAAAGAAGTGCATTGCAGTCAATTACTGGATTAACAGTGTATTCTTTTCATTTTTTAAGATCATAAGCTCCTTAGAGAATGTTTCTTGTTTTGAAGAAATCAGGAATACACTGACCAAGAAATGCCCTTTCAACAAATGGGAAGCTTTCTTGGTATGTGTAGCACTTATGGGATATGGACAGAGTCATGGCTTTGACATTCAGAGAATACGAGATTTATGGCATCTTAAAAATATCCAGCTCTGAATAGTCTTATGTAAATTAGGCTATTAAATATATTTTCCTATTATCTGCTTTAGCATGTGATTCAAATTCTCTTTTCCAAAAGTGCCAAAAAGTGGACTTAAGTGTACATCATGTTTATTTATTCATTTACATTTTAAACCTAATTTGTGCATTGTATTAATATTTTCCATCATCAAAAGAAGTGCATTGCAGTCAATTACTGGATTAACAGTGTATTCTTTTCATTTTTTAAGATCATAAGCTCCTTAGAGAATGTTTCTTGTTTTGAAGAAATCAGGAATACACTGACCAAGAAATGCCCTTTCAACAAATGGGAAGCTTTGTTGGTATGTGTAGCACTTATGGGGTATGGACAGAGTCATGGCTTTGTCATTCACAGAATACTAGATTCATGGCATCTTAAAAATATCCAACTCTGAATAGTCTTATGTAAATTAGGCTATTAAATATATTTTCCTATTATCTGCTTTAACATTTGATTCAAATTCTCTTTTCCAAAAGTGCCAAAAAGTGGACTTCAGTGTACATCATGTTTATTTATTCATTTGCATTTTTAACCTAATTTGTGCATTGTATTAATATTTTCCATCATCAAAAGAAGTGCATTGCAGTCAATTAATGGATTAACAGTGTAGAGCATTGAAATCATACAATCAGGTGTTGTGGCTTACAGATTTGACTAACAAATGCCCTTTTGAAAACCGGGAAGCGCTGGTGGTATATGGTTCGATTCCCAGCCAACGTATAGTTTGTATTCTATTCATTTTTTAAGATCATAAGCTCCTTAGAGAATTTTTACTGTTTTGAAGGAATTAGGAATACACTGTCCAAGAAATGCCCTTTCAAAAAACGGGAAGCTTTGTTGGTATGTGTAGCACTGGCCAACGCATGATTTTTCTTGTGTATTCTTTTCATTTTTTAAAATCATAAGCTCCTTAGAGAATGTTTCTTGTTTTGAAGAAATCAGGAACACACTGACCAAGAAATGCCCTTTCAACAAATGGGAAGCTTTGTTGGTATGTGTAGCACTTATGGGATATGGACAGAGTCATGGCTTTGTCATTCAGAGAATACTAGATTTATGGCATCTTAAAAATATCCAGCTCTGAATAGTCTTATGTAAATTAGGCTATTAAATATATTTTCCTATTATCTGCTTTAGCATGTGATTCAAATTCTCTTTTCCAAAAGTGCCAAAAAGTGGACTTAAGTGTACATCATGTTTATTTATTCATTTACATTTTAAACCTAATTTGTGCATTGTATTAATATTTTCCATCATCAAAAGAAGTGCATTGCAGTCAATTACTGGATTAACAGTATATTCTTTTCAGTTTTTAAGATCATAAGCTCCTTAGAGAATTTTTCTTGTTTTGGAAGGAATTAGGAATACACTGACCAAGAAATGCCCTTTCAAAAAATGGGAAGCTTTGTTGGTATGTGTAGCACTGGCCAACGCATGATTTTTCTTGTGTATTCTTTTCATTTTTTAAGATCATAAGCTCCTTAGAGAATGTTTCTTGTTTTGAAGAAATCAGGAATACACTGACCAAGAAATGCCCTTTCAACAAATGGGAAGCTTTGTTGGTATGTGTAGCACTTATGGGGTATGGACAGAGTCATGGCTTTGTCATTCACAGAATACTAGATTTATGGCATCTTACAAATATCCAACTCTGAATAGTCTTTTGTAAATTAGGCTATTAAATATATTTTCCTATTATCTGCTTTAACATTTGATTCAAATTCTCTTTTCCAAAAGTGCCAAAAAGTGGACTTCAGTGTACATCATGTTTATTTATTCATTTGCATTTTTAACCTAATTTGTACATTGTATTAATATTTTCCATCATCAAAAGAAGTGCATTGCAGACAATTAATGGATTAACAGTGTAGAGCATTGAAATCATACAATCAGGTGTTGTGGCTTACAGATTTGACTAACAGATGCCCTTTTGAAAACCGGGAAGCGTTGGTGGTATAGTGGTGAGCATAGCAGTTGACTCGGGTTCGATTCCCGGCCAACGCATAGTTTGTATTCTATTCATTTTTTAAGATCATAAGCTCCTTAGAGAATGTTTCTTGTTTTGAAGAAATCAGGAATACACTGACCAAGAAATGCCCTTTCAACAAATGGGAAGCTTTGTTGGTATGTGTAGCACTTATGGGATATGGACAGAGTCATGGCTTTGTCATTCAGAGAATACTAGATTTATGGCATCTTAAAAATATCCAGCTCTGAATAGTCTTATGTAAATTAGGCTATTAAATATATTTACCTATTATCTGCTTTAGCAGGTGATTCAAATTCTCTTTTCCAAAAGTGCCAAAAAGTGGACTTAAGTGTACATCATGTTTATTTATTCATTTACATTTTAAACCTAATTTGTGCATTGTATTAATATTTTCCATCATCAAAAGAAGTGCATTGCAGTCAATTACTGGATTAACAGTGTATTCTTTTCAGTTTTTAAGATCATAAGCTCCTTAGAGAATTTTTCTTGTTTTGAAGGAATTAGGAATACACTGACCAAGAAATGGCCTTTCAAAAAACGGGAAGCTTTGTTGGTCTGTGTAGCACTGGCCAACGCATGATTTTTCATGTGTATTCTTTTCATTTTTTAAGATCATAAGCTCCTTAGAGAATGTTTCTTGTTTTGAAGGAATCAGGAATACACTGTCCAAGAAATGCCCTTTCAACAAATGGGAAGCTTTGTTGGTATGTGTAGCACTTATGGGATATGGACAGAGTCATGGCTTTGTCATTCAGAGAATACTAGATTTATGGCATCTTTAAAATATCCAGCTCTGAATAGTCTTATGTAAATTAGGCTATTAAATATATTTTCCTATTATCTGCTTTAGCATGTGATTCAAATTCTCTTTTCCAAAAGTGCCAAAAAGTGGACTTAAGTGTACATCATGTTTATTTATTCATTTACTTTTTAAACCTAATTTGTGCATTGTATTAATGTTTTCCATCATCAAAAGAAGTGCATTGCAGTCAATTACTGGATTAACAGTGTATTCTTTTCATTTTTTAAGATCATAAGCTCCTTAGAGAATGTTTCTTGTTTTGAAGAAATCAGGAATACACTGACCAAGAAATGCCCTTTCAACAAATGGGAAGCTTTCTTGGTATGTGTAGCACTTATGGGATATGGACAGAGTCATGGCTTTGACATTCAGAGAATACGAGATTTATGGCATCTTAAAAATATCCAGCTCTGAATAGTCTTATGTAAATTAGGCTATTAAATATATTTTCCTATTATCTGCTTTAGCATGTGATTCAAATTCTCTTTTCCAAAAGTGCCAAAAAGTAGACTTAAGTGTACATCATGTTTATTTATTCATTTACATTTTAAACCTAATTTGTGCATTGTATTAATATTTTCCATCATCAAAAGAAGTGCATTGCAGTCAATTACTGGATTAACAGTGTATTCTTTTCATTTTTTAAGATCATAAGCTCCTTAGAGAATGTTTCTTGTTTTGAAGAAATCAGGAATACACTGACCAAGAAATGCCCTTTCAACAAATGGGAAGCTTTGTTGGTATGTGTAGCACTTATGGGGTATGGACAGAGTCATGGCTTTGTCATTCACAGAATACTAGATTCATGGCATCTTAAAAATATCCAACTCTGAATAGTCTTATGTAAATTAGGCTATTAAATATATTTTCCTATTATCTGCTTTAACATTTGATTCAAATTCTCTTTTCCAAAAGTGCCAAAAAGTGGACTTCAGTGTACATCATGTTTATTTATTCATTTGCATTTTTAACCTAATTTGTGCATTGTATTAATATTTTCAATCATCAAAAGAAGTGCATTGCAGTCAATTAATGGATTAACAGTGTAGAGCATTGAAATCATACAATCAGGTGTTGTGGCTTACAGATTTGACTAACAAATGCCCTTTTGAAAACCGGGAAGCGCTGGTGGTATATGGTTCGATTCCCAGCCAACGCATAGTTTGTATTCTATTCATTTTTTAAGATCATAAGCTCCTTAGAGAATTTTTATTGTTTTGAAGGAATTAGGAATACACTGTCCAAGAAATGCCCTTTCAAAAAACGGGAAGCTTTGTTGGTATGTGTAGCACTGGCCAACGCATGATTTTTCTTGTGTATTCTTTTCATTTTTTAAAATCATAAGCTCCTTAGAGAATGTTTCTTGTTTTGAAGAAATCAGGAATACACTGACCAAGAAATGCCCTTTCAACAAATGGGAAGCTTTGTTGGTATGTGTAGCACTTATGGGATATGGACAGAGTCATGGCTTTGTCATTCAGAGAATACTAGATTTATGGCATCTTAAAAATATCCAGCTCTGAATAGTCTTATGTAAATTAGGCTATTAAATATATTTTCCTATTATCTGCTTTAGCATGTGATTCAAATTCTCTTTTCCAAAAGTGCCAAAAAGTGGACTTAAGTGTACATCATGTTTATTTATTCATTTACATTTTAAACCTAATTTGTGCATTGTATTAATATTTTCCATCATCAAAAGAAGTGCATTGCAGTCAATTACTGGATTAACAGTATATTCTTTTCAGTTTTTAAGATCATAAGCTCCTTAGAGAATTTTTCTTGTTTTGGAAGGAATTAGGAATACACTGACCAAGAAATGCCCTTTCAAAAAATGGGAAGCTTTGTTGGTATGTGTAGCACTGGCCAACGCATGATTTTTCTTGTGTATTCTTTTCATTTTTTAAGATCATAAGCTCCTTAGAGAATGTTTCTTGTTTTGAAGAAATCAGGAATACACTGACCAAGAAATGCCCTTTCAACAAATGGGAAGCTTTGTTGGTATGTGTAGCACTTATGGGGTATGGACAGAGTCATGGCTTTGTCATTCACAGAATACTAGATTTATGGCATCTTACAAATATCCAACTCTGAATAGTCTTTTGTAAATTAGGCTATTAAATATATTTTCCTATTATCTGCTTTAACATTTGATTCAAATTCTCTTTTCCAAAAGTGCCAAAAAGTGGACTTCAGTGTACATCATGTTTATTTATTCATTTGCATTTTTAACCTAATTTGTACATTGTATTAATATTTTCCATCATCAAAAGAAGTGCATTGCAGACAATTAATGGATTAACAGTGTAGAGCATTGAAATCATACAATCAGGTGTTGTGGCTTACAGATTTGACTAACAGATGCCCTTTTGAAAACCGGGAAGCGTTGGTGGTATAGTGGTGAGCATAGCAGTTGACTCGGGTTCGATTCCCGGCCAACGCATAGTTTGTATTCTATTCATTTTTTAAGATCATAAGCTCCTTAGAGAATGTTTCTTGTTTTGAAGAAATCAGGAATACACTGACCAAGAAATGCCCTTTCAACAAATGGGAAGCTTTGTTGGTATGTGTAGCACTTATGGGATATGGACAGAGTCATGGCTTTGTCATTCAGAGAATACTAGATTTATGGCATCTTAAAAATATCCAGCTCTGAATAGTCTTATGTAAATTAGGCTATTAAATATATTTACCTATTATCTGCTTTAGCAGGTGATTCAAATTCTCTTTTCCAAAAGTGCCAAAAAGTGGACTTAAGTGTACATCATGTTTATTTATTCATTTACATTTTAAACCTAATTTGTGCATTGTATTAATATTTTCCATCATCAAAAGAAGTGCATTGCAGTCAATTACTGGATTAACAGTGTATTCTTTTCAGTTTTTAAGATCATAAGCTCCTTAGAGAATTTTTCTTGTTTTGAAGGAATTAGGAATACACTGACCAAGAAATGGCCTTTCAAAAAACGGGAAGCTTTGTTGGTCTGTGTAGCACTGGCCAACGCATGATTTTTCATGTGTATTCTTTTCATTTTTTAAGATCATAAGCTCCTTAGAGAATGTTTCTTGTTTTGAAGGAATCAGGAATACACTGTCCAAGAAATGCCCTTTCAACAAATGGGAAGCTTTGTTGGTATGTGTAGCACTTATGGGATATGGACAGAGTCATGGCTTTGTCATTCAGAGAATACTAGATTTATGGCATCTTTAAAATATCCTGCTCTGAATAGTCTTATGTAAATTAGGCTATTAAATATATTTTCCTATTATCTGCTTTAGCATGTGATTCAAATTCTCTTTTCCAAAAGTGCCAAAAAGTGGACTTAAGTGTACATCATGTTTATTTATTCATTTACTTTTTAAACCTAATTTGTGCATTGTATTAATGTTTTCCATCATCAAAAGAAGTGCATTGCAGTCAATTACTGGATTAACAGTGTATTCTTTTCATTTTTTAAGATCATAAGCTCCTTAGAGAATGTTTCTTGTTTTGAAGAAATCAGGAATACACTGACCAAGAAATGCCCTTTCAACAAATGGGAAGCTTTCTTGGTATGTGTAGCACTTATGGGATATGGACAGAGTCATGGCTTTGACATTCAGAGAATACGAGATTTATGGCATCTTAAAAATATCCAGCTCTGAATAGTCTTATGTAAATTAGGCTATTAAATATATTTTCCTATTATCTGCTTTAGCATGTGATTCAAATTCTCTTTTCCAAAAGTGCCAAAAAGTGGACTTAAGTGTACATCATGTTTATTTATTCATTTACATTTTAAACCTAATTTGTGCATTGTATTAATATTTTCCATCATCAAAAGAAGTGCATTGCAGTCAATTACTGGATTAACAGTGTATTCTTTTCATTTTTTAAGATCATAAGCTCCTTAGAGAATGTTTCTTGTTTTGAAGAAATCAGGAATACACTGACCAAGAAATGCCCTTTCAACAAATGGGAAGCTTTGTTGGTATGTGTAGCACTTATGGGGTATGGACAGAGTCATGGCTTTGTCATTCACAGAATACTAGATTCATGGCATCTTAAAAATATCCAACTCTGAATAGTCTTATGTAAATTAGGCTATTAAATATATTTTCCTATTATCTGCTTTAACATTTGATTCAAATTCTCTTTTCCAAAAGTGCCAAAAAGTGGACTTCAGTGTACATCATGTTTATTTATTCATTTGCATTTTTAACCTAATTTGTGCATTGTATTAATATTTTCCATCATCAAAAGAAGTGCATTGCAGTCAATTAATGGATTAACAGTGTAGAGCATTGAAATCATACAATCAGGTGTTGTGGCTTACAGATTTGACTAACAAATGCCCTTTTGAAAACCGGGAAGCGCTGGTGGTATATGGTTCGATTCCCAGCCAACGCATAGTTTGTATTCTATTCATTTTTTAAGATCATAAGCTCCTTAGAGAATTTTTCTTGTTTTGGAAGGAATTAGGAATACACTGACCAAGAAATGCCCTTTCAAAAAATGGGAAGCTTTGTTGGTATGTGTAGCACTGGCCAACGCATGATTTTTCTTGTGTATTCTTTTCATTTTTTAAGATCATAAGCTCCTTAGAGAATGTTTCTTGTTTTGAAGAAATCAGGAATACACTGACCAAGAAATGCCCTTTCAACAAATGGGAAGCTTTGTTGGTATGTGTAGCACTTATGGGGTATGGACAGAGTCATGGCTTTGTCATTCACAGAATACTAGATTTATGGCATCTTACAAATATCCAACTCTGAATAGTCTTTTGTAAATTAGGCTATTAAATATATTTTCCTATTATCTGCTTTAACATTTGATTCAAATTCTCTTTTCCAAAAGTGCCAAAAAGTGGACTTCAGTGTACATCATGTTTATTTATTCATTTGCATTTTTAACCTAATTTGTACATTGTATTAATATTTTCCATCATCAAAAGAAGTGCATTGCAGACAATTAATGGATTAACAGTGTAGAGCATTGAAATCATACAATCAGGTGTTGTGGCTTACAGATTTGACTAACAGATGCCCTTTTGAAAACCGGGAAGCGTTGGTGGTATAGTGGTGAGCATAGCAGTTGACTCGGGTTCGATTCCCGGCCAACGCATAGTTTGTATTCTATTCATTTTTTAATATCATAAGCTCCTTAGAGAATTTTTCTTGTTTTGAAGGAATTAGGAATACACTGACCAAGAAATGCCCTTTCAAAAAACGGGAAGCTTTGTTGGTATGTGTAGCACTGGCCAACGCATGATTTTTCTTGTGTATTCTTTTCATTTTTTAAGATCATAAGCTCCTTAGAGAATGTTTCTTGTTTTGCAGAAATCAGGAATACACTGACCAAGAAATGCCCTTTCAACAAATGGGAAGCTTTGTTGGTATGTGTAGCACTTATGGGATATGGACAGAGTCATGGCTTTGTCATTCAGAGAATACTAGATTTATGGCATCTTAAAAATATTCAGCTCTGAATAGTCTTATGTAAATAAGGCTATTAAATATATTTTCCTATTATCAGCTTTAGCATGTGATTCAAATTCTCTTTTCCAAAAGTGCCAAAAAGTGGACTTTAGTGTACATCTTGTTTATTTATTCATTTACATTTTAAACCTAATTTGTGCATTGTATTAATATTTTCCATCATCAAAAGAAGTGCATTGCAGTCAATTAATGGATTAACAGTGTATTCTTTTCATTTTTTAAGATCATAAGCTCCTTAGAGAATGTTTCTTGTTTTGAAGAAATCAGGAATACACTGACCAAGAAATGCCCTTTCAACAAATGGGAAGCTTTGTTGGTATGTGTAGCACTTATGGGATATGGACAGAGTCATGGCTTTGTCATTCAGAGAATACTAGATTTATGGCATCTTAAAAATATCAAGCTCTGAATAGTCTTATGTAAATTAGGCTATTAAATATATTTTCCTATTATCTGCTTTAGCATGTGATTCAAATTCTCTTTTCCAAAAGTGCCAAAAAGTGGACTTAAGTGTACATCATGTTTATTTATTCAATTACATTTTAAACCTAATTTGTGCATTGTATTAATATTTTCCATCATCAAAAGAAGTACATTGCAGTCAATTACTGGATTAACAGTGTATTCTTTTCATTTTTTAAGATCAAAAGCACCTTAGAGAATTTTTCTTGTTTTGGAAGGAATTAGGAATACACTGACCAAGAAATGCCCTTTCAAAAAATGGGAAGCTTTGTTGGTATGTGTAGCACTGGCCAACGCATGATTTTTCTTGTGTATTCTTTTCATTTTTTAAGATCATAAGCTCCTTAGAGAATGATTCTTGTTTTGAAGAAATCAGGAATACACTGACCAAGAAATGCCCTTTCAACAAATGGGAAGCTTTGTTGGTATGTGTAGCACTTATGGGATATGGACAGAGTCATGGCTTTGTCATTCAGAGAATTCTAGATTTATGGCATCTTAAAAATATCCAGCTCTGAATAGTCTTATGTAAATTAGGCTATTAAATATATTTTACTATTATCTGCTTTAGCATGTGATTCAAATTCTCTTTTCCAAAAGTGCCAAAAAGTGGACTTCAGTGTACATCATGTTTATTTATTCATTTGCATTTTTAACCTAATTTGTGCATTGTATTAATATTTCAAATAATCAAAAGAAGTGCATTGCAGTCAATTAATGGATTAACAGTGTAGAGCATTGAAATCAAACAATCAGGTGTTTGGCTTACAGATTTGACTAACAAATGCCCTTTTGAAAACCGGGAAGCGTTGGTGGTATATGGTTCGATTCCCAGCCAACGCATAGTTTGTATTCTATTAATTTTTTAAGATCATAAGCTCCTTAGAGAATTTTTCTTGTTTTGAAGGAATTAGGAATACAATGACCAAGAAATCCCTTTCAAAAAACGGGAAGCTTTGTTGGTATGTGTAGCACTGGCCAATGCATGATTTTTCTTGTGTATTCTTTTCATTTTTTAAGATCATAAGCTCCTTAGAGAATGTTTCTTGTTTTGAAGAAATCAGGAATACACTGACCAAGAAGTGCCCTTTCAACAAATGGGAAGCTTTGTTGGTATGTGTAGCACTTATGGGGTATGGACAGAGTCATGGCTTTGTCATTCACAGAATACTAGATTTATGGCATCTTAAAAATATCCAACTCTGAATAGTCTTATGTAAATTAGGCTATTAAATATATTTTCCTATTATCTGCTTTAACATTTGATTCAAATTCTCTTTTCCAAAAGTGCCAAAAAGTGGACTTCAGTGTACATCATGTTTATTTATTCATTTGCATTTTTAACTTAATTTGTGCATTGTATTAATATTTTCCATCATCAAAAGAAGAGCATTGCAGTCAATTAATGGATTAACAGTGTAGAGCATTGAAATCATACAATCAGGTGTTGTGGCTTACAGATTTGACTAACAAATACCCTTTTGAAAACCGTGAAGCGTTGGTGGTTTATGGTTCGATTCCCAGCCAATGCATAGTTTGTATTCTATTCATTTTTTTAGATCATAAGCTCCTTAGAGAATTTTTCTTGTTTTGAAGGAATTAGGAATACATTGACCAAGAAATGCCCTTTCAAAAAACGGGAAGCTTTGTTGGTATGTGTAGCACTGGCCAACGCATGATTTTTCTTGTGTATTCTTTTCATTTTTTAAGATCATAAGCTCCTTAGAGAATGTTTCTTGTTTTGAAGAAATCAGGAATACACTGACCAAGAAATGCCCTTTCAACAAATGGGAAGCTTTTTTGGTATGTGTAGCACTTATGGGATATGGACAGAGTCATGGCTTTGTCATTCAGAGAATACTAGATTTATGGCATCTTAAAAATATCCAGCTCTGAATAGTCTTATGTAAATTAGGCTATTAAATATCTTTTCCTATTATCTGCTTTAGCATGTGATTCAAATTCTCTTTTCCAAAAGTGCCAAAAAGTGGACTTAAGTGTACATCATGTTTATTTATTCATTTACATTTTAAACCTAATTTGTGCATTGTATTAATATTTTCCATCATCAAAAGAAGTGCATTGCAGTCAATTACTGGATTAACAGTGTATTCTTTTCAGTTTTTAAGATCATAAGCTCCTTAGAGAATTTTTCTTGTTTTGGAAGGAATTAGGAATACACTGACCAAGAAATGCCCTTTCAAAAAATGGGAAGCTTTGTTGGTATGTGTAGCACTGGCCAACGCATGATTTTTCTTTTGTATTCTTTTCATTTTTTAAGATCATAAGCTCCTTAGAGAATGTTTCTTGTTTTGAAGAAATCAGGAATACACTGACCAAGAAATGCCCTTTCAACAAATGGGAAGCTTTGTTGGTATGTGTAGCACTTATGGGGTATGGACAGAGTCATGGCTTTGTCATTCACAGAATACTAGATTTATGGCATCTTACAAATATCCAACTCTGAATAGTCTTTTGTAAATTAGGCTATTAAATATATTTTCCTATTATCTGCTTTAACATTTGATTCAAATTCTCTTTTCCAAAAGTGCCAAAAAGTGGACTTCAGTGTACATCATGTTTATTTATTCATTTGCATTTTTAACCTAATTTGTACATTGTATTAATATTTTCCATCATCAAAAGAAGTGCATTGCAGACAATTAATGGATTAACAGTGTAGAGCATTGAAATCATACAATCAGGTGTTGTGGCTTACAGATTTGACTAACAGATGCCCTTTTGAAAACCGGGAAGCGTTGGTGGTATAGTGTTGAGCATAGCAGTTGACTCGGGTTCGATTCCCGGCCAACGCATAGTTTGTATTCTATTCATTTTTTAATATCATAAGCTCCTTAGAGAATTTTTCTTGTTTTGAAGGAATTAGGAATACACTGACCAAGAAATGCCCTTTCAAAAAACGGGAAGCTTTGTTGGTATGTGTAGCACTGGCCAACGCATGATTTTTCTTGTGTATTCTTTTCATTTTTTAAGATCATAAGCTCCTTAGAGAATGTTTCTTGTTTTGCAGAAATCAGGAATACACTGACCAAGAAATGCCCTTTCAACAAATGGGAAGCTTTGTTGGTATGTGTAGCACTTATGGGATATGGACAGAGTCATGGCTTTGTCATTCAGAGAATACTAGATTTATGGCATCTTAAAAATATTCAGCTCTGAATAGTCTTATGTAAATAAGGCTATTAAATATATTTTCCTATTATCAGCTTTAGCATGTGATTCAAATTCTCTTTTCCAAAAGTGCCAAAAAGTGGACTTTAGTGTACATCTTGTTTATTTATTCATTTACATTTTAAACCTAATTTGTGCATTGTATTAATATTTTCCATCATCAAAAGAAGTGCATTGCAGTCAATTAATGGATTAACAGTGTATTCTTTTCATTTTTTAAGATCATAAGCTCCTTAGAGAATGTTTCTTGTTTTGAAGAAATCAGGAATACACTGACCAAGAAATGCCCTTTCAAAAAACGGGAAGCTTTGTTGGTATGTGTAGCACTGGCCAACGCATGATTTTTCTTGTGTATTCTTTTCATTTTTTAAGATCATAAGCTCCTTAGAGAATGTTTCTTGTTTTGAAGAAATCAGGAATACACTGACCAAGAAATGCCCTTTCAACAAATGGGAAGCTTTGTTGGTATGTGTAGCACTTATGGGATATGGACAGAGTCATGGCTTTGTCATTCAGAGAATACTAGATTTATGGCATCTTAAAAATATCAAGCTCTGAATAGTCTTATGTAAATTAGGCTATTAAATATATTTTCCTATTATCTGCTTTAGCATGTGATTCAAATTCTCTTTTCCAAAAGTGCCAAAAAGTGGACTTAAGTGTACATCATGTTTATTTATTCAATTACATTTTAAACCTAATTTGTGCATTGTATTAATATTTTCCATCATCAAAAGAAGTACATTGCAGTCAATTACTGGATTAACAGTGTATTCTTTTCATTTTTTAAGATCAAAAGCACCTTAGAGAATTTTTCTTGTTTTGGAAGGAATTAGGAATACACTGACCAAGAAATGCCCTTTCAAAAAACGGGAAGCTTTGTTGGTATGTGTAGCACTGGCCAACGCATGATTTTTCTTGTGTATTCTTTTCATTTTTTAAGATCATAAGCTCCTTAGAGAATGATTCTTGTTTTGAAGAAATCAGGAATACACTGACCAAGAAATGCCCTTTCAACAAATGGGAAGCTTTGTTGGTATGTGTAGCACTTATGGGATATGGACAGAGTCATGGCTTTGTCATTCAGAGAATTCTAGATTTATGGCATCTTAAAAATATCCAGCTCTGAATAGTCTTATGTAAATTAGGCTATTAAATATATTTTACTATTATCTGCTTTAGCATGTGATTCAAATTCTCTTTTCCAAAAGTGCCAAAAAGTGGACTTCAGTGTACATCATGTTTATTTATTCATTTGCATTTTTAACCTAATTTGTGCATTGTATTAATATTTCAAATAATCAAAAGAAGTGCATTGCAGTCAATTAATGGATTAACAGTGTAGAGCATTGAAATCAAACAATCAGGTGTTTTGCTTACAGATTTGACTAACAAATGCCCTTTTGAAAACCGGGAAGCGTTGGTGGTATATGGTTCGATTCCCAGCCAACGCATAGTTTGTATTCTATTAATTTTTTAAGATCATAAGCTCCTTAGAGAATTTTTCTTGTTTTGAAGGAATTAGGAATACACTGACCAAGAAATCCCTTTCAAAAAACGGGAAGCTTTGTTGGTATGTGTAGCACTGGCCAATGCATGATTTTTCTTGTGTATTCTTTTCATTTTTTAAGATCATAAGCTCCTTAGAGAATGTTTCTTGTTTTGAAGAAATCAGGAATACACTGACCAAGAAGTGCCCTTTCAACAAATGGGAAGCTTTGTTGGTATGTGTAGCACTTATGGGGTATGGACAGAGTCATAGCTTTGTCATTCACAGAATACTAGATTTATGGCATCTTAAAAATATCCAACTCTGAATAGTCTTATGTAAATTAGGCTATTAAATATATTTTCCTATTATCTGCTTTAACATTTGATTCAAATTCTCTTTTCCAAAAGTGCCAAAAAGTGGACTTCAGTGTACATCATGTTTATTTATTCATTTGCATTTTTAACTTAATTTGTGCATTGTATTAATATTTTCCATCATCAAAAGAAGAGCATTGCAGTCAATTAATGGATTAACAGTGTAGAGCATTGAAATCATACAATCAGGTGTTGTGGCTTACAGATTTGACTAACAAATACCCTTTTGAAAACCGTGAAGCGTTGGTGGTTTATGGTTCGATTCCCAGCCAACGCATAGTTTGTATTCTATTCATTTTTTTAGATCATAAGCTCCTTAGAGAATTTTTCTTGTTTTGAAGGAATTAGGAATACATTGACCAAGAAATGCCCTTTCAAAAAACGGGAAGCTTTGTTGGTATGTGTAGCACTGGCCAACGCATGATTTTTCTTGTGTATTCTTTTCATTTTTTAAGATCATAAGCTCCTTAGAGAATGTTTCTTGTTTTGAAGAAATCAGGAATACACTGACCAAGAAATGCCCTTTCAACAAATGGGAAGCTTTTTTGGTATGTGTAGCACTTATGGGATATGGACAGAGTCATGGCTTTGTCATTCAGAGAATACTAGATTTATGGCATCTTAAAAATATCCAGCTCTGAATAGTCTTATGTAAATTAGGCTATTAAATATATTTTCCTATTATCTGCTTTAGCATGTGATTCAAATTCTCTTTTCCAAAAGTGCCAAAAAGTGGACTTAAGTGTACATCATGTTTATTTATTCATTTACATTTTAAACCGAATTTGTGCATTGTATTAATATTTTCCATCATCAAAAGAAGTGCATTGCAGTCAATTACTGGATTAACAGTGTATTCTTTTCATTTTTTAAGATCATAAGCTCCTTAGAGAATGTTTCTTGTTTTGAAGAAATCAGGAATACACTGACCAAGAAATGCCCTTTCAACAAATGGGAAGCTTTTTTGGAATGTGTAGCACTTATGGGGTATGGACAGAGTCATGGCTTTGTCATTCACAGAATACTAGATTTATGGCATCTTAAAAATATCCAACTCTGAATAGTCTTATATAAATTAGGCTATTAAATATATTTTCCTATTATCTGCTTTAACATTTGATTCAAATTCTCTTTTCCAAAAGTGCCAAAAAGTGGACTTCAGTGTACATCATGTTTATTTATTCATTTGCATTTTTAACCTAATTTGTTCATTGTATTAATATTTTCCATCATCAAAAGAAGTGCATTGCAGTCAATTAATGGATTAACAGTGTAGAGCATTGAAATCATACAATCAGGTGTTGTGGCTTACAGATTTGACTAACAAATGCACTTTTGAAAACCGGGAAGCGATGGTGGTATATGGTTCGATTCCCAGCCAACGCATAGTTTGTATTCTATTCATTTGTTAAGATCATAAGCTCCTTAGAGAATTTTTCTTGTTTTGAAGGAATTAGGATTACACTGACCAAGAAATGCCCTTTCAAAAAACGGGAAGCTTTGTTGGTATGTGTAGCACTGGCCAACGCATGATTTTTCTTGTGTATTCTTTACATTTTTTAAGATCATAAGCTCCTTAGAGAATGTTTCTTGTTTTGAAGAAATCAGGAATACACTGACCAAGAAATGCCCTTTCAACAAATGGGAAGCTTTGTTGGTATGTGTAGCACTTATGGGATATGGTCAGAGTCATGGCTTTGTCATTTAGAGAATACTAAATTTATGGCATCTTAAAAATATCCAGCTCTGAATAGTCTTATGTAAATTAGGCTATTAAATATATTTTCCTATTATCTGCTTTAGCATGTGATTCAAATTCTCTTTTCCAAAAGTGCCAAAAAGTGGACTTAAGTGTACATCATGTTTATTTATTCATTTACATTTTAAACCGAATTTGTGCATTGTATTAATATTTTCCATCATCAAAATAAGTGCATTGCAGTCAATTACTGGATTAACAGTGTATTCTTTTCATTTTTTAAGATCATAAGCTCCTTAGAGAATGTTTCTTGTTTTGAAGAAATCAGGAATACACTGACCAAGAAATGCCCTTTCAACAAATGGGAAGCTTTGTTGGTATGTGTAGCACTTATGGGTTATGGACAGAGTCATGGCTTTGTCACTCAGAGAATACTAGATTTATGGCATCTTAAAAATATCCAACTCTTTATAGTCTTTTGTAAATTAGGCTATTAAATATATTTTCCTATTATCTGCTTTAACATTTGATTCAAATTCTCTTTTCCAAAAGTGCCAAAAAGTGGACTTCAGTGTACATCATGTTTATTTATTCATTTGCATTTTTAACCTAATTTGTGCATTGTATTAATATTTTCCATCACAAAAGAAGTGCATTGCAGTCAATTAATGGATTAACAGTGTAGAGCATTGAAATCATACAATCAGGTGTTGTGGCATACAGATTTGACTAACAAATGCCCTTTTGAAAACCGGGAAGCGCTGGTGGTATATGGTTCGATTCCCAGCCAACGCATAGTTTGTATTCTATTCATTTTTTAAGATCATAAGCTCCTTAGAAAATTTTTCTTGTTTTGGAAGGAATTAGGAATACACTGACCAAGAAATGCCCTTTCAAAAAACGGGAAGCTTTGTTGGTATGTGTAGCACTGGCCAACACATGATTTTTCTTGTGTATTCTTTTCATTTTTTAAGATCATAAGCTCCTTAGAGAATGTTTCTTGTTTTGAAGAAATCAGGAAAACACTGACCAAGAAATGCCCTTTCAACAAATGGGAAGCTTTGTTGGTATGTGTAGCACTTATGGGGTATGTACAGAGTCATGGCTTTGTCATTCACAGAACACTAGATTTATGGCATCTTAAAAATATCCAACTCTGAATAGTCTTTTGTAAATTAGGCTATTAAATATATTTTCCTATTATCTGCTTTAACATTTGATTCAAATTCTCTTTTCCAAAAGTGCCAAAAAGTGGACTTCAGTGTACATCATGTTTATTTATTCATTTGCATTTTTAACCTAATTTGTACATTGTATTAATATTTTCCATCATCAAAAGAAGTGCATTGCAGTCAATTAATGGATTAACAGTGTAGAGCATTGAAATCATACAATCTGGTGTTGTGGCTTACAGATTTGGCTAACAAATGCACTTTTGAAAACTGGGAAGCATTGGTGGTATAGTGGTGAGCATAGCAGTTGACTCGGTTTCGATTCCCGGCCAACGCATAGTTTGTATTCTATTCATTTTTTAATATCATAAGCTCCTTAGAGAATTTTTCTTGTTTTGAAGGAATTAGGAATACACTGACCAAGAAATGCCCTTTCAAAAAACGGGAAGCTTTGTTGGTATGTGTAGCACTGGCCAACGCATGATTTTTCTTGTGTATTCTTTTCATTTTTTAAGATCATAAGCTCCTTAGAGAATGTTTCTTGTTTTGAAGAAATCAGGAATACACTGACCAAGAAATGCCCTTTCAACAAATGGGAAGCTTTGTTGGTATGTGTAGCACTTATGGGATATGGACAGAGTCATGGCTTTGTCATTCAGAGAATACTAGATTTATGGCATCTTAAAAATATCCAGCTCTGAATAGTCTTATGTAAATTAGGCTATTAAATATATTTTCCTATTATCAGCTTTAGCATGTGATTCAAATTCTCTTTTCCAAAAGTGCCAAAAAGTGGACTTAAGTGTACATCATGTTTATTTATTCATTTACATTTTAAACCTAATTTGTGCATTGTATTAATATTTTCCATCATCAAAAGAAGTGCATTGCAGTCAATTAATGGATTAACAGTGTATTCTTTTCATTTTTTAAGATCATAAGCTCCTTAGAGAATGTTTCTTGTTTTGAAGAAATCAGGAATACTCTGACCAAGAAATGCCCTTTCAACAAATGTGAAGCTTTGTTGGTATGTGTAGCACTTATGGGGTATGGACAGAGTCATGGCTTTGTCATTCACAGAATACTAGATTTATGGCATCTTAAAAATATCCAACTCTGAATAGTCTTATGTAAATTAGGCTATTAAATATATTTTCCTATTACCTGTTTTAACATTTGATTCAAATTCTCTTTTCCAAAAGTGCCAAAAAGTGGACTTCAGTGTACATCATGTTTATTTATTCATTTGCATTTTTAACCTAATTTGTGCATTGTATTAATATTTTCCATCATCAAAAGAAGTGCATTGCAGTCAATTAATGGATTAACAGTGTAGGGCATTGAAATCATACAATCAGGCGTTGTGGCTTACAGATTTGACTAACAAATGCCCTTTTGAAAACCGGGAAGCTTGGTGGTATATGGTTCGATTCCCAGCCAACGCATAGTTTGTATTCTATTCATTTTTTAAGATCATAAACTCCTTAGAGAATTTTTCTTGTTTTGAAGGAATTAGGAATACACTGACCAAGAAATGCTTTTCAAAAAACGGGAAGCTTTGTTGGTATGTGTAGCACTGGCCAACGCATGATTTTTCTTGTGTATTCTTTACATTTTTTAAGATCATAAGCTCCTTAGAGAATGTTTCTAGTTTTGAAGAAATCAGGAATACACTGACCAAGAAATGCACTTTCAACAAATGGGAAGCTTTGTTGATATGTGTAGCACTTATGGGATATGGACAGAGTCATGGCTTTGTCATTCAGAGAATACGAGATTTATGGCATCTTAAAAATATCCAGCTCTGAATAGTCTTATGTAAATTAGGCTATTAAATATATTTTCCTATTATCTGCTTTAGCATGTGAATCAAATTCTCTTTTCCAAAAGTGCCAAAAAGTGGACTTAAGTGTACATCATGTTTATTTATTCATTTACATTTTAAACCTAATTTGTGCATTGTATTAATATTTTCCATCATCAAAAGAAGTGCATTGCAGTCAATTACTGGATTAACAGTGTATTCTTTTCATTTTTTAAGATCATAAGCTCCTTAGAGAATGTTTCTTGTTTTGAAGAAATCAGGAATACACTGACCAAGAAATGCCCTTTCAACAAATGGGAAGCTTTGTTGGTATGTGTAGCACTTATGGGGTATGGACAGAGTCATGGCTTTGTCATTCACAGAATACTAGATTTATGGCATCTTAAAAATATCCAACTCTGAATAGTGTTATATAAATTAGGCTATTAAATATATTTTCCTATTATCTGCTTTAACATTTGATTCAAATTCTCTTTTCCAAAAGTGCCAAAAAGTGGACTTCAGTGTACATCATGTTTATTTATTCATTTGCATTTTTAACCTAATTTGTTCATTGTATTAATATTTTCCATCATCAAAAGAAGTGCATTGCAGTCAATTAATGGATTAACAGTGTAGAGCATTGAAATCATACAATCAGGTGTTGTGGCTTACAGATTTGACTAACAAATGCACTTTTGAAAACCGGGAAGCGATGGTGGTATAAGGTTCGATTCCCAGCCAACGCATAGTTTGTATTCTATTCATTTGTTAAGATCATAAGCTCCTTAGAGAATTTTTCTTGTTTTGAAGGAATTAGGAATACACTGACCAAGAAATGCCCTTTCAAAAAACGGGAAGCTTTGTTGGTATGTGTAGCACTGGCCAACGCATGATTTTTCTTCTGTATTCTATACATTTTTTAAGATCATAAGCTCCTTAGAGAATGTTTCTTGTTTTGAAGAAATCAGGAATACACTGACCAAGAAATGCCCTTTCAACAAATGGGAAGCTTTGTTGGTATGTGTAGCACTTATGGGTTATGGACAGAGTCATGGCTTTGTCATTCAGAGAATACTAGATTTATGGCATCTTAAAAATATCCAACTCTGAATAGTCTTTTGTAAATTAGGCTATTAAATATATTTTCCTATTATCTGCTTTAACATTTGATTCAAATTCTCTTTTCCAAAAGTGCCAAAAAGTGGACTTCAGTGTACATCATGTTTATTTATTCATTTGCATTTTTAACCTAATTTGTGCATTGTATTAATATTTTCCATCATCAAAAGAAGTGCATTGCAGTCAATTAATGGATTAACAGTGTAGAGCATTGAAATCATACAATCAGGTGTTGTGGCTTACAGATTTGACTAACAAATGCCCTTTTGAAAACCGGGAAGCGCTGGTGGTATATGGTTCGATTCCCAGCCAACGCATAGTTTGTATTCTATTCATTTTTTAAGATCATAAGCTCCTTAGAAAATTTTTCTTGTTTTGGAAGGAATTAGGAATACACTGACCAAGAAATGCCCTTTCAAAAAACGGGAAGCTTTGTTGGTATGTGTAGCACTGGCCAACGCATGATTTTTCTTGTGTATTCTTTTCATTTTTTAAGATCATAAGCTCCTTAGAGAATGTTTCTTGTTTTGAAGAAATCAGGAAAACACTGACCAAGAAATGCCCTTTCAACAAATGGGAAGCTTTGTTGGTATGTGTAGCACTTATGGGGTATGTACAGAGTCATGGCTTTGTCATTCACAGAATACTAGATTTATGGCATCTTAAAAATATCCAACTCTGAATAGTCTTTTGTAAATTAGGCTATTAAATATATTTTCCTATTATCTGCTTTAACATTTGATTCAAATTCTCTTTTCCAAAAGTGCCAAAAAGTGGACTTCAGTGTACATCATGTTTATTTATTCATTTGCATTTTTAACCTAATTTGTTCATTGTATTAATATTTTCCATCATCAAAAGAAGTGCATTGCAGTCAATTAATGGATTAACAGTGTAGAGCATTGAAATCATACAATCAGGTGTTGTGGCTTACAGATTTGACTAACAAATGCACTTTTGAAAACCGGGAAGCGATGGTGGTATAAGGTTCGATTCCCAGCCAACGCATAGTTTGTATTCTATTCATTTGTTAAGATCATAAGCTCCTTAGAGAATTTTTCTTGTTTTGAAGGAATTAGGAATACACTGACCAAGAAATGCCCTTTCAAAAAACGGGAAGCTTTGTTGGTATGTGTAGCACTGGCCAACGCATGATTTTTCTTGTGTATTCTATACATTTTTTAAGATCATAAGCTCCTTAGAGAATGTTTCTTGTTTTGAAGAAATCAGGAAAACACTGACCAAGAAATGCCCTTTCAACAAATGGGAAGCTTTGTTGGTATGTGTAGCACTTATGGGGTATGTACAGAGTCATGGCTTTGTCATTCACAGAATACTAGATTTATGGCATCTTAAAAATATCCAACTCTGAATAGTCTTTTGTAAATTAGGCTATTAAATATATTTTCCTATTATCTGCTTTAACATTTGATTCAAATTCTCTTTTCCAAAAGTGCCAAAAAGTGGACTTCAGTGTACATCATGTTTATTTATTCATTTGCATTTTTAACCTAATTTGTACATTGTATTAATATTTTCCATCATCAAAAGAAGTGCATTGCAGTCAATTAATGGATTAACAGTGTAGAGCATTGAAATCATACAATCTGGTGTTGTGGCTTACAGATTTGGCTAACAAATGCACTTTTGAAAACTGGGAAGCATTGGTGGTATAGTGGTGAGCATAGCAGTTGACTCGGTTTCGATTCCCGGCCAACGCATAGTTTGTATTCTATTCATTTTTTAATATCATAAGCTCCTTAGAGAATTTTTCTTGTTTTGAAGGAATTAGGAATACACTGACCAAGAAATGCCCTTTCAAAAAACGGGAAGCTTTGTTGGTATGTGTAGCACTGGCCAACGCATGATTTTTCTTGTGTATTCTTTTCATTTTTTAAGATCATAAGCTCCTTAGAGAATGTTTCTTGTTTTGAAGAAATCAGGAATACACTGACCAAGAAATGCCCTTTCAACAAATGGGAAGCTTTGTTGGTATGTGTAGCACTTATGGGATATGGACAGAGTCATGGCTTTGTCATTCAGAGAATACTAGATTTATGGCATCTTAAAAATATCCAGCTCTGAATAGTCTTATGTAAATTAGGCTATTAAATATATTTTCCTATTATCTGCTTTAGCATGTGATTCAAATTCTCTTTTCCAAAAGTGCCAAAAAGTGGACTTAAGTGTACATCATGTTTATTTATTCATTTACATTTTAAACCTAATTTGTGCATTGTATTAATATTTTCCATCATCAAAAGAAGTGCATTGCAGTCAATTAATGGATTAACAGTGTATTCTTTTCATTTTTTAAGATCATAAGCTCCTTAGAGAATGTTTCTTGTTTTGAAGAAATCAGGAATACTCTGACCAAGAAATGCCCTTTCAACAAATGTGAAGCTTTGTTGGTATGTGTAGCACTTATGGGGTATGGACAGAGTCATGGCTTTGTCATTCACAGAATACTAGATTTATGGCATCTTAAAAATATCCAACTCTGAATAGTCTTATGTAAATTAGGCTATTAAATATATTTTCCTATTATCTGCTTTAACATTTGATTCAAATTCTCTTTTCCAAAAGTGCCAAAAAGTGGACTTCAGTGTACATCATGTTTATTTATTCATTTGCATTTTTAACCTAATTTGTGCATTGCATTAATATTTTCCATCATCAAAAGAAGTGCATTGCAATCAATTAATGGATTAACAGTGTAGGGCATTGAAATCATACAATCAGGCGTTGTGGCTTACAGATTTGACTAACAAATGCCCTTTTGAAAACCGGGAAGCTTGGTGGTATATGGTTCGATTCCCAGCCAACGCATAGTTTGTATTCTATTCATTTTTTAAGATCATAAACTCCTTAGAGAATTTTTCTTGTTTTGAAGGAATTAGGAATACACTGACCAAGAAATGCTTTTCAAAAAACGGGAAGCTTTGTTGGTATGTGTAGCACTGGCCAACGCATGATTTTTCTTGTGTATTCTTTACATTTTTTAAGATCATAAGCTCCTTAGAGAATGTTTCTAGTTTTGAAGAAATCAGGAATACACTGACCAAGAAATGCACTTTCAACAAATGGGAAGCTTTGTTGGTATGTGTAGCACTTATGGGATATGGACAGAGTCATGGCTTTGTCATTCAGAGAATACGAGATTTATGGCATCTTAAAAATATCCAGCTCTGAATAGTCTTATGTAAATTAGGCTATTAAATATATTTTCCTATTATCTGCTTTAGCATGTGAATCAAATTCTCTTTTCCAAAAGTGCCAAAAAGTGGACTTAAGTGTACATCATGTTTATTTATTCATTTACATTTTAAACCTAATTTGTGCATTGTATTAATATTTTCCATCATCAAAAGAAGTGCATTGCAGTCAATTACTGGATTAACAGTGTATTCTTTTCATTTTTTAAGATCATAAGCTCCTTAGAGAATGTTTCTTGTTTTGAAGAAATCAGGAATACACTGACCAAGAAATGCCCTTTCAACAAATGGGAAGCTTTGTTGGTATGTGTAGCACTTATGGGGTATGGACAGAGTCATGGCTTTGTCATTCACAGAATACTAGATTTATGGCATCTTAAAAATATCCAACTCTGAATAATCTTTTGTAAATTAGTCTATTAAATATATTTTCCTATTATCTGCTTTAACATTTGATTCAAATTCTCTTTTCCAAAAGTGCCAAAAAGTGGACTTCAGTGTACATCATGTTTATTTATCCATTTGCATTTTTAACCTAATTTGTGCATTGTATTAATATTTTCCATCATCAAAAGAAGTGCATTGCAGTCAATTAATGGATTAACAGTGTAGAGCATTGAAATCATACAATCAGGTGTTGTGGCTTACAGATTTGACTGACAAATGCCCTTTTGAAAACCGGGAAGCGTTGGTGGTATATGGTTCGATTCCCAGCCAACGCATAGTTTGTATTCTATTCATTTTTTAAGATCATAAGCTCCTTAGAGAATTTTTATTGTTTTGAAGGAATTAGGAATACACTGACCAAGAAATGCCCTTTCAAAAAACGGGAAGCTTTGTTGGTATGTGTAGCACTGGCCAACGCATGATTTTTCTTGTGTATTCTTTTCATTTTTTAAAATCATAAGCTCCTTAGAGAATGTTTCTTATTTTGAAGAAATCAGGAATACACTGACCAAGAAATGCCCTTTCAACAAATGGGAAGCTTTGTTGGTATGTGTAGCACTTATGGGATATGGACAGAGTCATGGCTTTGTCATTCAGAGAAAACTAGATTTATGGCATCTTAAAAATATCCAACTGAATAGTCTTATGTAAATTAGGCTATTAAATATATTTTCCTATTATCTGCTTTAGCATGTGATTCAAATTTTCTTTTCCAAAAGTGCCAAAAAGTGGACTTAAGTGTACATCATGTTTATTTATTCATTTACATTTTAAACCTAATTTGTGCATTGTATTAATATTTTCCATCATCAAAAGAAGTGCATTGCAGTCAATTACTGGATTAACAGTGTATTCTTTTCATTTTTTAAGATCATAAGCTCCTTAGAGAATTTTTCTTGTTTTGGAAGGAATTAGGAATACACTGACCAAGAAATGCCCTTTCAAAAAACGTGAAGCTTTGTTGGTATGTGTAGCACTGGCCAACGCATGATTTTTCTTGTGTATTCTTTTCATTTTTTAAGATCATAAGCTCCTTAGAGAATGTTTCTTGTTTTGAAGAAATCAGGAAGGCACTGACCAAGAAATGCCCTTTCAACAAATGGGAAGCTTTGTTGGTATGTGTAGCACTTATGGGATATGGACAGAGTCATGGCTTTGTCATTCAGAGAATACTAGATTTATGGCATCTTAGTAATGTCCAGCTCTGAATAGTCTTATGTAAATTAGGCTATTAAATATATTTTCCTTTTATCTGCTTTAGCATGTGATTCAAATTCTCTTTTCCAAAAGTGACAAAAAGTGGACATAAGTGTACATCATGTTTATTTATTCATTTATATTTTAAGCCTAATTTGTGCATTGTATTAATATTTTCCATCATCAAAAGAAGTGCATTGCAGTCAATTACTGGATTAACAGTGTATTCTTTTCATTTTTTAAGATCATAAGCTCCTTAGAGAATTTTTCTTGTTTTGGAAGGAATTAGGAATACACTGACCAAGAAATGCCCTTTCAAAAAATGGGAAGCTTTGTTGGTATGTGTAGCACTGGCCAACGCATGATTTTTCTTGTGTATTCTTTTCATTTTTTAAGATCATAAGCTCCTTAGAGAATGTTTCTTGTTTTGAAGAAATCAGGAATACACTGACCAAGAAATGCCCTTTCAACAAATGGGAAGCTTTGTTGGTATGTGTAGCACTTATGGGGTATGGACAGAGTCATAGCTTTGTCATTCACAGAATACTAGATTCATGGCATCTTAAAAATATCCAACTCTGAATAGTATTATGTAAATTAGGCTATTAAATATATGTTCCTATTATCTGCTTTAACATTTGATTCAAATTCTCTTTTCCAAAAGTGCCAAAAAGTGGAATTCAGTCTACATCATGTTTATTTATTCATTTGCATTTTTAACCTAATTTGTGCATTGTATTAATATTTTCCATCATCAAAAGAAGTGCATTGCAGTCAATTAATGGATTAACAGTGTCGAGCATTGAAATCATACAATCAGGTGTTGTGGCTTACAGATTTGACTAACAAATGCCCTTTTGAAAACCGGGAAGCGCTGGTGGTATATGGTTCGATTCCCAGCCAACGCATAGTTTGTATTCTATTCATTTTTTAAGATCATAAGCTCCTTAGAGAATTTTTATTGTTTTGAAGGAATTAGGAATACACTGACCAAGAAATGCCCTTTCAAAAAACGGGAAGCTTTGTTGGTATGTGTAGCACTGGCCAACGCATGATTTTTCTTGTGTATTCTTTTCATTTTTTTAAATCATAAGCTCCTTAGAGAATGTTTCTTGTTTTGAAGAAATCAGGAATACACTGACCAAGAAATGCCCTTTCAACAAATGGGAAGCTTTGTTGGTATGTGTAGCACTTATGGGATATGGACAGAGTCATGGCTTTGTCATTCAGAGAATACTAGATTTATGGCATCTTAAAAATATCCAGCTCTGAATAGTCTTATGTAAATTAGGCTATTAAATATATTTTCCTATTATCTGCTTTAGCATGTGATTCAAATTCTCTTTTCCAAAAGTGCCAAAAAGTGGACTTAAGTGTACATCATGTTTATTTATTCATTTACATTTTAAACCTAATTTGTGCATTGTATTAATATTTTCCATCATCAAAAGAAGTGCATTGCAGTCAATTACTGGATTAACAGTGTATTCTTTTCATTTTTTAAGATCATAAGCTCCTTAGAGAATTTTTCTTGTTTTGGAAGGAATTAGGAATACACTGACCAAGAAATGCCCTTTCAAAAAATGGGAAGCTTTGTTGGTATGTGTAGCACTGGCCAACGCATGATTTTTCTTGTGTATTCTTTTCATTTTTTAAGATCATAAGCTCCTTAGAGAATGTTTCTTGTTTTGAAGAAATCAGGAATACACTGACCAAGAAATGCCCTTTCAACAAATGGGAAGCTTTGTTGGTATGTGTAGCACTTATGGGATATGGACAGAGTCATGGCTTTGTCATTCAGAGAATACGAGATTTATGGCATCTTAAAAATATCCAGCTCTGAATAGTCTTATGTAAATTAGGCTATTAAATATATTTTCCTATTATCTGCTTTAGCATGTGATTCAAATTCTCGTTTCCAAAAGTGCAAAAAAGTGGACTTAAGTGTACATCATGTTTATTTATTCATTTACATTTTAAACCTAATTTGTGCATTGTATTAATATTTTCCATCATCAAAAGAAGTGCATTGCAGTCAATTACTGGATTAACAGTGTATTCTTTTCATTTTTTAAGATCATAAGCTCCTTAGAGAATGTTTCTTGTTTTGAAGAAATCAGGAATACACTGACCAAGAAATGCCCTTTCAACAAATGGGAAGCTTTGTTGGTATGTGTAGCACTTATGGGGTATGGACAGAGTCATAGCTTTGTCATTCACAGAATACTAGATTCATGGCATCTTAAAAATATCCAGCTCTGAATAGTCTTATGTAAATTAGGCTATTAAATATATTTTCCTATTATCTGCTTTAGCATGTGATTCAAATTCTCTTTTCCAAAAGTGCCAAAAAGTGGACTTAAGTGTACATCATGTTTATTTATTCATTTACATTTTAAGCCTAATTTGTGCATTGTATTAATATTTTCCATCATCAAAAGAAGTGCATTGCAGTCAATTACTGGATTAACAGTGTATTCTTTTCATTTTTTAAGATCATAAGCTCCTTAGAGAATTTTTCTTGTTTTGGAAGGAATTAGGAATACACTGACCAAGAAATGCCCTTTCAAAAAATGGGAAGCTTTGTTGGTATGTGTACCACTGGCCAACGCATGATTTTTCTTGTGTATTCTTTTCATTTTTTAAGATCATAAGCTCCTTAGAGAATGTTTCTTGTTTTGAAGAAATCAGGAATACACTGACCAAGAAATGCCCTTTCAACAAATGGGAAGCTTTGTTGGTATGTGTAGCACTTATGGGGTATGGACAGAGTCATAGCTTTGTCATTCACAGAATACTAGATTCATGGCATCTTAAAAATATCCAACTCTGAATAGTCTTATGTAAATTAGGCTATTAAATATATTTTCCTATTATCTGCTTTAACATTTGATTCAAATTCTCTTTTCCAAAAGTGCCAAAAAGTGGACTTCAGTGTACATCATGTTTATTTATTCATTTGCATTTTTAACCTAATTTGTGCATTGTATTAATATTTTCCATCATCAAAAGAAGTGCATTGCAGTCAATTAATGGATTAACAGTGTAGAGCATTGAAATCATACAATCAGGTGTTGTGGCTTACAGATTTGACTAACAAATGCCCTTTTGAAAACCGGGAAGCGCTGGTGGTATATGGTTCGATTCCCAGCCAACGCATAGTTTGTATTCTATTCATTTTTTAAGATCATAAGCTCCTTAGAGAATTTTTATTGTTTTGAAGGAATTAGGAATACACTGACCAAGAAATGCCCTTTCAAAAAACGGGAAGCTTTGTTGGTATGTGTAGCACTGGCCAACGCATGATTTTTCTTGTGTATTCTTTTCATTTTTTAAAATCATAAGCTCCTTAGAGAATGTTTCTTGTTTTGAAGAAATCAGGAATACACTGACCAAGAAATGCCCTTTCAACAAATGGGAAGCTTTGTTGGTATGTGTAGCACTTATGGGATATGGACAGAGTCATGGCATTGTCATTCAGAGAATACTAGATTTATGGCATCTTAAAAATATCCAGCTCTGAATAGTCTTATGTAAATTAGGCTACTAAATATATTTTCCTATTATCTGCTTTAGCATGTGATTCAAATTCTCTTTTCCAAAAGTGCCAAAAAGTGGACTTAAGTGTACATCATGTTTATTTATTCATTTACATTTTAAACCTAATTTGTGCATTGTATTAATATTTTACATCATCAAAAGAAGTGCATTGCAGTCAATTACTGGATTAACAGTGTATTCTTTTCAGTATTTAAGATCATAAGATCCTTAGAGAATTTTTCTTGTTTTGAAGGAATTAGGAATACACTGACCAAGAAATGGCCTTTCAAAAAACGGGAAGCTTTGTTGGTATGTGTAGCACTGGCCAACGCATGATTTTTCATGTGTATTCTTTTCATTTTTTAAGATCAAAAGCTCCTTAGAGAATGTTTCTTGTTTTGAAGGAATCAGGAATACACTGTCCAAGAAATGCCCTTTCAACAAATGGGAAGCTTTGTTGGTATGTGTAGCACTTATGGGATATGGACAGAGTCATGGCTTTGTCATTCAGAGAATACTAGATTTATGGCATCTTTAAAATATCCAGCTCTGAATAGTCTTATGTAAATTAGGCTATTAAATATATTTTCCTATTATCTGCTTTAGCATGTGATTCAAATTCTCTTTTCCAAAAGTGCCAAAAAGTGGACTTAAGTGTACATCATGTTTATTTATTCATTTGCATTTTTAACCTAATTTGTGCATTGTATTAATATTTTCCATCATCAAAAGAAGTGCATTGCAGTCAATTAATGGATTAACAGTGTAGAGCATTGAAATCATACAATCAGGTGTTGTGGCTTACAGATTTGACTAACAAATGCCCTTTTGAAAACCGGGAAGCGCTGGTGGTATATGGTTCGATTCCCAGCCAACGCATAGTTTGTATTCTATTCATTTTTTAAGATCATAAGCTCCTTAGAGAATTTTTATTGTTTTGAAGGAATTAGGAATACACTGACCAAGAAATGCCCTTTCAAAAAACGGGAAGCTTTGTTGGTATGTGTAGCACTGGCCAACGCATGATTTTTCTTGTGTATTCTTTTCATTTTTTAAAATCATAAGCTCCTTAGAGAATGTTTCTTGTTTTGAAGAAATCAGGAATACACTGACCAAGAAATGCCCTTTCAACAAATGGGAAGCTTTGTTGGTATGTGTAGCACTTATGGGATATGGACAGAGTCATGGCATTGTCATTCAGAGAATACTAGATTTATGGCATCTTAAAAATATCCAGCTCTGAATAGTCTTATGTAAATTAGGCTACTAAATATATTTTCCTATTATCTGCTTTAGCATGTGATTCAAATTCTCTTTTCCAAAAGTGCCAAAAAGTGGACTTAAGTGTACATCATGTTTATTTATTCATTTACATTTTAAACCTAATTTGTGCATTGTATTAATATTTTACATCATCAAAAGAAGTGCATTGCAGTCAATTACTGGATTAACAGTGTATTCTTTTCAGTATTTAAGATCATAAGATCCTTAGAGAATTTTTCTTGTTTTGAAGGAATTAGGAATACACTGACCAAGAAATGGCCTTTCAAAAAACGGGAAGCTTTGTTGGTATGTGTAGCACTGGCCAACGCATGATTTTTCATGTGTATTCTTTTCATTTTTTAAGATCAAAAGCTCCTTAGAGAATGTTTCTTGTTTTGAAGGAATCAGGAATACACTGTCCAAGAAATGCCCTTTCAACAAATGGGAAGCTTTGTTGGTATGTGTAGCACTTATGGGATATGGACAGAGTCATGGCTTTGTCATTCAGAGAATACTAGATTTATGGCATCTTTAAAATATCCAGCTCTGAATAGTCTTATGTAAATTAGGCTATTAAATATATTTTCCTATTATCTGCTTTAGCATGTGATTCAAATTCTCTTTTCCAAAAGTGCCAAAAAGTGGACTTAAGTGTACATCATGTTTATTTATTCATTTGCATTTTTAACCTAATTTGTGCATTGTATTAATATTTTCCATCATCAAAAGAAGTGCATTGCAGTCAATTAATGGATTAACAGTGTAGAGCATTGAAATCATACAATCAGGTGTTGTGGCTTACAGATTTGACTAACAAATGCCCTTTTGAAAACCGGGAAGCGCTGGTGGTATATGGTTCGATTCCCAGCCAACGCATAGTTTGTATTCTATTCATTTTTTAAGATCATAAGCTCCTTAGAGAATTTTTATTGTTTTGAAGGAATTAGGAATACACTGTCCAAGAAATGCCCTTTCAAAAAACGGGAAGCTTTGTTGGTATGTGTAGCACTGGCCAACGCATGATTTTTCTTGTGTATTCTTTTCATTTTTTAAAATCATAAGCTCCTTAGAGAATGTTTCTTGTTTTGAAGAAATCAGGAATACACTGACCAAGAAATGCCCTTTCAACAAATGGGAAGCTTTGTTGGTATGTGTAGCACTTATGGGATATGGACAGAGTCATGGCTTTGTCATTCAGAGAATACTAGATTTATGGCATCTTAAAAATATCCAGCTCTGAATAGTCTTATGTAAATTAGGCTATTAAATATATTTTCCTATTATCTGCTTTAGCATGTGATTCAAATTCTCTTTTCCAAAAGTGCCAAAAAGTGGACTTAAGTGTACATCATGTTTATTTATTCATTTACATTTTAAACCTAATTTGTGCATTGTATTAATATTTTCCATCATCAAAAGAAGTGCATTGCAGTCAATTACTGGATTAACAGTGTATTCTTTTCAGTTTTTAAGATCATAAGCTCCTTAGAGAATTTTTCTTGTTTTGGAAGGAATTAGGAATACACTGACCAAGAAATGCCCTTTCAAAAAATGGGAAGCTTTGTTGGTATGTGTAGCACTGGCCAACGCATGATTTTTCTTGTGTATTCTTTTCATTTTTTAAGATCATAAGCTCCTTAGAGAATGTTTCTTGTTTTGAAGAAATCAGGAATACACTGACCAAGAAATGCCCTTTCAACAAATGGGAAGCTTTGTTGGTATGTGTAGCACTTATGGGATATGGACAGAGTCATGGCTTTGTCATTCAGAGAATACGAGATTTATGGCATCTTAAAAATATCCAGCTCTGAATAGTCTTATGTAAATTAGGCTATTAAATATATTTTCCTATTATCTGCTTTAGCATGTGATTCAAATTCTCGTTTCCAAAAGTGCCAAAAAGTGGACTTAAGTGTACATCATGTTTATTTATTCATTTACATTTTAAACCTAATTTGTGCATTGTATTAATATTTTCCATCATCAAAAGAAGTGCATTGCAGTCAATTACTGGATTAACAGTGTATTCTTTTCATTTTTTAAGATCATAAGCTCCTTAGAGAATGTTTCTTGTTTTGAAGAAATCAGGAATACACTGACCAAGAAATGCCCTTTCAACAAATGGGAAGCTTTGTTGGTATGTGTAGCACTTATGGGGTATGGACAGAGTCATAGCTTTGTCATTCACAGAATACTAGATTCATGGCATCTTAAAAATATCCAGCTCTGAATAGTCTTATGTAAATTAGGCTATTAAATATATTTTCCTATTATCTGCTTTAGCATGTGATTCAAATTCTCTTTTCCAAAAGTGCCAAAAAGTGGACTTAAGTGTACATCATGTTTATTTATTCATTTACATTTTAAGCCTAATTTGTGCATTGTATTAATATTTTCCATCATCAAAAGAAGTGCATTGCAGTCAATTACTGGATTAACAGTGTATTCTTTTCATTTTTTAAGATCATAAGCTCCTTAGAGAATGTTTATTGTTTTGAAGAAATCAGGAATACACTGACCAAGAAATGCCCTTTCAACAAATGGGAAGCTTTGTTGGTATGTGTAGCACTTATGGGGTATGGACAGAGTCATGGCTTTGTCATTCACAGAATACTAGATTTATGGCATCTTACAAATATCCAACTCTGAATAGTCTTTTGTAAATTAGGCTATTAAATATATTTTCCTATTATCTGCTTTAACATTTGATTCAAATTCTCTTTTCCAAAAGTGCCAAAAAGTGGACTTCAGTGTACATCATGTTTATTTATTCATTTGCATTTTTAACCTAATTTGTACATTGTATTAATATTTTCCATCATCAAAAGAAGTGCATTGCAGACAATTAATGGATTAACAGTGTAGAGCATTGAAATCATACAATCAGGTGTTGTGGCTTACAGATTTGACTAACAGATGCCCTTTTGAAAACCGGGAAGCGTTGGTGGTATAGTGTTGAGCATAGCAGTTGACTCGGGTTCGATTCCCGGCCAACGCATAGTTTGTATTCTATTCATTTTTTAATATCATAAGCTCCTTAGAGAATTTTTCTTGTTTTGAAGGAATTAGGAATACACTGACCAAGAAATGCCCTTTCAAAAAACGGGAAGCTTTGTTGGTATGTGTAGCACTGGCCAACGCATGATTTTTCTTGTGTATTCTTTTCATTTTTTAAGATCATAAGCTCCTTAGAGAATGTTTCTTGTTTTGCAGAAATCAGGAATACACTGACCAAGAAATGCCCTTTCAACAAATGGGAAGCTTTGTTGGTATGTGTAGCACTTATGGGATATGGACAGAGTCATGGCTTTGTCATTCAGAGAATACTAGATTTATGGCATCTTAAAAATATTCAGCTCTGAATAGTCTTATGTAAATAAGGCTATTAAATATATTTTCCTATTATCTGCTTTAGCATGTGATTCAAATTCTCTTTTCCAAAAGTGCCAAAAAGTGGACTTAAGTGTACATCATGTTTATTTATTCATTTACATTTTAAACCTAATTTGTGCATTGTATTAATATTTTCCATCATCAAAAGAAGTGCATTGCAGTCAATTACTGGATTAACAGTGTATTCTTTTCATTTTTTAAGATCATAAGCTCCTTAGAGAATGTTTCTTGTTTTGAAGAAATCAGGAATACACTGACCAAGAAATGCCCTTTCAACAAATGGGAAGCTTTGTTGGTATGTGTAGCACTTATGGGGTATGGACAGAGTCATAGCTTTGTCATTCACAGAATACTAGATTCATGGCATCTTAAAAATATCCAGCTCTGAATAGTCTTATGTAAATTAGGCTATTAAATATATTTTCCTATTATCTGCTTTAGCATGTGATTCAAATTCTCTTTTCCAAAAGTGCCAAAAAGTGGACTTAAGTGTACATCATGTTTATTTATTCATTTACATTTTAAGCCTAATTTGTGCATTGTATTAATATTTTCCATCATCAAAAGAAGTGCATTGCAGTCAATTACTGGATTAACAGTGTATTCTTTTCATTTTTTAAGATCATAAGCTCCTTAGAGAATTTTTCTTGTTTTGGAAGGAATTAGGAATACACTGACCAAGAAATGCCCTTTCAAAAAATGGGAAGCTTTGTTGGTATGTGTACCACTGGCCAACGCATGATTTTTCTTGTGTATTCTTTTCATTTTTTAAGATCATAAGCTCCTTAGAGAATGTTTCTTGTTTTGAAGAAATCAGGAATACACTGACCAAGAAATGCCCTTTCAACAAATGGGAAGCTTTGTTGGTATGTGTAGCACTTATGGGGTATGGACAGAGTCATAGCTTTGTCATTCACAGAATACTAGATTCATGGCATCTTAAAAATATCCAACTCTGAATAGTCTTATGTAAATTAGGCTATTAAATATATTTTCCTATTATCTGCTTTAACATTTGATTCAAATTCTCTTTTCCAAAAGTGCCAAAAAGTGGACTTCAGTGTACATCATGTTTATTTATTCATTTGCATTTTTAACCTAATTTGTGCATTGTATTAATATTTTCCATCATCAAAAGAAGTGCATTGCAGTCAATTAATGGATTAACAGTGTAGAGCATTGAAATCATACAATCAGGTGTTGTGGCTTACAGATTTGACTAACAAATGCCCTTTTGAAAACCGGGAAGCGCTGGTGGTATATGGTTCGATTCCCAGCCAACGCATAGTTTGTATTCTATTTATTTTTTAAGATCATAAGCTCCTTAGAGAATTTTTATTGTTTTGAAGGAATTAGGAATACACTGACCAAGAAATGCCCTTTCAAAAAACGGGAAGCTTTGTTGGTATGTGTAGCACTGGCCAACGCATGATTTTTCTTGTGTATTCTTTTCATTTTTTAAAATCATAAGCTCCTTAGAGAATGTTTCTTGTTTTGAAGAAATCAGGAATACACTGACCAAGAAATGCCCTTTCAACAAATGGGAAGCTTTGTTGGTATGTGTAGCACTTATGGGATATGGACAGAGTCATGGCATTGTCATTCAGAGAATACTAGATTTATGGCATCTTAAAAATATCCAGCTCTGAATAGTCTTATGTAAATTAGGCTACTAAATATATTTTCCTATTATCTGCTTTAGCATGTGATTCAAATTCTCTTTTCCAAAAGTGCCAAAAAGTGGACTTAAGTGTACATCATGTTTATTTATTCATTTACATTTTAAACCTAATTTGTGCATTGTATTAATATTTTACATCATCAAAAGAAGTGCATTGCAGTCAATTACTGGATTAACAGTGTATTCTTTTCATTTTTTAAGATCATAAGCTCCTTAGAGAATTTTTCTTGTTTTGGAAGGAATTAGGAATACACTGACCAAGAAATGCCCTTTCAAAAAATGGGAAGCTTTGTTGGTATGTGTACCACTGGCCAACGCATGATTTTTCTTGTGTATTCTTTTCATTTTTTAAGATCATAAGCTCCTTAGAGAATGTTTCTTGTTTTGAAGAAATCAGGAATACACTGACCAAGAAATGCCCTTTCAACAAATGGGAAGCTTTGTTGGTATGTGTAGCACTTATGGGGTATGGACAGAGTCATAGCTTTGTCATTCACAGAATACTAGATTCATGGCATCTTAAAAATATCCAACTCTGAATAGTCTTATGTAAATTAGGCTATTAAATATATTTTCCTATTATCTGCTTTAACATTTGATTCAAATTCTCTTTTCCAAAAGTGCCAAAAAGTGGACTTCAGTGTACATCATGTTTATTTATTCATTTGCATTTTTAACCTAATTTGTGCATTGTATTAATATTTTCCATCATCAAAAGAAGTGCATTGCAGTCAATTAATGGATTAACAGTGTAGAGCATTGAAATCATACAATCAGGTGTTGTGGCTTACAGATTTGACTAACAAATGCCCTTTTGAAAACCGGGAAGCGCTGGTGGTATATGGTTCGATTCCCAGCCAACGCATAGTTTGTATTCTATTCATTTTTTAAGATCATAAGCTCCTTAGAGAATTTTTATTGTTTTGAAGGAATTAGGAATACACTGACCAAGAAATGCCCTTTCAAAAAACGGGAAGCTTTGTTGGTATGTGTAGCACTGGCCAACGCATGATTTTTCTTGTGTATTCTTTTCATTTTTTAAAATCATAAGCTCCTTAGAGAATGTTTCTTGTTTTGAAGAAATCAGGAATACACTGACCAAGAAATGCCCTTTCAACAAATGGGAAGCTTTGTTGGTATGTGTAGCACTTATGGGATATGGACAGAGTCATGGCATTGTCATTCAGAGAATACTAGATTTATGGCATCTTAAAAATATCCAGCTCTGAATAGTCTTATGTAAATTAGGCTACTAAATATATTTTCCTATTATCTGCTTTAGCATGTGATTCAAATTCTCTTTTCCAAAAGTGCCAAAAAGTGGACTTAAGTGTACATCATGTTTATTTATTCATTTACATTTTAAACCTAATTTGTGCATTGTATTAATATTTTACATCATCAAAAGAAGTGCATTGCAGTCAATTACTGGATTAACAGTGTATTCTTTTCAGTATTTAAGATCATAAGATCCTTAGAGAATTTTTCTTGTTTTGAAGGAATTAGGAATACACTGACCAAGAAATGGCCTTTCAAAAAACGGGAAGCTTTGTTGGTATGTGTAGCACTGGCCAACGCATGATTTTTCATGTGTATTCTTTTCATTTTTTAAGATCATAAGCTCCTTAGAGAATGTTTCTTGTTTTGAAGGAATCAGGAATACACTGTCCAAGAAATGCCCTTTCAACAAATGGGAAGCTTTGTTGGTATGTGTAGCACTTATGGGATATGGACAGAGTCATGGCTTTGTCATTCAGAGAATACTAGATTTATGGCATCTTTAAAATATCCAGCTCTGAATAGTCTTATGTAAATTAGGCTATTAAATATATTTTCCTATTATCTGCTTTAGCATGTGATTCAAATTCTCTTTTCCAAAAGTGCCAAAAAGTGGACTTAAGTGTACATCATGTTTATTTATTCATTTGCATTTTTAACCTAATTTGTGCATTGTATTAATATTTTCCATCATCAAAAGAAGTGCATTGCAGTCAATTAATGGATTAACAGTGTAGAGCATTGAAATCATACAATCAGGTGTTGTGGCTTACAGATTTGACTAACAAATGCCCTTTTGAAAACCGGGAAGCGCTGGTGGTATATGGTTCGATTCCCAGCCAACGCATAGTTTGTATTCTATTCATTTTTTAAGATCATAAGCTCCTTAGAGAATTTTTATTGTTTTGAAGGAATTAGGAATACACTGTCCAAGAAATGCCCTTTCAAAAAACGGGAAGCTTTGTTGGTATGTGTAGCACTGGCCAACGCATGATTTTTCTTGTGTATTCTTTTCATTTTTTAAAATCATAAGCTCCTTAGAGAATGTTTCTTGTTTTGAAGAAATCAGGAATACACTGACCAAGAAATGCCCTTTCAACAAATGGGAAGCTTTGTTGGTATGTGTAGCACTTATGGGATATGGACAGAGTCATGGCTTTGTCATTCAGAGAATACTAGATTTATGGCATCTTAAAAATATCCAGCTCTGAATAGTCTTATGTAAATTAGGCTATTAAATATATTTTCCTATTATCTGCTTTAGCATGTGATTCAAATTCTCTTTTCCAAAAGTGCCAAAAAGTGGACTTAAGTGTACATCATGTTTATTTATTCATTTACATTTTAAACCTAATTTGTGCATTGTATTAATATTTTCCATCATCAAAAGAAGTGCATTGCAGTCAATTACTGGATTAACAGTGTATTCTTTTCAGTTTTTAAGATCATAAGCTCCTTAGAGAATTTTTCTTGTTTTGGAAGGAATTAGGAATACACTGACCAAGAAATGCCCTTTCAAAAAATGGGAAGCTTTGTTGGTATGTGTAGCACTGGCCAACGCATGATTTTTCTTGTGTATTCTTTTCATTTTTTAAGATCATAAGCTCCTTAGAGAATGTTTCTTGTTTTGAAGAAATCAGGAATACACTGACCAAGAAATGCCCTTTCAACAAATGGGAAGCTTTGTTGGTATGTGTAGCACTTATGGGATATGGACAGAGTCATGGCTTTGTCATTCAGAGAATACGAGATTTATGGCATCTTAAAAATATCCAGCTCTGAATAGTCTTATGTAAATTAGGCTATTAAATATATTTTCCTATTATCTGCTTTAGCATGTGATTCAAATTCTCGTTTCCAAAAGTGCCAAAAAGTGGACTTAAGTGTACATCATGTTTATTTATTCATTTACATTTTAAACCTAATTTGTGCATTGTATTAATATTTTCCATCATCAAAAGAAGTGCATTGCAGTCAATTACTGGATTAACAGTGTATTCTTTTCATTTTTTAAGATCATAAGCTCCTTAGAGAATGTTTCTTGTTTTGAAGAAATCAGGAATACACTGACCAAGAAATGCCCTTTCAACAAATGGGAAGCTTTGTTGGTATGTGTAGCACTTATGGGGTATGGACAGAGTCATAGCTTTGTCATTCACAGAATACTAGATTCATGGCATCTTAAAAATATCCAGCTCTGAATAGTCTTATGTAAATTAGGCTATTAAATATATTTTCCTATTATCTGCTTTAGCATGTGATTCAAATTCTCTTTTCCAAAAGTGCCAAAAAGTGGACTTAAGTGTACATCATGTTTATTTATTCATTTACATTTTAAGCCTAATTTGTGCATTGTATTAATATTTTCCATCATCAAAAGAAGTGCATTGCAGTCAATTACTGGATTAACAGTGTATTCTTTTCATTTTTTAAGATCATAAGCTCCTTAGAGAATGTTTCTTGTTTTGAAGAAATCAGGAATACACTGACCAAGAAATGCCCTTTCAACAAATGGGAAGCTTTGTTGGTATGTGTAGCACTTATGGGGTATGGACAGAGTCATGGCTTTGTCATTCACAGAATACTAGATTTATGGCATCTTACAAATATCCAACTCTGAATAGTCTTTTGTAAATTAGGCTATTAAATATATTTTCCTATTATCTGCTTTAACATTTGATTCAAATTCTCTTTTCCAAAAGTGCCAAAAAGTGGACTTCAGTGTACATCATGTTTATTTATTCATTTGCATTTTTAACCTAATTTGTACATTGTATTAATATTTTCCATCATCAAAAGAAGTGCATTGCAGACAATTAATGGATTAACAGTGTAGAGCATTGAAATCATACAATCAGGTGTTGTGGCTTACAGATTTGACTAACAGATGCCCTTTTGAAAACCGGGAAGCGTTGGTGGTATAGTGGTGAGCATAGCAGTTGACTCGGGTTCGATTCCCGGCCAACGCATAGTTTGTATTCTATTCATTTTTTAATATCATAAGCTCCTTAGAGAATTTTTCTTGTTTTGAAGGAATTAGGAATACACTGACCAAGAAATGCCCTTTCAAAAAACGGGAAGCTTTGTTGGTATGTGTAGCACTGGCCAACGCATGATTTTTCTTGTGTATTCTTTTCATTTTTTAAGATCATAAGCTCCTTAGAGAATGTTTCTTGTTTTGCAGAAATCAGGAATACACTGACCAAGAAATGCCCTTTCAACAAATGGGAAGCTTTGTTGGTATGTGTAGCACTTATGGGATATGGACAGAGTCATGGCTTTGTCATTCAGAGAATACTAGATTTATGGCATCTTAAAAATATTCAGCTCTGAATAGTCTTATGTAAATAAGGCTATTAAATATATTTTCCTATTATCTGCTTTAGCATGTGATTCAAATTCTCTTTTCCAAAAGTGCCAAAAAGTGGACTTAAGTGTACATCATGTTTATTTATTCATTTACATTTTAAACCTAATTTGTGCATTGTATTAATATTTTCCATCATCAAAAGAAGTGCATTGCAGTCAATTAATGGATTAACAGTGTATTCTTTTCATTTTTTAAGATCATAAGCTCCTTAGAGAATGTTTCTTGTTTTGAAGAAATCAGGAATACACTGACCAAGAAATGCCCTTTCAAAAAACGGGAAGCTTTGTTGGTATGTGTAGCACTGGCCAACGCATGATTTTTCTTGTGTATTCTTTTCATTTTTTAAGATCATAAGCTCCTTAGAGAATGTTTCTTGTTTTGAAGAAATCAGGAATACACTGACCAAGAAATGCCCTTTCAACAAATGGGAAGCTTTGTTGGTATGTGTAGCACTTATGGGATATGGACAGAGTCATGGCTTTGTCATTCAGAGAATACTAGATTTATGGCATCTTAAAAATATCAAGCTCTGAATAGTCTTATGTAAATTAGGCTATTAAATATATTTTCCTATTATCTGCTTTAGCATGTGATTCAAATTCTCTTTTCCAAAAGTGCCAAAAAGTGGACTTAAGTGTACATCATGTTTATTTATTCAATTACATTTTAAACCTAATTTGTGCATTGTATTAATATTTTCCATCATCAAAAGAAGTGCATTGCAGTCAATTACTGGATTAACAGTGTATTCTTTTCATTTTTTAAGATCATAAGCTCCTTAGAGAATTTTTCTTGTTTTGGAAGGAATTAGGAATACACTGACCAAGAAATGCCCTTTCAAAAAACGGGAAGCTTTGTTGGTATGTGTAGCACTGGCCAACGCATGATTTTTCTTGTGTATTCTTTTCATTTTTTAAGATCATAAGCTCCTTAGAGAATGTTTCTTGTTTTGAAGAAATCAGGAAGGCACTGACCAAGAAATGCCCTTTCAACAAATGGGAAGCTTTGTTGGTATGTGTAGCACTTATGGGATATGGACAGAGTCATGGCTTTGTCATTCAGAGAATACTAGATTTATGGCATCTTAGTAATGTCCAGCTCTGAATAGTCTTATGTAAATTAGGCTATTAAATATATTTTCCTTTTATCTGCTTTAGCATGTGATTCAAATTCTCTTTTCCAAAAGTGACAAAAAGTGGACATAAGTGTACATCATGTTTATTTATTCATTTATATTTTAAGCCTAATTTGTGCATTGTATTAATATTTTCCATCATCAAAAGAAGTGCATTGCAGTCAATTACTGGATTAACAGTGTATTCTTTTCATTTTTTAAGATCATAAGCTCCTTAGAGAATTTTTCTTGTTTTGGAAGGAATTAGGAATACACTGACCAAGAAATGCCCTTTCAAAAAATGGGAAGCTTTGTTGGTATGTGTAGCACTGGCCAACGCATGATTTTTCTTGTGTATTCTTTTCATTTTTTAAGATCATAAGCTCCTTAGAGAATGTTTCTTGTTTTGAAGAAATCAGGAATACACTGACCAAGAAATGCCCTTTCAACAAATGGGAAGCTTTGTTGGTATGTGTAGCACTTATGGGGTATGGACAGAGTCATAGCTTTGTCATTCACAGAATACTAGATTCATGGCATCTTAAAAATATCCAACTCTGAATAGTCTTATGTAAATTAGGCTATTAAATATATGTTCCTATTATCTGCTTTAACATTTGATTCAAATTCTCTTTTCCAAAAGTGCCAAAAAGTGGAATTCAGTCTACATCATGTTTATTTATTCATTTGCATTTTTAACCTAATTTGTGCATTGTATTAATATTTTCCATCATCAAAAGAAGTGCATTGCAGTCAATTAATGGATTAACAGTGTAGAGCATTGAAATCATACAATCAGGTGTTGTGGCTTACAGATTTGACTAACAAATGCCCTTTTGAAAACCGGGAAGCGCTGGTGGTATATGGTTCGATTCCCAGCCAACGCATAGTTTGTATTCTATTCATTTTTTAAGATCATAAGCTCCTTAGAGAATTTTTATTGTTTTGAAGGAATTAGGAATACACTGACCAAGAAATGCCCTTTCAAAAAACGGGAAGCTTTGTTGGTATGTGTAGCACTGGCCAACGCATGATTTTTCTTGTGTATTCTTTTCATTTTTTAAAATCATAAGCTCCTTAGAGAATGTTTCTTGTTTTGAAGAAATCAGGAATACACTGACCAAGAAATGCCCTTTCAACAAATGGGAAGCTTTGTTGGTATGTGTAGCACTTATGGGATATGGACAGAGTCATGGCTTTGTCATTCAGAGAATACTAGATTTATGGCATCTTAAAAATATCCAGCTCTGAATAGTCTTATGTAAATTAGGCTATTAAATATATTTTCCTATTATCTGCTTTAGCATGTGATTCAAATTCTCTTTTCCAAAAGTGCCAAAAAGTGGACTTAAGTGTACATCATGTTTATTTATTCATTTACATTTTAAACCTAATTTGTGCATTGTATTAATATTTTCCATCATCAAAAGAAGTGCATTGCAGTCAATTACTGGATTAACAGTGTATTCTTTTCATTTTTTAAGATCATAAGCTCCTTAGAGAATTTTTCTTGTTTTGGAAGGAATTAGGAATACACTGACCAAGAAATGCCCTTTCAAAAAATGGGAAGCTTTGTTGGTATGTGTAGCACTGGCCAACGCATGATTTTTCTTGTGTATTCTTTTCATTTTTTAAGATCATAAGCTCCTTAGAGAATGTTTCTTGTTTTGAAGAAATCAGGAATACACTGACCAAGAAATGCCCTTTCAACAAATGGGAAGCTTTGTTGGAATGTGTAGCACTTATGGGATATGGACAGAGTCATGGCTTTGTCATTCAGAGAATACGAGATTTATGGCATCTTAAAAATATCCAGCTCTGAATAGTCTTATGTAAATTAGGCTATTAAATATATTTTCCTATTATCTGCTTTAGCATGTGATTCAAATTCTCGTTTCCAAAAGTGCCAAAAAGTGGACTTAAGTGTACATCATGTTTATTTATTCATTTACATTTTAAACCTAATTTGTGCATTGTATTAATATTTTCCATCATCAAAAGAAGTGCATTGCAGTCAATTACTGGATTAACAGTGTATTCTTTTCATTTTTTAAGATCATAAGCTCCTTAGAGAATGTTTCTTGTTTTGAAGAAATCAGGAATACACTGACCAAGAAATGCCCTTTCAACAAATGGGAAGCTTTGTTGGTATGTGTAGCACTTATGGGGTATGGACAGAGTCATAGCTTTGTCATTCACAGAATACTAGATTCATGGCATCTTAAAAATATCCAGCTCTGAATAGTCTTATGTAAATTAGGCTATTAAATATATTTTCCTATTATCTGCTTTAGCATGTGATTCAAATTCTCTTTTCCAAAAGTGCCAAAAAGTGGACTTAAGTGTACATCATGTTTATTTATTCATTTACATTTTAAGCCTAATTTGTGCATTGTATTAATATTTTCCATCATCAAAAGAAGTGCATTGCAGTCAATTACTGGATTAACAGTGTATTCTTTTCATTTTTTAAGATCATAAGCTCCTTAGAGAATTTTTCTTGTTTTGGAAGGAATTAGGAATACACTGACCAAGAAATGCCCTTTCAAAAAATGGGAAGCTTTGTTGGTATGTGTAGCACTGGCCAACGCATGATTTTTCTTGTGTATTCTTTTCATTTTTTAAGATCATAAGCTCCTTAGAGAATGTTTCTTGTTTTGAAGAAATCAGGAATACACTGACCAAGAAATGCCCTTTCAACAAATGGGAAGCTTTGTTGGTATGTGTAGCACTTATGGGGTATGGACAGAGTCATAGCTTTGTCATTCACAGAATACTAGATTCATGGCATCTTAAAAATATCCAACTCTGAATAGTCTTATGTAAATTAGGCTATTAAATATATTTTCCTATTATCTGCTTTAACATTTGATTCAAATTCTCTTTTCCAAAAGTGCCAAAAAGTGGACTTCAGTGTACATCATGTTTATTTATTCATTTGCATTTTTAACCTAATTTGTGCATTGTATTAATATTTTCCATCATCAAAAGAAGTGCATTGCAGTCAATTAATGGATTAACAGTGTAGAGCATTGAAATCATACAATCAGGTGTTGTGGCTTACAGATTTGACTAACAAATGCCCTTTTGAAAACCGGGAAGCGCTGGTGGTATATGGTTCGATTCCCAGCCAACGCATAGTTTGTATTCTATTCATTTTTTAAGATCATAAGCTCCTTAGAGAATTTTTATTGTTTTGAAGGAATTAGGAATACACTGACCAAGAAATGCCCTTTCAAAAAACGGGAAGCTTTGTTGGTATGTGTAGCACTGGCCAACGCATGATTTTTCTTGTGTATTCTTTTCATTTTTTAAAATCATAAGCTCCTTAGAGAATGTTTCTTGTTTTGAAGAAATCAGGAATACACTGACCAAGAAATGCCCTTTCAACAAATGGGAAGCTTTGTTGGTATGTGTAGCACTTATGGGGTATGGACAGAGTCATGGCTTTGTCATTCAGAGAATACTAGATTTATGGCATCTTAAAAATATCCAGCTCTGAATAGTCTTATGTAAATTAGGCTATTAAATATATTTTCCTATTATCTGCTTTAGCATGTGATTCAAATTCTCTTTTCCAAAAGTGCCAAAAAGTGGACTTAAGTGTACATCATGTTTATTTATTCATTTACATTTTAAACCTAATTTGTGCATTGTATTAATATTTTCCATCATCAAAAGAAGTGCATTGCAGTCAATTACTGGATTAACAGTGTATTCTTTTCAGTTTTTAAGATCATAAGCTCCTTAGAGAATTTTTCTTGTTTTGGAAGGAATTAGGAATACACTGACCAAGAAATGCCCTTTCAAAAAATGGGAAGCTTTGTTGGTATGTGTAGCACTGGCCAACGCATGATTTTTCTTGTGTATTCTTTTCATTTTTTAAGATCATAAGCTCCTTAGAGAATGTTTCTTGTTTTGAAGAAATCAGGAATACACTGACCAAGAAATGCCCTTTCAACAAATGGGAAGCTTTGTTGGTATGTGTAGCACTTATGGGGTATGGACAGAGTCATGGCTTTGTCATTCACAGAATACTAGATTTATGGCATCTTACAAATATCCAACTCTGAATAGTCTTTTGTAAATTAGGCTATTAAATATATTTTCCTATTATCTGCTTTAACATTTGATTCAAATTCTCTTTTCCAAAAGTGCCAAAAAGTGGACTTCAGTGTACATCATGTTTATTTATTCATTTGCATTTTTAACCTAATTTGTACATTGTATTAATATTTTCCATCATCAAAAGAAGTGCATTGCAGACAATTAATGGATTAACAGTGTAGAGCATTGAAATCATACAATCAGGTGTTGTGGCTTACAGATTTGACTAACAGATGCCCTTTTGAAAACCGGGAAGCGTTGGTGGTATAGTGGTGAGCATAGCAGTTGACTCGGGTTCGATTCCCGGCCAACGCATAGTTTGTATTCTATTCATTTTTTAATATCATAAGCTCCTTAGAGAATTTTTCTTGTTTTGAAGGAATTAGGAATACACTGACCAAGAAATGCCCTTTCAAAAAACGGGAAGCTTTGTTGGTATGTGTAGCACTGGCCAACGCATGATTTTTCTTGTGTATTCTTTTCATTTTTTAAGATCATAAGCTCCTTAGAGAATGTTTCTTGTTTTGCAGAAATCAGGAATACACTGACCAAGAAATGCCCTTTCAACAAATGGGAAGCTTTGTTGGTATGTGTAGCACTTATGGGATATGGACAGAGTCATGGCTTTGTCATTCAGAGAATACTAGATTTATGGCATCTTAAAAATATTCAGCTCTGAATAGTCTTATGTAAATAAGGCTATTAAATATATTTTCCTATTATCTGCTTTAGCATGTGATTCAAATTCTCTTTTCCAAAAGTGCCAAAAAGTGGACTTAAGTGTACATCATGTTTATTTATTCATTTACATTTTAAACCTAATTTGTGCATTGTATTAATATTTTCCATCATCAAAAGAAGTGCATTGCAGTCAATTAATGGATTAACAGTGTATTCTTTTCATTTTTTAAGATCATAAGCTCCTTAGAGAATGTTTCTTGTTTTGAAGAAATCAGGAATACACTGACCAAGAAATGCCCTTTCAAAAAACGGGAAGCTTTGTTGGTATGTGTAGCACTGGCCAACGCATGATTTTTCTTGTGTATTCTTTTCATTTTTTAAGATCATAAGCTCCTTAGAGAATGTTTCTTGTTTTGAAGAAATCAGGAATACACTGACCAAGAAATGCCCTTTCAACAAATGGGAAGCTTTGTTGGTATGTGTAGCACTTATGGGATATGGACAGAGTCATGGCTTTGTCATTCAGAGAATACTAGATTTATGGCATCTTAAAAATATCAAGCTCTGAATAGTCTTATGTAAATTAGGCTATTAAATATATTTTCCTATTATCTGCTTTAGCATGTGATTCAAATTCTCTTTTCCAAAAGTGCCAAAAAGTGGACTTAAGTGTACATCATGTTTATTTATTCAATTACATTTTAAACCTAATTTGTGCATTGTATTAATATTTTCCATCATCAAAAGAAGTACATTGCAGTCAATTACTGGATTAACAGTGTATTCTTTTCATTTTTTAAGATCAAAAGCACCTTAGAGAATTTTTCTTGTTTTGGAAGGAATTAGGAATACACTGACCAAGAAATGCCCTTTCAAAAAACGGGAAGCTTTGTTGGTATGTGTAGCACTGGCCAACGCATGATTTTTCTTGTGTATTCTTTTCATTTTTTAAGATCATAAGCTCCTTAGAGAATGATTCTTGTTTTGAAGAAATCAGGAATACACTGACCAAGAAATGCCCTTTCAACAAATGGGAAGCTTTGTTGGTATGTGTAGCACTTATGGGATATGGACAGAGTCATGGCTTTGTCATTCAGAGAATACTAGATTTATGGCATCTTACAAATATCCAGCTCTGAATAGTCTTATGTAAATTAGGCTATTAAATATATTTTACTATTATCTGCTTTAGCATGTGATTCAAATTCTCTTTTCCAAAAGTGCCAAAAAGTGGACTTCAGTGTACATCATGTTTATTTATTCATTTGCATTTTTAACCTAATTTGTACATTGTATTAATATTTTCCATCATCAAAAGAAGTGCATTGCAGACAATTAATGGATTAACAGTGTAGAGCATTGAAATCATACAATCAGGTGTTGTGGCTTACAGATTTGACTAACAGATGCCCTTTTGAAAACCGGGAAGCGTTGGTGGTATAGTGGTGAGCATAGCAGTTGACTCGGGTTCGATTCCCGGCCAACGCATAGTTTGTATTCTATTCATTTTTTAATATCATAAGCTCCTTAGAGAATTTTTCTTGTTTTGAAGGAATTAGGAATACACTGACCAAGAAATGCCCTTTCAAAAAACGGGAAGCTTTGTTGGTATGTGTAGCACTGGCCAACGCATGATTTTTCTTGTGTATTCTTTTCATTTTTTAAGATCATAAGCTCCTTAGAGAATGTTTCTTGTTTTGCAGAAATCAGGAATACACTGACCAAGAAATGCCCTTTCAACAAATGGGAAGCTTTGTTGGTATGTGTAGCACTTATGGGATATGGACAGAGTCATGGCTTTGTCATTCAGAGAATACTAGATTTATGGCATCTTAAAAATATTCAGCTCTGAATAGTCTTATGTAAATAAGGCTATTAAATATATTTTCCTATTATCTGCTTTAGCATGTGATTCAAATTCTCTTTTCCAAAAGTGCCAAAAAGTGGACTTAAGTGTACATCATGTTTATTTATTCATTTACATTTTAAACCTAATTTGTGCATTGTATTAATATTTTCCATCATCAAAAGAAGTGCATTGCAGTCAATTAATGGATTAACAGTGTATTCTTTTCATTTTTTAAGATCATAAGCTCCTTAGAGAATGTTTCTTGTTTTGAAGAAATCAGGAATACACTGACCAAGAAATGCCCTTTCAAAAAACGGGAAGCTTTGTTGGTATGTGTAGCACTGGCCAACGCATGATTTTTCTTGTGTATTCTTTTCATTTTTTAAGATCATAAGCTCCTTAGAGAATGTTTCTTGTTTTGAAGAAATCAGGAATACACTGACCAAGAAATGCCCTTTCAACAAATGGGAAGCTTTGTTGGTATGTGTAGCACTTATGGGATATGGACAGAGTCATGGCTTTGTCATTCAGAGAATACTAGATTCATGGCATCTTAAAAATATCAAGCTCTGAATAGTCTTATGTAAATTAGGCTATTAAATATATTTTCCTATTATCTGCTTTAGCATGTGATTCAAATTCTCTTTTCCAAAAGTGCCAAAAAGTGGACTTAAGTGTACATCATGTTTATTTATTCAATTACATTTTAAACCTAATTTGTGCATTGTATTAATATTTTCCATCATCAAAAGAAGTACATTGCAGTCAATTACTGGATTAACAGTGTATTCTTTTCATTTTTTAAGATCAAAAGCACCTTAGAGAATTTTTCTTGTTTTGGAAGGAATTAGGAATACACTGACCAAGAAATGCCCTTTCAAAAAACGGGAAGCTTTGTTGGTATGTGTAGCACTGGCCAACGCATGATTTTTCTTGTGTATTCTTTTCATTTTTTAAGATCATAAGCTCCTTAGAGAATGATTCTTGTTTTGAAGAAATCAGGAATACACTGACCAAGAAATGCCCTTTCAACAAATGGGAAGCTTTGTTGGTATGTGTAGCACTTATGGGATATGGACAGAGTCATGGCTTTGTCATTCAGAGAATACTAGATTTATGGCATCTTAAAAATATCCAGCTCTGAATAGTCTTATGTAAATTAGGCTATTAAATATATTTTACTATTATCTGCTTTAGCATGTGATTCAAATTCTCTTTTCCAAAAGTGCCAAAAAGTGGACTTCAGTGTACATCATGTTTATTTATTCATTTGCATTTTTAACCTAATTTGTGCATTGTATTAATATTTCAAATAATCAAAAGAAGTGCATTGCAGTCAATTAATGGATTAACACTGTAGAGCATTGAAATCAAACAATCAGGTGTTTGGCTTACAGATTTGACTAACAAATGCCCTTTTGAAAACCGGGAAGCGTTGGTGGTATATGGTTCGATTCCCAGCCAACGCATAGTTTGTATTCTATTAATTTTTTAAGATCATAAGCTCCTTAGAGAATGTTTCTTGTTTTGAAGAAATCAGGAATACACTGACCAAGAAATGCCCTTTCAACAAATGGGAAGCTTTGTTGGTATGTGTAGCACTTATGGGTTATGGACAGAGTCATGGCTTTGTCATTCAGAGAATACTAGATTTATGGCATCTTAAAAATATCCAACTCTGAATAGTCTTTTGTAAATTAGGCTATTAAATATATTTTCCTATTATCTGCTTTAACATTTGATTCAAATTCTCTTTTCCAAAAGTGCCAAAAAGTGGACTTCAGTGTACATCATGTTTATTTATTCATTTGCATTTTTAACCTAATTTGTGCATTGTATTAATATTTTCCATCATCAAAAGAAGTGCATTGCAGTCAATTAATGGATTAACAGTGTAGAGCATTGAAATCATACAATCAGGTGTTGTGGCTTACAGATTTGACTAACAAATGCCCTTTTGAAAACCGGGAAGCGCTGGTGGTATATGGTTCGATTCCCAGCCAACGCATAGTTTGTATTCTATTCATTTTTTAAGATCATAAGCTCCTTAGAAAATTTTTCTTGTTTTGGAAGGAATTAGGAATACACTGACCAAGAAATGCCCTTTCAAAAAACGGGAAGCTTTGTTGGTATGTGTAGCACTGGCCAACGCATGATTTTTCTTGTGTATTCTTTTCATTTTTTAAGATCATAAGCTCCTTAGAGAATGTTTCTTGTTTTGAAGAAATCAGGAAAACACTGACCAAGAAATGCCCTTTCAACAAATGGGAAGCTTTGTTGGTATGTGTAGCACTTATGGGGTATGTACAGAGTCATGGCTTTGTCATTCACAGAATACTAGATTTATGGCATCTTAAAAATATCCAACTCTGAATAGTCTTTTGTAAATTAGGCTATTAAATATATTTTCCTATTATCTGCTTTAACATTTGATTCAAATTCTCTTTTCCAAAAGTGCCAAAAAGTGGACTTCAGTGTACATCATGTTTATTTATTCATTTGCATTTTTAACCTAATTTGTACATTGTATTAATATTTTCCATCATCAAAAGAAGTGCATTGCAGTCAATTAATGGATTAACAGTGTAGAGCATTGAAATCATACAATCTGGTGTTGTGGCTTACAGATTTGGCTAACAAATGCACTTTTGAAAACTGGGAAGCATTGGTGGTATAGTGGTGAGCATAGCAGTTGACTCGGTTTCGATTCCCGGCCAACGCATAGTTTGTATTCTATTCATTTTTTAATATCATAAGCTCCTTAGAGAATTTTTCTTGTTTTGAAGGAATTAGGAATACACTGACCAAGAAATGCCCTTTCAAAAAACGGGAAGCTTTGTTGGTATGTGTAGCACTGGCCAACGCATGATTTTTCTTGTGTATTCTTTTCATTTTTTAAGATCATAAGCTCCTTAGAGAATGTTTCTTGTTTTGAAGAAATCAGGAATACACTGACCAAGAAATGCCCTTTCAACAAATGGGAAGCTTTGTTGGTATGTGTAGCACTTATGGGATATGGACAGAGTCATGGCTTTGTCATTCAGAGAATACTAGATTTATGGCATCTTAAAAATATCCAGCTCTGAATAGTCTTATGTAAATTAGGCTATTAAATATATTTTCCTATTATCTGCTTTAGCATGTGATTCAAATTCTCTTTTCCAAAAGTGCCAAAAAGTGGACTTAAGTGTACATCATGTTTATTTATTCATTTACATTTTAAACCTAATTTGTGCATTGTATTAATATTTTCCATCATCAAAAGAAGTGCATTGCAGTCAATTAATGGATTAACAGTGTATTCTTTTCATTTTTTAAGATCATAAGCTCCTTAGAGAATGTTTCTTGTTTTGAAGAAATCAGGAATACTCTGACCAAGAAATGCCCTTTCAACAAATGGGAAGCTTTGTTGGTATGTGTAGCACTTATGGGATATGGACAGAGTCATGGCTTTGTCATTCAGAGAATACTAGATTTATGGCATCTTAAAAATATCAAGCTCTGAATAGTCTTATGTAAATTAGGCTATTAAATATATTTTCCTATTATCTGCTTTAGCATGTGATTCAAATTCTCTTTTCCAAAAGTGCCAAAAAGTGGACTTAAGTGTACATCATGTTTATTTATTCAATTACATTTTAAACCTAATTTGTGCATTGTATTAATATTTTCCATCATCAAAAGAAGTACATTGCAGTCAATTACTGGATTAACAGTGTATTATTTTCATTTTTTAAGATCAAAAGCACCTTAGAGAATTTTTCTTGTTTTGGAAGGAATTAGGAATACACTGACCAAGAAATGCCCTTTCAAAAAACGGGAAGCTTTGTTGGTATGTGTAGCACTGGCCAACGCATGATTTTTCTTGTGTATTCTTTTCATTTTTTAAGATTATAAGCTCCTTAGAGAATGATTCTTGTTTTGAAGAAATCAGGAATACACTGACCAAGAAATGCCCTTTCAACAAATGGGAAGCTTTGTTGGTATGTGTAGCACTTATGGGATATGGACAGAGTCATGGCTTTGTCATTCAGAGAATACTAGATTTATGGCATCTTAAAAATATCCAGCTCTGAATAGTCTTATGTAAATTAGGCTATTAAATATATTTTACTATTATCTGCTTTAGCATGTGATTCAAATTCTCTTTTCCAAAAGTGCCAAAAAGTGGACTTCAGTGTACATCATGTTTATTTATTCATTTGCATTTTTAACCTAATTTGTGCATTGTATTAATATTTCAAATAATCAAAAGAAGTGCATTGCAGTCAATTAATGGATTAACAGTGTAGAGCATTGAAATCAAACAATCAGGTGTTTGGCTTACAGATTTGACTAACAAATGCCCTTTTGAAAACCGGGAAGCGTTGGTGGTATATGGTTCGATTCCCAGCCAACGCATAGTTTGTATTCTATTAATTTTTTAAGATCATAAGCTCCTTAGAGAATTTTTCTTGTTTTGAAGGAATTAGGAATACACTGACCAAGAAATCCCTTTCAAAAAACGGGAAGCTTTGTTGGTATGTGTAGCACTGGCCAATGCATGATTTTTCTTGTGTATTCTTTTCATTTTTTAAGATCATAAGCTCCTTAGAGAATGTTTCTTGTTTTGAAGAAATCAGGAATACACTGACCAAGAAGTGCCCTTTCAACAAATGGGAAGCTTTGTTGGTATGTGTAGCACTTATGGGGTATGGACAGAGTCATGGCTTTGTCATTCACAGAATACTAGATTTATGGCATCTTAAAAATATCCAACTCTGAATAGTCTTATGTAAATTAGGCTATTAAATATATTTTCCTATTATCTGCTTTAACATTTGATTCAAATTCTCTTTTCCAAAAGTGCCAAAAAGTGGACTTCAGTGTACATCATGTTTATTTATTCATTTGCATTTTTAACTTAATTTGTGCATTGTATTAATATTTTCCATCATCAAAAGAAGAGCATTGCAGTCAATTAATGGATTAACAGTGTAGAGCATTGAAATCATACAATCAGGTGTTGTGGCTTACAGATTTGACTAACAAATACCCTTTTGAAAACCGTGAAGCGTTGGTGGTTTATGGTTCGATTCCCAGCCAACGCATAGTTTGTATTCTATTCATTTTTTTAGATCATAAGCTCCTTAGAGAATTTTTCTTGTTTTGAAGGAATTAGGAATACATTGACCAAGAAATGCCCTTTCAAAAAACGGGAAGCTTTGTTGGTATGTGTAGCACTGGCCAACGCATGATTTTTCTTCTGTATTCTTTTCATTTTTTAAGATCATAAGCTCCTTAGAGAATGTTTCTTGTTTTGAAGAAATCAGGAATACACTGACCAAGAAATGCCCTTTCAACAAATGGGAAGCTTTTTTGGTATGTGTAGCACTTATGGGATATGGACAGAGTCATGGCTTTGTCATTCAGAGAATACTAGATTTATGGCATCTTAAAAATATCCAGCTCTGAATAGTCTTATGTAAATTAGGCTATTAAATATATTTTCCTATTATCTGCTTTAGCATGTGATTCAAATTCTCTTTTCCAAAAGTGCCAAAAAGTGGACTTAAGTGTACATCATGTTTATTTATTCATTTACATTTTAAACCGAATTTGTGCATTGTATTAATATTTTCCATCATCAAAAGAAGTGCATTGCAGTCAATTACTGGATTAACAGTGTATTCTTTTCATTTTTTAAGATCATAAGCTCCTTAGAGAATGTTTCTTGTTTTGAAGAAATCAGGAATACACTGACCAAGAAATGCCCTTTCAACAAATGGGAAGCTTTGTTGGAATGTGTAGCACTTATGGGGTATGGACAGAGTCATGGCTTTGTCATTCACAGAATACTAGATTTATGGCATCTTAAAAATATCCAACTCTGAATAGTCTTATATAAATTAGGCTATTAAATATATTTTCCTATTATCTGCTTTAACATTTGATTCAAATTCTCTTTTCCAAAAGTGCCAAAAAGTGGACTTCAGTGTACATCATGTTTATTTATTCATTTGCATTTTTAACCTAATTTGTTCATTGTATTAATATTTTCCATCATCAAAAGAAGTGCATTGCAGTCAATTAATGGATTAACAGTGTAGAGCATTGAAATCATACAATCAGGTGTTGTGGCTTACAGATTTGACTAACAAATGCACTTTTGAAAACCGGGAAGCGATGGTGGTATATGGTTCGATTCCCAGCCAACGCATAGTTTGTATTCTATTCATTTGTTAAGATCATAAGCTCCTTAGAGAATTTTTCTTGTTTTGAAGGAATTAGGAATACACTGACCAAGAAATGCCCTTTCAAAAAACGGGAAGCTTTGTTGGTATGTGTAGCACTGGCCAACGCATGATTTTTCTTGTGTATTCTTTACATTTTTTAAGATCATAAGCTCCTTAGAGAATGTTTCTTGTTTTGAAGAAATCAGGAATACACTGACCAAGAAATGCCCTTTCAACAAATGGGAAGCTTTGTTGGTATGTGTAGCACTTATGGGATATGGTCAGAGTCATGGCTTTGTCATTCAGAGAATACTAGATTTATGGCATCTTAAAATTATCCAGCTCTGAATAGTCTTATGTAAATTAGGCTATTAAATATAGTTTCCTATTATCTGCTTTAGCATGTGATTCAAATTCTCTTTTCCAAAAGTGCCAAAAAGTGGACTTAAGTGTACATCATGTTTATTTATTCATTTACATTTTAAACCGAATTTGTGCATTGTATTAATATTTTCCATCATCAAAAGAAGTGCATTGCAGTCAATTACTGGATTAACAGTGTATTCTTTTCATTTTTTAAGATCATAAGCTCCTTAGAGAATGTTTCTTGTTTTGAAGAAATCAGGAATACACTGACCAAGAAATGCCCTTTCAACAAATGGGAAGCTTTGTTGGTATGTGTAGCACTTATGGGTTATGGACAGAGTCATGGCTTTGTCATTCAGAGAATACTAGATTTATGGCATCTTAAAAATATCCAACTCTGAATAGTCTTTTGTAAATTAGGCTATTAAATATATTTTCCTATTATCTGCTTTAACATTTGATTCAAATTCTCTTTTCCAAAAGTGCCAAAAAGTGGACTTCAGTGTACATCATGTTTATTTATTCATTTGCATTTTTAACCTAATTTGTGCATTGTATTAATATTTTCCATCATCAAAAGAAGTGCATTGCAGTCAATTAATGGATTAACAGTGTAGAGCATTGAAATCATACAATCAGGTGTTGTGGCTTACAGATTTGACTAACAAATGCCCTTTTGAAAACCGGGAAGCGCTGGTGGTATATGGTTCGATTCCCAGCCAACGCATAGTTTGTATTCTATTCATTTTTTAAGATCATAAGCTCCTTAGAAAATTTTTCTTGTTTTGGAAGGAATTAGGAATACACTGACCAAGAAATGCCCTTTCAAAAAACGGGAAGCTTTGTTGGTATGTGTAGCACTGGCCAACGCATGATTTTTCTTGTGTATTCTTTTCATTTTTTAAGATCATAAGCTCCTTAGAGAATGTTTCTTGTTTTGAAGAAATCAGGAAAACACTGACCAAGAAATGCCCTTTCAACAAATGGGAAGCTTTGTTGGTATGTGTAGCACTTATGGGGTATGTACAGAGTCATGGCTTTGTCATTCACAGAATACTAGATTTATGGCATCTTAAAAATATCCAACTCTGAATAGTCTTTTGTAAATTAGGCTATTAAATATATTTTCCTATTATCTGCTTTAACATTTGATTCAAATTCTCTTTTCCAAAAGTGCCAAAAAGTGGACTTCAGTGTACATCATGTTTATTTATTCATTTGCATTTTTAACCTAATTTGTACATTGTATTAATATTTTCCATCATCAAAAGAAGTGCATTGCAGTCAATTAATGGATTAACAGTGTAGAGCATTGAAATCATACAATCTGGTGTTGTGGCTTACAGATTTGGCTAACAAATGCACTTTTGAAAACTGGGAAGCATTGGTGGTATAGTGGTGAGCATAGCAGTTGACTCGGTTTCGATTCCCGGCCAACGCATAGTTTGTATTCTATTCATTTTTTAATATCATAAGCTCCTTAGAGAATTTTTCTTGTTTTGAAGGAATTAGGAATACACTGACCAAGAAATGCCCTTTCAAAAAACGGGAAGCTTTGTTGGTATGTGTAGCACTGGCCAACGCATGATTTTTCTTGTGTATTCTTTTCATTTTTTAAGATCATAAGCTCCTTAGAGAATGTTTCTTGTTTTGAAGAAATCAGGAATACACTGACCAAGAAATGCCCTTTCAACAAATGGGAAGCTTTGTTGGTATGTGTAGCACTTATGGGATATGGACAGAGTCATGGCTTTGTCATTCAGAGAATACTAGATTTATGGCATCTTAAAAATATCCAGCTCTGAATAGTCTTATGTAAATTAGGCTATTAAATATATTTTCCTATTATCTGCTTTAGCATGTGATTCAAATTCTCTTTTCCAAAAGTGCCAAAAAGTGGACTTAAGTGTACATCATGTTTATTTATTCATTTACATTTTAAACCTAATTTGTGCATTGTATTAATATTTTCCATCATCAAAAGAAGTGCATTGCAGTCAATTAATGGATTAACAGTGTATTCTTTTCATTTTTTAAGATCATAAGCTCCTTAGAGAATGTTTCTTGTTTTGAAGAAATCAGGAATACTCTGACCAAGAAATGCCCTTTCAACAAATGTGAAGCTTTGTTGGTATGTGTAGCACTTATGGGGTATGGACAGAGTCATGGCTTTGTCATTCACAGAATACTAGATTTATGGCATCTTAAAAATATCCAACTCTGAATAGTCTTATGTAAATTAGGCTATTAAATATATTTTCCTATTATCTGCTTTAACATTTGATTCAAATTCTCTTTTCCAAAAGTGCCAAAAAGTGGACTTCAGTGTACATCATGTTTATTTATTCATTTGCATTTTTAACCTAATTTGTGCATTGCATTAATATTTTCCATCATCAAAAGAAGTGCATTGCAGTCAATTAATGGATTAACAGTGTAGGGCATTGAAATCATACAATCAGGCGTTGTGGCTTACAGATTTGACTAACAAATGCCCTTTTGAAAACCGGGAAGCTTGGTGGTATATGGTTCGATTCCCAGCCAACGCATAGTTTGTATTCTATTCATTTTTTAAGATCATAAACTCCTTAGAGAATTTTTCTTGTTTTGAAGGAATTAGGAATACACTGACCAAGAAATGCTTTTCAAAAAACGGGAAGCTTTGTTGGTATGTGTAGCACTGGCCAACGCATGATTTTTCTTGTGTATTCTTTACATTTTTTAAGATCATAAGCTCCTTAGAGAATGTTTCTAGTTTTGAAGAAATCAGGAATACACTGACCAAGAAATGCACTTTCAACAAATGGGAAGCTTTGTTGGTATGTGTAGCACTTATGGGATATGGACAGAGTCATGGCTTTGTCATTCAGAGAATATGAGATTTATGGCATCTTAAAAATATCCAGCTCTGAATAGTCTTATGTAAATTAGGCTATTAAATATATTTTCCTATTATCTGCTTTAGCATGTGAATCAAATTCTCTTTTCCAAAAGTGCCAAAAAGTGGACTTAAGTGTACATCATGTTTATTTATTCATTTACATTTTAAACCTAATTTGTGCATTGTATTAATATTTTCCATCATCAAAAGAAGTGCATTGCAGTCAATTACTGGATTAACAGTGTATTCTTTTCATTTTTTAAGATCATAAGCTCCTTAGAGAATGTTGCTTGTTTTGAAGAAATCAGGAATACACTGACCAAGAAATGCCCTTTCAACAAATGGGAAGCTTTGTTGGTATGTGTAGCACTTATGGGGTATGGACAGAGTCATGGCTTTGTCATTCACAGAATACTAGATTTATGGCATCTTAAAAATATCCAACTCTGAATAGTCTTATGTAAATTAGGCTATTAAATATATTTTCCTATTATCTGCTTTAACATTTGATTCAAATTCTCTTTTCCAAAAGTGCCAAAAAGTGGACTTCAGTGTACATCATGTTTATTTATTCATTTGCATTTTTAACCTAATTTGTGCATTGCATTAATATTTTCCATCATCAAAAGAAGTGCATTGCAGTCAATTAATGGATTAACAGTGTAGGGCATTGAAATCATACAATCAGGCGTTGTGGCTTACAGATTTGACTAACAAATGCCCTTTTGAAAACCGGGAAGTATGGTGGTATATGGTTCGATTCCCAGCCAACGCATAGTTTGTATTCTATTCATTTTTTAAGATCATAAACTCCTTAGAGAATTTTTCTTGTTTTGAAGGAATTAGGAATACACTGACCAAGAAATGCTTTTCAAAAAACGGGAAGCTTTGTTGGTATGTGTAGCACTGGCCAACGCATGATTTTTCTTGTGTATTCTTTACATTTTTTAAGATCATAAGCTCCTTAGAGAATGTTTCTAGTTTTGAAGAAATCAGGAATACACTGACCAAGAAATGCACTTTCAACAAATGGGAAGCTTTGTTGGTATGTGTAGCACTTATGGGATATGGACAGAGTCATGGCTTTGTCATTCAGAGAATACGAGATTTATGGCATCTTAAAAATATCCAGCTCTGAATAGTCTTATGTAAATTAGGCTATTAAAGATATTTTCCTATTATCTGCTTTAGCATGTGAATCAAATTCTCTTTTCCAAAAGTGCCAAAAAGTGGACTTAAGTGTACATCATGTTTATTTATTCATTTACATTTTAAACCTAATTTGTGCATTGTATTAATATTTTCCATCATCAAAAGAAGTGCATTGCAGTCAATTACTGGATTAACAGTGTATTCTTTTCATTTTTTAAGATCATAAGCTCCTTAGAGAATGTTTCTTGTTTTGAAGAAATCAGGAATACACTGACCAAGAAATGCCCTTTCAACAAATGGGAAGCTTTGTTGGTATGTGTAGCACTTATGGGGTATGGACAGAGTCATGGCTTTGTCATTCACAGAATACTAGATTTATGGCATCTTAAAAATATCCAACTCTGAATAGTCTTATATAAATTAGGCTATTAAATATATTTTCCTATTATCTGCTTTAACATTTGATTCAAATTCTCTTTTCCAAAAGTGCCAAAAAGTGGACTTCAGTGTACATCATGTTTATTTATTCATTTGCATTTTTAACCTAATTTGTTCATTGTATTAATATTTTCCATCATCAAAAGAAGTGCATTGCAGTCAATTAATGGATTAACAGTGTAGAGCATTGAAATCATACAATCAGGTGTTGTGGCTTACAGATTTGACTAACAAATGCACTTTTGAAAACCGGGAAGCGATGGTGGTATATGGTTCGATTCCCAGCCAACGCATAGTTTGTATTCTATTCATTTGTTAAGATCATAAGCTCCTTAGAGAATTTTTCTTGTTTTGAAGGAATTAGGAATACACTGACCAAGAAATGCCCTTTCAAAAAACGGGAAGCTTTGTTGGTATGTGTAGCACTGGCCAACGCATGATTTTTCTTGTGTATTCTTTACATTTTTTAAGATCATAAGCTCCTTAGAGAATGTTTCTTGTTTTGAAGAAATCAGGAATACACTGACCAAGAAATGCCCTTTCAACAAATGGGAAGCTTTGTTGGTATGTGTAGCACTTATGGGATATGGTCAGAGTCATGGCTTTGTCATTCAGAGAATACTAGATTTATGGCATCTTAAAAATATCCAGCTCTGAATAGTCTTATGTAAATTAGGCTATTAAATATATTTTCCTATTATCTGCTTTAGCATGTGATTCAAATTCTCTTTTCCAAAAGTGCCAAAAAGTGGACTTAAGTGTACATCATGTTTATTTATTCATTTACATTTTAAACCGAATTTGTGCATTGTATTAATATTTTCCATCATCAAAAGAAGTGCATTGCAGTCAATTACTGGATTAACAGTGTATTCTTTTCATTTTTTAAGATCATAAGCTCCTTAGAGAATGTTTCTTGTTTTGAAGAAATCAGGAATACACTGACCAAGAAATGCCCTTTCAACAAATGGGAAGCTTTGTTGGTATGTGTAGCACTTATGGGTTATGGACAGAGTCATGGCTTTGTCATTCAGAGAATACTAGATTTATGGCATCTTAAAAATATCCAACTCTGAATAGTCTTTTGTAAATTAGGCTATTAAATATATTTTCCTATTATCTGCTTTAACATTTGATTCAAATTCTCTTTTCCAAAAGTGCCAAAAAGTGGACTTCAGTGTACATCATGTTTATTTATTCATTTGCATTTTTAACCTAATTTGTGCATTGTATTAATATTTTCCATCATCAAAAGAAGTGCATTGCAGTCAATTAATGGATTAACAGTGTAGAGCATTGAAATCATACAATCAGGTGTTGTGGCTTACAGATTTGACTAACAAATGCCCTTTTGAAAACCGGGAAGCGCTGGTGGTATATGGTTCGATTCCCAGCCAACGCATAGTTTGTATTCTATTCATTTTTTAAGATCATAAGCTCCTTAGAAAATTTTTCTTGTTTTGGAAGGAATTAGGAATACACTGACCAAGAAATGCCCTTTCAAAAAACGGGAAGCTTTGTTGGTATGTGTAGCACTGGCCAACGCATGATTTTTCTTGTGTATTCTTTTCATTTTTTAAGATCATAAGCTCCTTAGAGAATGTTTCTTGTTTTGAAGAAATCAGGAAAACACTGACCAAGAAATGCCCTTTCAACAAATGGGAAGCATTGTTGGTATGTGTAGCACTTATGGGGTATGTACAGAGTCATGGCTTTGTCATTCACAGAATACTAGATTTATGGCATCTTAAAAATATCCAACTCTGAATAGTCTTTTGTAAATTAGGCTATTAAATATATTTTCCTATTATCTGCTTTAACATTTGATTCAAATTCTCTTTTCCAAAAGTGCCAAAAAGTGGACTTCAGTGTACATCATGTTTATTTATTCATTTGCATTTTTAACCTAATTTGTACATTGTATTAATATTTTCCATCATCAAAAGAAGTGCATTGCAGTCAATTAATGGATTAACAGTGTAGAGCATTGAAATCATACAATCTGGTGTTGTGGCTTACAGATTTGGCTAACAAATGCACTTTTGAAAACTGGGAAGCATTGGTGGTATAGTGGTGAGCATAGCAGTTGACTCGGTTTCGATTCCCGGCCAACGCATAGTTTGTATTCTATTCATTTTTTAATATCATAAGCTCCTTAGAGAATTTTTCTTGTTTTGAAGGAATTAGGAATACACTGACCAAGAAATGCCCTTTCAAAAAACGGGAAGCTTTGTTGGTATGTGTAGCACTGGCCAACGCATGATTTTTCTTGTGTATTCTTTTCATTTTTTAAAATCATAAGCTCCTTAGAGAATGTTTCTTGTTTTGAAGAAATCAGGAATACACTGACCAAGAAATGCCCTTTCAACAAATGGGAAGCTTTGTTGGTATGTGTAGCACTTATGGGATATGGACAGAGTCATGGCTTTGTCATTCAGAGAATACTAGATTTATGGCATCTTAAAAATATCCAGCTCTGAATAGTCTTATGTAAATTAGGCTATTAAATATATTTTCCTATTATCTGCTTTAGCATGTGATTCAAATTCTCTTTTCCAAAAGTGCCAAAAAATGGACTTAAGTGTACATCATGTTTATTTATTCATTTACATTTTAAACCTAATTTGTGCATTGTATTAATATTTTCCATCATCAAAAGAAGTGCATTGCAGTCAATTAATGGATTAACAGTGTATTCTTTTCATTTTTTAAGATCATAAGCTCCTTAGAGAATGTTTCTTGTTTTGAAGAAATCAGGAATACTCTGACCAAGAAATGCCCTTTCAACAAATGTGAAGCTTTGTTGGTATGTGTAGCACTTATGGGGTATGGACAGAGTCATGGCTTTGTCATTCACAGAATACTAGATTTATGGCATCTTAAAAATATCCAACTCTGAATAGTCTTATGTAAATTAGGCTATTAAATATATTTTCCTATTATCTGCTTTAACATTTGATTCAAATTCTCTTTTCCAAAAGTGCCAAAAAGTGGACTTCAGTGTACATCATGTTTATTTATTCATTTGCATTTTTAACCTAATTTGTGCATTGCATTAATATTTTCCATCATCAAAAGAAGTGCATTGCAATCAATTAATGGATTAACAGTGTAGGGCATTGAAATCATACAATCAGGCGTTGTGGCTTACAGATTTGACAAACAAATGCCCTTTTGAAAACCGGGAAGCTTGGTGGTATATGGTTCGATTCCCAGCCAACGCATAGTTTGTATTCTATTCATTTTTTAAGATCATAAACTCCTTAGAGAATTTTTCTTGTTTTGAAGGAATTAGGAATACACTGACCAAGAAATGCTTTTCAAAAAACGGGAAGCTTTGTTGGTATGTGTAGCACTGGCCAACGCATGATTTTTCTTGTGTATTCTTTACATTTTTTAAGATCATAAGCTCCTTAGAGAATGTTTCTAGTTTTGAAGAAATCAGGAATACACTGACCAAGAAATGCACTTTCAACAAATGGGAAGCTTTGTTGGTATGTGTAGCACTTATGGGATATGGACAGAGTCATGGCTTTGTCATTCAGAGAATACGAGATTTATGGCATCTTAAAAATATCCAGCTCTGAATAGTCTTATGTAAATTAGGCTATTAAATATATTTTCCTATTATCTGCTTTAGCATGTGAATCAAATTCTCTTTTCCAAAAGTGCCAAAAAGTGGACTTAAGTGTACATCATGTTTATTTATTCATTTACATTTTAAACCTAATTTGTGCATTGTATTAATATTTTCCATCATCAAAAGAAGTGCATTGCAGTCAATTACTGGATTAACAGTGTATTCTTTTCATTTTTTAAGATCATAAGCTCCTTAGAGAATGTTTCTTGTTTTGAAGAAATCAGGAATAAACTGACCAAGAAATGCCCTTTCAACAAATGGGAAGCTTTGTTGGTATGTGTAGCACTTATGGGGTATGGACAGAGTCATGGCTTTGTCATTCACAGAATACTAGATTTATGGCATCTTAAAAATATACAACTCTGAATAATCTTTTGTAAATTAGTCTATTAAATATATTTTCCTATTATCTGCTTTAACATTTGATTCAAATTCTCTTTTCCAAAAGTGCCAAAAAGTGGACTTCAGTGTACATCATGTTTATTTATCCATTTGCATTTTTAACCTAATTTGTGCATTGTATTAATATTTTCCATCATCAAAAGAAGTGCATTGCAGTCAATTAATGGATTAACAGTGTAGAGCATTGAAATCATACAATCAGGTGTTGTGGCTTACAGATTTGACTGACAAATGCCCTTTTGAAAACCGGGAAGCGTTGGTGGTATATGGTTCGATTCCCAGCCAACGCATAGTTTGTATTCTATTCATTTTTTAAGATCATAAGCTCCTTAGAGAATTTTTATTGTTTTGAAGGAATTAGGAATACACTGACCTAGAAATGCCCTTTCAAAAAACGGGAAGCTTTGTTGGTATGTGTAGCACTGGCCAACGCATGATTTTTCTTGTGTATTCTTTTCATTTTTTAAAATCATAAGCTCCTTAGAGAATGTTTCTTATTTTGAAGAAATCAGGAATACACTGACCAAGAAATGCCCTTTCAACAAATGGGAAGCTTTGTTGGTATTTGTAGCACTTATGGGATATGGACAGAGTCATGGCTTTGTCATTCAGAGAAAACTAGATTTATGGCATCTTAAAAATATCCAACTGAATAGTCTTATGTAAATTAGGCTATTAAATATATTTTCCTATTATCTGCTTTAGCATGTGATTCAAATTTTCTTTTCCAAAAGTGCCAAAAAGTGGACTTAAGTGTACATCATGTTTATTTATTCATTTACATTTTAAACCTAATTTGTGCATTGTATTAATATTTTCCATCATCAAAAGAAGTGCATTGCAGTCAATTACTGGATTAACAGTGTATTCTTTTCATTTTTTAAGATCATAAGCTCCTTAGAGAATTTTTCTTGTTTTGGAAGGAATTAGGAATACACTGACCAAGAAATGCCCTTTCAAAAAACGGGAAGCTTTGTTGGTATGTGTAGCACTGGCCAACGCATGATTTTTCTTGTGTATTCTTTTCATTTTTTAAGATCATAAGCTCCTTAGAGAATGTTTCTTGTTTTCAAGAAATCAGGAAGGCACTGACCAAGAAATGCCCTTTCAACAAATGGGAAGCTTTGTTGGTATGTGTAGCACTTATGGGATATGGACAGAGTCATGGCTTTGTCATTCAGAGAATACTAGATTTATGGCATCTTAGTAATGTCCAGCTCTGAATAGTCTTATGTAAATTAGGCTATTAAATATATTTTCCTATTATCTGCTTTAGCATGTGATTCAAATTCTCTTTTCCAAAAGTGACAAAAAGTGGACATAAGTGTACATCATGTTTATTTATTCATTTATATTTTAAGCCTAATTTGTGCATTGTATTAATATTTTCCATCATCAAAAGAAGTGCATTGCAGTCAATTACTGGATTAACAGTGTATTCTTTTCATTTTTTAAGATCATAAGCTCCTTAGAGAATTTTTCTTGTTTTGGAAGGAATTAGGAATACACTGACCAAGAAATGCCCTTTCAAAAAATGGGAAGCTTTGTTGGTATGTGTAGCACTGGCCAACGCATGATTTTTCTTGTGTATTCTTTTCATTTTTTAAGATCATAAGCTCCTTAGAGAATGTTTCTTGTTTTGAAGAAATCAGGAATACACTGACCAAGAAATGCCCTTTCAACAAATGGGAAGCTTTGTTGGTATGTGTAGCACTTATGGGGTATGGACAGAGTCATAGCTTTGTCATTCACAGAATACTAGATTCATGGCATCTTAAAAATATCCAACTCTGAATAGTCTTATGTAAATTAGGCTATTAAATATATGTTCCTATTATCTGCTTTAACATTTGATTCAAATTCTCTTTTCCAAAAGTGCCAAAAAGTGGAATTCTGTCTACATCATGTTTATTTATTCATTTGCATTTTTAACCTAATTTGTGCATTGTATTAATATTTTCCATCATCAAAAGAAGTGCATTGCAGTCAATTAATGGATTAACAGTGTAGAGCATTGAAATCATACAATCAGGTGTTGTGGCTTACAGATTTGACTAACAAATGCCCTTTTGAAAACCGGGAAGCGCTGGTGGTATATGGTTCGATTCCCAGCCAACGCATAGTTTGTATTCTATTCATTTTTTAAGATCATAAGCTCCTTAGAGAATTTTTATTGTTTTGAAGGAATTAGGAATACACTGACCAAGAAATGCCCTTTCAAAAAACGGGAAGCTTTGTTGGTATGTGTAGCACTGGCCAACGCATGATTTTTCTTGTGTATTCTTTTCATTTTTTAAAATCATAAGCTCCTTAGAGAATGTTTCTTGTTTTGAAGAAATCAGGAATACACTGACCAAGAAATGCCCTTTCAACAAATGGGAAGCTTTGTTGGTATGTGTAGCACTTATGGGATATGGACAGAGTCATGGCTTTGTCATTCAGAGAATACTAGATTTATGGCATCTTAAAAATATCCAGCTCTGAATAGTCTTATGTAAATTAGGCTATTAAATATATTTTCCTATTATCTGCTTTAGCATGTGATTCAAATTCTCTTTTCCAAAAGTGCCAAAAAGTGGACTTAAGTGTACATCATGTTTATTTATTCATTTACATTTTAAACCTAATTTGTGCATTGTATTAATATTTTCCATCATCAAAAGAAGTGCATTGCAGTCAATTACTGGATTAACAGTGTATTCTTTTCATTTTTTAAGATCATAAGCTCCTTAGAGAATTTTTCTTGTTTTGGAAGGAATTAGGAATACACTGACCAAGAAATGCCCTTTCAAAAAATGGGAAGCTTTGTTGGTATGTGTAGCACTGGCCAACGCATGATTTTTCTTGTGTATTCTTTTCATTTTTTAAGATCATAAGCTCCTTAGAGAATGTTTCTTGTTTTGAAGAAATCAGGAATACACTGACCAAGAAATGCCCTTTCAACAAATGGGAAGCTTTGTTGGTATGTGTAGCACTTATGGGATATGGACAGAGTCATGGCTTTGTCATTCAGAGAATACGAGATTTATGGCATCTTAAAAATATCCAGCTCTGAATAGTCTTATGTAAATTAGGCTATTAAATATATTTTCCTATTATCTGCTTTAGCATGTGATTCAAATTCTCGTTTCCAAAAGTGCCAAAAAGTGGACTTAAGTGTACATCATGTTTATTTATTCATTTACATTTTAAACCTAATTTGTGCATTGTATTAATATTTTCCATCATCAAAAGAAGTGCATTGCAGTCAATTACTGGATTAACAGTGTATTCTTTTCATTTTTTAAGATCATAAGCTCCTTAGAGAATGTTTCTTGTTTTGAAGAAATCAGGAATACACTGACCAAGAACTGCCCTTTCAACAAATGGGAAGCTTTGTTGGTATGTGTAGCACTTATGGGGTATGGACAGAGTAATAGCTTTGTCATTCACAGAATACTAGATTCATGGCATCTTAAAAACATCCAGCTCTGAATAGTCTTATGTAAATTAGGCTATTAAATATATTTTCCTATTATCTGCTTTAGCATGTGATTCAAATTCTCTTTTCCAAAAGTGCCAAAAAGTGGACTTAAGTGTACATCATGTTTATTTATTCATTTACATTTTAAGCCTAATTTGTGCATTGTATTAATATTTTCCATCATCAAAAGAAGTGCATTGCAGTCAATTACTGGATTAACAGTGTATTCTTTTCATTTTTTAAGATCATAAGCTCCTTAGAGAATTTTTCTTGTTTTGGAAGGAATTAGGAATACACTTACCAAGAAATGCCCTTTCAAAAAATGGGAAGCTTTGTTGGTATGTGTAGCACTGGCCAACGCATGATTTTTCTTGTGTATTCTTTTCATTTTTTAAGATCATAAGCTCCTTAGAGAATGTTTCTTGTTTTGAAGAAATCAGGAATACACTGACCAAGAAATGCCCTTTCAACAAATGGGAAGCTTTGTTGGTATGTGTAGCACTTATGGGGTATGGACAGAGTCATAGCTTTGTCATTCACAGAATACTAGATTCATGGCATCTTAAAAATATCCAACTCTGAATAGTCTTATGTAAATTAGGCTATTAAATATATTTTCCTATTATCTGCTTTAACATTTGATTCAAATTCTCTTTTCCAAAAGTGCCAAAAAGTGGACTTCAGTGTACATCATGTTTATTTATTCATTTGCATTTTTAACCTAATTTGTGCATTGTATTAATATTTTCCATCATCAAAAGAAGTGCATTGCAGTCAATTAATGGATTAACAGTGTAGAGCATTGAAATCATACAATCAGGTGTTGTGGCTTACAGATTTGACTAACAAATGCCCTTTTGAAAACCGGGAAGCGCTGGTGTATATGGTTCGATTCCCAGCCAACGCATAGTTTGTATTCTATTCATTTTTTAAGATCATAAGCTCCTTAGAGAATTTTTATTGTTTTGAAGGAATTAGGAATACACTGACCAAGAAATGCCCTTTCAAAAAACGGGAAGCTTTGTTGGTATGTGTAGCACTGGCCAACGCATGATTTTTCTTGTGTATTCTTTTCATTTTTTAAAATCATAAGCTCCTTAGAGAATGTTTCTTGTTTTGAAGAAATCAGGAATACACTGACCAAGAAATGCCCTTTCAACCAATGGGAAGCTTTGTTGGTATGTGTAGCACTTATGGGATATGGACAGAGTCATGGCTTTGTCATTCAGAGAATACTAGATTTATGGCATCTTAAAAATATCCAGCTCTGAATAGTCTTATGTAAATTAGGCTACTAAATATATTTTCCTATTATCTGCTTTAGCATGTGATTCAAATTCTCTTTTCCAAAAGTGCCAAAAAGTGGACTTAAGTGTACATCATGTTTATTTATTCATTTACATTTTAAACCTAATTTGTGCATTGTATTAATATTTTACATCATCAAAAGAAGTGCATTGCAGTCAATTACTGGATTAACAGTGTATTCTTTTCAGTTTTTAAGATCATAAGATCCTTAGAGAATTTTTCTTGTTTTGAAGGAATTAGGAATACACTGACCAAGAAATGGCCTTTCAAAAAACGGGAAGCTTTGTTGGTATGTGTAGCACTGGCCAACGCATGATTTTTCATGTGTATTCTTTTCATTTTTTAAGATCATAAGCTCCTTAGAGAATGTTTCTTGTTTTGAAGGAATCAGGAATACACTGTCCAAGAAATGCCCTTTCAACAAATGGGAAGCTTTGTTGGTATGTGTAGCACTTATGGGATATGGACAGAGTCATGGCTTTGTCATTCAGAGAATACTAGATTTATGGCATCTTTAAAATATCCAGCTCTGAATAGTCTTATGTAAATTAGGCTATTAAATATATTTTCCTATTATCTGCTTTAGCATGTGATTCAAATTCTCTTTTCCAAAAGTGCCAAAAAGTGGACTTAAGTGTACATCATGTTTATTTATTCATTTACATTTTAAACCTAATTTGTGCATTGTATTAATGTTTTCCATCATCAAAAGAAGTGCATTGCAGTCAATTACTGGATTAACAGTGTATTCTTTTCATTTTTTAAGATCATAAGCTCCTTAGAGAATGTTTCTTGTTTTGAAGAAATCAGGAATACACTGACCAAGAAATGCCCTTTCAACAAATGGGAAGCTTTCTTGGTATGTGTAGCACTTATGGGATATGGACAGAGTCATGGCTTTGTCATTCAGAGAATACGAGATTTATGGCATCTTAAAAATATCCAGCTCTGAATAGTCTTATGTAAATTAGGCTATTAAATATATTTTCCTATTATCTGCTTTAGCATGTGATTCAAATTCTCTTTTCCAAAAGTGCCAAAAAGTGGACTTAAGTGTACATCATGTTTATTTATTCATTTACATTTTAAACCTAATTTGTGCATTGTATTAATATTTTCCATCATCAAAAGAAGTGCATTGCAGTCAATTACTGGATTAACAGTGTATTCTTTTCATTTTTTAAGATCATAAGCTCCTTAGAGAATGTTTCTTGTTTTGAAGAAATCAGGAATACACTGACCAAGAAATGCCCTTTCAACAAATGGGAAGCTTTGTTGGTATGTGTAGCACTTATGGGGTATGGACAGAGTCATGGCTTTGTCATTCACAGAATACTAGATTCATGGCATCTTAAAAATATCCAACTCTGAATAGTCTTATGTAAATTAGGCTATTAAATATATTTTCCTATTATCTGCTTTAACATTTGATTCAAATTCTCTTTTCCAAAAGTGCCAAAAAGTGGACTTCAGTGTAAATCATGATTATTTATTCATTTGCATTTTTAACCTAATTTGTGCATTGTATTAATATTTTCCATCATCAAAAGAAGTGCATTGCAGTCAATTAATGGATTAACAGTGTAGAGCATTGAAATCATACAATCAGGTGTTGTGGCTTACAGATTTGACTAACAAATGCCCTTTTGAAAACCGGGAAGCGCTGGTGGTATATGGTTCGATTCCCAGCCAACGCATAGTTTGTATTCTATTCATTTTTTAAGATCATAAGCTCCTTAGAGAATTTTTATTGTTTTGAAGGAATTAGGAATACACTGACCAAGAAATGCCCTTTCAAAAAACGGGAAGCTTTGTTGGTATGTGTAGCACTGGCCAACGCATGATTTTTCTTGTGTATTCTTTTCATTTTTTAAAATCATAAGCTCCTTAGAGAATGTTTCTTGTTTTGAAGAAATCAGGAATACACTGACCAAGAAATGCCCTTTCAACCAATGGGAAGCTTTGTTGGTATGTGTAGCACTTATGGGATATGGACAGAGTCATGGCTTTGTCATTCAGAGAATACTAGATTTATGGCATCTTAAAAATATCCAGCTCTGAATAGTCTTATGTAAATTAGGCTATTAAATATATTTTCCTATTATCTGCTTTAGCATGTGATTCAAATTCTCTTTTCCAAAAGTGCCAAAAAGTGGACTTAAGTGTACATCATGTTTATTTATTCATTTACATTTTAAACCTAATTTGTGCATTGTATTAATATTTTCCATCATCAAAAGAAGTGCATTGCAGTCAATTACTGGATTAACAGTGTATTCTTTTCAGTTTTTAAGATCATAAGCTCCTTAGAGAATTTTTCTTGTTTTGGAAGGAATTAGGAATACACTGACCAAGAAATGCCCTTTCAAAAAATGGGAAGCTTTGTTGGTATGTGTAGCACTGGCCAACGCATGATTTTTCTTGTGTATTCTTTTCATTTTTTAAGATCATAAGCTCCTTAGAGAATGTTTCTTGTTTTGAAGAAATCAGGAATACACTGACCAAGAAATGCCCTTTCAACAAATGGGAAGCTTTGTTGGTATGTGTAGCACTTATGGGGTATGGACAGAGTCATGGCTTTGTCATTCACAGAATACTAGAGTTATGGCATCTTACAAATATCCAACTCTGAATAGTCTTTTGTAAATTAGACTATTAAATATATTTTCCTATTATCTGCTTTAACATTTGATTCAAATTCTCTTTTCCAAAAGTGCCAAAAAGTGGACTTCAGTGTTCATCATGTTTATTTATTCATTTGCATTTTTAACCTAATTTGTACATTGTATTAATATTTTCCATCATCAAAAGAAGTGCATTGCAATCAATTAATGGATTAACAGTGTAGAGCATTGAAATCATACAATCAGGTGTTGTGGCTTACAGATTTGACTAACAAATGACCTTTTGAAAACCGGGAAGCGTTGGTGGTATAGTGGTGAGCATAGCAGTTGACTCGGGTTCGATTCCCGGCCAACGCATAGTTTGTATTCTATTCATTTTTTAATATCATAAGCTCCTTAGAGAATTTTTCTTGTTTTGAAGGAATTAGGAATACACTGACCAAGAAATGCCCTTTCAAAAAACGGGAAGCTTTGTTGGTATGTGTAGCACTGGCCAACGCATGATTTTTCTTGTGTATTCTTTTCATTTTTTAAGATCATAAGCTCCTTAGAGAATGTTTCTTGTTTTGCAGAAATCAGGAATACACTGACCAAGAAATGCCCTTTCAACAAATGGGAAGCTTTGTTGGTATGTGTAGCACTTATGGGATATGGACAGAGTCATGACTTTGTCATTCAGAGAATACTAGATTTATGGCATCTTAAAAATATCCAGCTCTGAAAAGTCTTATGTAAATAAGGCTATTAAATATATTTTCCTATTATCTGCTTTAGCATGTGATTCAAATTCTTTTTTCCAAAAGTGCCAAAAAGTGGACTTAAGTGTACATCATGTTTATTTATTCATTTACATTTTAAACCTAATTTGTGCATTGTATTAATATTTTCCATCATCAAAAGAAGTGCATTGCACTCAATTAATGGATTAACAGTGTATTCTTTTCATTTTTTAAGATCATAAGCTCCTTAGAGAATGTTTCTTGTTTTGAAGAAATCAGGAATACACTGACCAAGAAATTCCCTTTCAACAAATGGGAAGCTTTGTTGGTATGTGTAGCACTTATGGGGTATGGACAGAGTCATGGCTTTGTCATTCACAGAATACTAGATTTATGGCATCTTAAAAATATCCAACACTGAATAGTCTTATGTAAATTAGACTATTAAATATCTTTTCCTATTATCTGCTTTAACATTTAATTCAAATTCTCTTTTCCAAAAGTGCCAAAAAGTGGACTTAAATGTAAAACATGTTTATTTATTCATTTGCATTTTAAACCTAATTTGTGCATTGTATTAATATGTTCCATCATCAAAAGAAGTGCATTGCAATCAATTAATGGATTAACAGTATATTCTTTTCATTTTTTAAGTTCATAAGCTCCTTCGAGAATGTTTCTTGTTTTGAAGAAATCAGGAATACACTGACAAAGAAATGCACTTTCAACAAATGGGAAGCTTTGTTGGTATGTGTAGCACTTATGGGGTATGGACAGAGTCATGGCTTTGTCATTCACAGAATACTAGATTTATGGCAACTACAAAATATCCAACTGAATAGTCTCATGTAAATTAGACTATTAAATATATTTTCCTATTATCTGCTTTAACATTTGATTCAAATTCTCTTTTTCAAAAGTGCCAAAAAGTGGACTTAAATGTACACCATGTTTTTATTTATTAATTTGCATTTTAAACCTAATTTGTACATTGTATTATTTTTTCCATCATCAAAAGAAGTGCATTGCAGTCAATTAATGGATTAACAGTGCAGAGCATTGAAATCATACAATCAGGTGTTGTGGCTTACAGATTTGACTAACAAATGGCCTTTGGCAACCAGGAAGCATTGGTGGTATAGTGGTGAGCATAGCTGCCTTCCAAGCGCTTGACCTGGGTTCGATTCCCGGCCAACGCATGGCTTTTCTTGTGTCTTCATTTATTTTTTTTTATATCATAAGCTCCTTAGAGAATTTTTCTTGTTTTGAAGGAATTAGGAATACACTGACCAAGAAATGCCCTTTCAAAAAACGGGAAGCTTTGTTGGTATGTGTAGCACTGGCCAACGCATGATTTTTCTTGTGTATTCTTTTCATTTTTTAAGATCATAAGCTCCTTAGAGAATGTTTCTTGTTTTGCAGAAATCAGGAATACACTGACCAAGAAATGCCCTTTCAACAAATGGGAAGCTTTGTTGGTATGTGTAGCACTTATGGGATATGGACAGAGTCATGGCTTTGTCATTCAGAGAATACTAGATTTATGGCATCTTAAAAATATCCAGCTCTGAATAGTCTTATGTAAATAAGGCTATTAAATATATTTTCCTATTATCTGCTTTAGCATGTGATTCAAATTCTTTTTTCCAAAAGTGCCAAAAAGTGGACTTAAGTGTACATCATGTTTATTTATTCATTTACATTTTAAACCTAATTTGTGCATTGTATTAATATTTTCCATCATCAAAAGAAGTGCATTGCAGTCAATTAATGGATTAACAGTGTATTCTTTTCATTTTTTAAGATCATAAGCTCCTTAGAGAATGTTTCTTGTTTTGAAGAAATCAGGAATACACTGACCAAGAAATTCCCTTTCAACAAATGGGAAGCTTTGTTGGTATGTGTAGCACTTATGGGGTATGGACAGAGTCATGGCTTTGTCATTCACAGAATACTAGATTTATGGCATCTTAAAAATATCCAACACTGAATAGTCTTATGTAAATTAGACTATTAAATATCTTTTCCTATTATCTGCTTTAACATTTAATTCAAATTCTCTTTTCCAAAAGTGCCAAAAAGTGGACTTAAATGTAAAACATGTTTATTTATTCATTTGCATTTTAAACCTAATTTGTGCATTGTATTAATATGTTCCATCATCAAAAGAAGTGCATTGCAATCAATTAATGGATTAACAGTATATTCTTTTCATTTTTTAAGTTCATAAGCTCCTTCGAGAATGTTTCTTGTTTTGAAGAAATCAGGAATACACTGACAAAGAAATGCACTTTCAACAAATGGGAAGCTTTGTTGGTATGTGTAGCACTTATGGGGTATGGACAGAGTCATGGCTTTGTCATTCACAGAATACTAGATTTATGGCAACTACAAAATATCCAACTGAATAGTCTCATGTAAATTAGACTATTAAATATATTTTCCTATTATCTGCTTTAACATTTGATTCAAATTCTCTTTTTCAAAAGTGCCAAAAAGTGGACTTAAATGTACACCATGTTTTTATTTATTAATTTGCATTTTAAACCTAATTTGTACATTGTATTATTTTTTCCATCATCAAAAGAAGTGCATTGCAGTCAATTAATGGATTAACAGTGCAGAGCATTGAAATCATACAATCAGGTGTTGTGGCTTACAGATTTGACTAACAAATGGCCTTTGGCAACCAGGAAGCATTGGTGGTATAGTGGTGAGCATAGCTGCCTTCCAAGTGCTTGACCTGGGTTCGATTCCCGGCCAACGCATGGCTTTTCTTGTGTCTTCATTTATTTTTTTTAAGCTCATAAGATACTTAGAGAAAGTTTCTTATTTTGAAGGAATCCGGAATAAACTGACCAAGAAATGCCCTTTCAAGAAATAGGAAGCGTTGGTGGTATAGTGGTGAGCATAGCTGCCTTCCAAGCAGTTGACCCTGGTTTGATTTTTGGCCAAAGCATAGTTTGTATTCTATTCATTTTTTAAGATCATAAGCTCATTAGAGAATGTTTCTTGTTTTGTAGGAATTAGGAATACCCTGACCAAGAAATGCCCTTTCAAAAAACGGGAAGCTTTGTTGGTATGTGTAGCACTGGCCAACGCATGATTTTTCTTATGTATTCTTTACATTTTTTAAACTCATAAGCTCCTTAGAGAATGTTTCTTGTTCTGAAGAAATCAGGAATACACTGACCAAGAAATGCCCTTTCAACAAATGGGAAGCTTTGCTGGTATGTGTAGCACTTATGGGGTATGGACAGAGACATGGCTTTGTCATTCACAGAATACTAGATTTATGGCATCTTAAAAATATCCAACTCTGAATAGTCTTATGTAAATTAGGCTACTAAATATATTTTCCTATTATCTGCTTTAGCATGTGATTCAAATTCTCTTTTCCAAAAGTGCCAAAAAGTGGACTTAAGTGTACATCATGTTTATTTATTCATTTACATTTTAAACCTAATTTGTGCATTGTATTAATATTTTACATCATCAAAAGAAGTGCATTGCAGTCAATTACTGGATTAACAGTGTATTCTTTTCAGTTTTTAAGATCATAAGATCCTTAGAGAATTTTTCTTGTTTTGAAGGAATTAGGAATACACTGACCAAGAAATGGCCTTTCAAAAAACGGGAAGCTTTGTTGGTATGTGTAGCACTGGCCAACGCATGATTTTTCATGTGTATTCTTTTCATTTTTTAAGATCATAAGCTCCTTAGAGAATGTTTCTTGTTTTGAAGGAATCAGGAATACACTGTCCAAGAAATGCCCTTTCAACAAATGGGAAGCTTTGTTGGTATGTGTAGCACTTATGGGATATGGACAGAGTCATGGCTTTGTCATTCAGAGAATACGAGATTTATGGCATCTTAAAAATATCCAGCTCTGAATAGTCTTATGTAAATTAGGCTATTAAATATATTTTCCTATTATCTGCTTTAGCATGTGATTCAAATTCTCTTTTCCAAAAGTGCCAAAAAGTGGACTTAAGTGTACATCATGTTTATTTATTCATTTACATTTTAAACCTAATTTGTGCATTGTATTAATATTTTCCATCATCAAAAGAAGTGCATTGCAGTCAATTACTGGATTAACAGTGTATTCTTTTCATTTTTTAAGATCATAAGCTCCTTAGAGAATGTTTCTTGTTTTGAAGAAATCAGGAATACACTGACCAAGAAATGCCCTTTCAACAAATGGGAAGCTTTGTTGGTATGTGTAGCACTTATGGGGTATGGACAGAGTCATGGCTTTGTCATTCACAGAATACTAGATTCATGGCATCTTAAAAATATCCAACTCTGAATAGTCTTATGTAAATTAGGCTATTAAATATATTTTCCTATTATCTGCTTTAACATTTGATTCAAATTCTCTTTTCCAAAAGTGCCAAAAAGTGGACTTCAGTGTACATCATGTTTATTTATTCATTTGCATTTTTAACCTAATTTGTGCATTGTATTAATATTTTCCATCATCAAAAGAAGTGCATTGCAGTCAATTAATGGATTAACAGTGTAGAGCATTGAAATCATACAATCAGGTGTTGTGGCTTACAGATTTGACTAACAAATGCCCTTTTGAAAACCGGGAAGCGCTGGTGGTATATGGTTCGATTCCCAGCCAACGCATAGTTTGTATTCTATTCATTTTTTAAGATCATAAGCTCCTTAGAGAATTTTTATTGTTTTGAAGGAATTAGGAATACACTGACCAAGAAATGCCCTTTCAAAAAACGGGAAGCTTTGTTGGTATGTGTAGCACTGGCCAACGCATGATTTTTCTTGTGTATTCTTTTCATTTTTTAAAATCATAAGCTCCTTAGAGAATGTTTCTTGTTTTGAAGAAATCAGGAATACACTGACCAAGAAATGCCCTTTCAACAAATGGGAAGCTTTGTTGGTATGTGTAGCACTTATGGGATATGGACAGAGTCATGGCTTTGTCATTCAGAGAATACTAGATTTATGGCATCTTAAAAATATCCAGCTCTGAATAGTCTTATGTAAATTAGGCTATTAAATATATTTTCCTATTATCTGCTTTAGCATGTGATTCAAATTCTCTTTTCCAAAAGTGCCAAAAAGTGGACTTAAGTGTACATCATGTTTATTTATTCATTTACATTTTAAACCTAATTTGTGCATTGTATTAATATTTTCCATCATCAAAAGAAGTGCATTGCAGTCAATTACTGGATTAACAGTGTATTCTTTTCAGTTTTTAAGATCATAAGCTCCTTAGAGAATTTTTCTTGTTTTGGAAGGAATTAGGAATACACTGACCAAGAAATGCCCTTTCAAAAAATGGGAAGCTTTGTTGGTATGTGTAGCACTGGCCAACGCATGATTTTTCTTGTGTATTCTTTTCATTTTTTAAGATCATAAGCTCCTTAGAGAATGTTTCTTGTTTTGAAGAAATCAGGAATACACTGACCAAGAAATGCCCTTTCAACAAATGGGAAGCTTTGTTGGTATGTGTAGCACTTATGGGGTATGGACAGAGTCATGGCTTTGTCATTCACAGAATACTAGATTTATGGCATCTTACAAATATCCAACTCTGAATAGTCTTTTGTAAATTAGACTATTAAATATATTTTCCTATTATCTGCTTTAACATTTGATTCAAATTCTCTTTTCCAAAAGTGCCAAAAAGTGGACTTCAGTGTTCATCATGTTTATTTATTCATTTGCATTTTTAACCTAATTTGTACATTGTATTAATATTTTCCATCATCAAAAGAAGTGCATTGCAATCAATTAATGGATTAACAGTGTAGAGCATTGAAATCATACAATCAGGTGTTGTGGCTTACAGATTTGACTAACAAATGACCTTTTGAAAACCGGGAAGCGTTGGTGGTATAGTGGTGAGCATAGCAGTTGACTCGGGTTCGATTCCCGGCCAACGCATAGTTTGTATTCTATTCATTTTTTAATATCATAAGCTCCTTAGAGAATTTTTCTTGTTTTGAAGGAATTAGGAATACACTGACCAAGAAATGCCCTTTCAAAAAACGGGAAGCTTTGTTGGTATGTGTAGCACTGGCCAACGCATGATTTTTCTTGTGTATTCTTTTCATTTTTTAAGATCATAAGCTCCTTAGAGAATGTTTCTTGTTTTGCAGAAATCAGGAATACACTGACCAAGAAATGCCCTTTCAACAAATGGGAAGCTTTGTTGGTATGTGTAGCACTTATGGGATATGGACAGAGTCATGGCTTTGTCATTCAGAGAATACTAGATTTATGGCATCTTAAAAATATCCAGCTCTGAATAGTCTTATGTAAATAAGGCTATTAAATATATTTTCCTATTATCTGCTTTAGCATGTGATTCAAATTCTTTTTTCCAAAAGTGCCAAAAAGTGGACTTAAGTGTACATCATGTTTATTTATTCATTTACATTTTAAACCTAATTTGTGCATTGTATTAATATTTTCCATCATCAAAAGAAGTGCATTGCAGTCAATTAATGGATTAACAGTGTATTCTTTTCATTTTTTAAGATCATAAGCTCCTTAGAGAATGTTTCTTGTTTTGAAGAAATCAGGAATACACTGACCAAGAAATTCCCTTTCAACAAATGGGAAGCTTTGTTGGTATGTGTAGCACTTATGGGATATGGACAGAGTCATGGCTTTGTCATTCAGAGAATACTAGATTTATGGCATCTTAAAAATATCCAACACTGAATAGTCTTATGTAAATTAGACTATTAAATATCTTTTCCTATTATCTGCTTTAACATTTAATTCAAATTCTCTTTTCCAAAAGTGCCAAAAAGTGGACTTAAATGTAAAACATGTTTATTTATTCATTTGCATTTTAAACCTAATTTGTGCATTGTATTAATATTTTCCATCATCAAAAGAAGTGCATTGCAATCAATTAATGGATTAACAGTATATTCTTTTCATTTTTTAAGTTCATAAGCTCCTTCGAGAATGTTTCTTGTTTTGAAGAAATCAGGAATACACTGACAAAGAAATGCACTTTCAACAAATGGGAAGCTTTGTTGGTATGTGTAGCACTTATGGGGTATGGACAGAGTCATGGCTTTGTCATTCACAGAATACTAGATTTATGGCAACTACAAAATATCCAACTGAATAGTCTCATGTAAATTAGACTATTAAATATATTTTCCTATTATCTGCTTTAACATTTGATTCAAATTCTCTTTTTCAAAAGTGCCAAAAAGTGGACTTAAATGTACACCATGTTTTTATTTACTAATTTGCATTTTAAACCTAATTTGTACATTGTATTATTTTTTCCATCATCAAAAGAAGTGCATTGCAGTCAATTAATGGATTAACAGTGCAGAGCATTGAAATCATACAATCAGGTGTTGTGGCTTACAGATTTGACTAACAAATGGCCTTTGGCAACCAGGAAGCATTGGTGGTATAGTGGTGAGCATAGCTGCCTTCCAAGTGCTTGACCTGGGTTCGATTCCCGGCCAACGCATGGCTTTTCTTGTGTCTTCATTTATTTTTTTTAAGCTCATAAGATACTTAGAGAAAGTTTCTTATTTTGAAGGAATCCGGAATAAACTGACCAAGAAATGCCCTTTCAAGAAATAGGAAGCGTTGGTGGTATAGTGTTGAGCATAGCTGCCTTCCAAGCAGTTGACCCTGGTTTGATTTTTGGCCAAAGCATAGTTTGTATTCTATTCATTTTTTAAGATCATAAGCTCATTAGAGAATGTTTCTTGTTTTGTAGGAATTAGGAATACCCTGACCAAGAAATGCCCTTTCAAAAAACGGGAAGCTTTGTTGGTATGTGTAGCACTGGCCAACGCATGATTTTTCTTATGTATTCTTTACATTTTTTAAACTCATAAGCTCCTTAGAGAATGTTTCTTGTTCTGAAGAAATCAGGAATACACTGACCAAGAAATGCCCTTTCAACAAATGGGAAGCTTTGCTGGTATGTGTAGCACTTATGGGGTATGGACAGAGACATGGCTTTGTCATTCACAGAATACTAGATTTATGGCATCTTAAAAATATCCAACTCTGAATAGTCTTATGTAAATTAGACTATTAAATATCTTTTCCTATTATCTGCTTTAGCATTTAATTCAAATTCTCTTTTCCAAAAGTGCCAAAAAGTGGACTTAAATGTACAACATGTTTATTTATTCATTTGCATTTTAAACCTAATTTGTGCATTGTATTAATATTTTCCATCATCAAAAGAAGTGCATTGCAATCAATTAATGGATTAACAGTATATTCTTTTCATTTTTTAAGATCATAAGCTCCTTAGAGAATGTTTCTTGTTTTGAAGAAATCAGGAATACACTGACCAAGAAATGCCCTTTCAACAAATGGGAAGCTTTGCTGGTATGTGTAGCACTTATGGGGTATGGACAGAATCATGGCTTTGTCATTCACAGAATATTAGATTTATGGCATCTTAAAAATATCCAACTCTGAATAATCTTTTGTAAATTAGGCTATTAAATATATTTTCCTATTATCTGCTTTAACATTTGATTCAAATTCTCTTTTCCAAAAGTGCCAAAAAGTGGACTTCAGTGTACATCATGTTTATTTATCCATTTGCATTTTTAACCTAATTTGTGCATTGTATTAATATTTTCCATCATCAAAAGAAGTGCATTGCAGTCAATTAATGGATTAACAGTGTAGAGCATTGAAATCATACAATCAGGTGTTGTGGCTTACACATTTCACTAACAAATGGCCTTTGACAGCCAGGAAGCGTTGGTGGTATAGTGGTGAGCATAGCTGCCTTCCAAGCAGTTGACCCGGGTTCGATTACCGGCAAATGCATGGCTTTTTTTGTGTCGTCATTTATTTTTTTAAGCTCATAAGATCCTTAGAGAAAGTTTCTTATTTTGCAGGAATCCGGAATAAACTGATCAAGAAATGCCCTATCAAGAAATATGAAGCGTTGGTGGTATAGTGGTGAGCATAGTTGCCTTCAAGCAGTTGACCCGGGTTTGATTCCCGGCAAATGCATAGTTTGTATTCTATTCATTTTTTAAGATCATAAGCTCATTAGAGAATGTTTCTTGTTTTGAAGGAATTAGGAATACCCTGACCAAGAAATGCCCTTTCAAAAAACTGGAAGCTTTGTTGGTATGTGTAGCACTGGCCAACGCATGATTTTTCTTATGTATTCTTTTCATTTTTTAACATCATAAGCTCCTTAGAGAATGTTTCTTGTTTTGAAGAAATCAGGAATACACTGACCAAGAAATGCCCTTTCAACAAATGGGAAGCTTTGTTGGTATGTGTAGCACTTATGGGGTATGGACAGAGTCATGGCTTTGTCATTCACAGAATACTAGATTTATGGCATCTTAAAAATATCCAACTCTGAATAGTCTTATGTAAATTAGACTATTAAATATATTTTCCTATTATCTGCTTTAACATTTGATTCAAATTAGGGATGTGCAGGCTCGGTTCTACTCGGTTCCGTTCGGTTCTTTTTACCGAATCTTATTGGCTATCCAAAACTCATGACAGCTGAAACCCAATAAGATCCGGTAAAAAGAACCGAACGGAACCGAGTAGAACCGAGCCTGCACATCCCTAATTCAAATTCTCTTTTCCAAAAGTGCCAAAAAGTGGACTTAATTGTACAACATGTTTATTTATTCATTTGCATTTTAAACCTAATTTTTGCATTGTAATAATATTTTCCATCATCAAAAGAAGTGTATTCCAGTCAATTAATGGATTAACAGTGTATTCTTTTCATTTTTTAAGATCATAAGCTCCTTAGAGAATGTTTCTTGTTTTGAAGAAATCAGGAATACACTGACCAAGAAATGCCCTTTCAACAAATGGGAAGCTTTGCTGGTATGTGTAGCACATATGGGCTATGGACAGAGTCATGGCTTTGTCATTCACAGAATACTAGATTTATGGCATCTTAAAAATATCCAACTCTGAATAGTCTTATGTAAATTAGACTATTAAATATATTTTCCTATTATCTGCTTTAATATTTGATTCAAATTCTCTTTTCCAAAAGTGCCAAAAAGTGGACTTAAATGTACACGATGTTTATTTATTCATTTGCATTTTAAACCTAATTTGTGCATTGTATTAATATTTTCCATCATCAAAAGAAGTGCATTGCAGTCAATTAATGGATTAACAGTGTATTCTTTTCATTTTTTAAGATCATAAGCTCCTTAGAGAATGTTTCTTGTTTTGAAGAAATCAGGAATACACTGACCAAGAAATGCCCTTTCAACAAATGGGAAGCTTTGTTGGTATGTGTAGCACTTATGGGGTATGGCCAGAGTCATGGCTTTGTCATACACAGAATACTAGATTTATGGCAACTACAAAATATCCAACTGAATAGTCTTATGTAAATTAGACTATTAAATATATTTTCCTATTATCTGCTTTAACATTTGATTCAAATTCTCTTTTCCAAAAGTGCCAAAAAGTGGACTTAAGTGTACACCATGTTTTTATTTATTCATTTGCATTTTAAACCTAATTTGTACATTGTATTAATATTTTCCATCATCAAAAGTGCATTGCAGTCAATTAATGGATTAACAGTGCAGAGCATTGAAATCATACAATCAGGTGTTGTGGCTTACAGATTTGACTAACAAATGGCCTTTAGCAACCAGGAAGCATTGGTGGTATAGTGTTGAGCATAGCTGCCTTCCAAGCCCTTGACCTGGGTTCGATTCCCGGCCAACGCATGGCTTTTCTTGTGTCTTCTTTTATTTTTTTTAAGCTCATAAGATCCTTAGAGAAAGTTTCTTATTTTGAACGAATCCGGAATAAACTGACCAAGAAATGCCCTTTCAAGAAATAGGAAGCGTTGGTGGTATAGTGGTGAGCATAGCTGCCTTCCAAGCAGTTGACCCTGGTTTGATTTTTGGCCAAAGCATAGTTTGTATTCTATTCATTTTTTAAGATCATAAGCTCATTAGAGAATGTTTCTTGTTTTGTAGGAATTAGGAATACCCTGACCAAGAAATGCCCTTTCAAAAAACGGGAAGCTTTGTTGGTATGTGTAGCACTGGCCAACGCATGATTTTTCTTTTGTATTCTTTTCATTTTTTAAGATCATAAGCTCCTTAGAGAATGTTTCTTGTTTTGAAGAAATCAGGAATACACTGACCAAGAAATTCCCTTTCAACAAATGGGAAGATTTGTTGGTATGTGTAGCACTTATGGGGTATGGACAGAGTCATGGCTTTGTCATTCACAGAATTCTAGATTTATGGCATCTTAAAAATATCCAACTCTGAATAGTCTTATGTAAATTAGACTATTAAATATCTTTTCCTATTATCTGCTTTAACATTTAATTCAAATTCTCTTTTCCAAAAGTGCCAAAAAGTGGACTTAAATGTACAACATGTTTATTTATTCATTTGCATTTTAAACCTAATTTGTGCATTGTATTAATATTTTCCATCATCAAAAGAAGTGCATTGCAATCAATTAATGGATTAACAGTATATTCTTTTCATTTTTTAAGATCATAAGCTCCTTAGAGAATGTTTCTTGTTTTGAAGAAATCAGGAATACACTGACCAAGAAATTCCCTTTCAACAAATGGGAAGATTTGTTGGTATGTGTAGCACTTATGGGGTATGGACAGAGTCATGGCTTTGTCATTCACAGAATACTAGATTTAAGGCAACTACAAAATATCCAACTGAATAGTCTCATGTAAATTAGACTATTAAATATATTTTCCTATTATCTGCTTTAACATTTGATTCAAATTCTCTTTTTCAAAAGTGCCAAAAAGTGGACTTAAATGTACATCATGTTTTTATTTATTAATTTGCATTTTAAACCTAATTTGTACATTGTATTATTTTTTCCATCATCAAAAGAAGTGCATTGCAGTCAATTAATGGATTAACAGTGCAGAGCATTGAAATCATACAATCAGGTGTTGTGGCTTACAGATTTGACTAACAAATGGCCTTTGGCAACCAGGAAGCATTGGTGGTATAGTGGTGAGCATAGCTGCCTTCCAAGCGCTTGACCTGGGTTCGATTCCCGGCCAACGCATGGCTTTTCTTGTGTCTTCATTTATTTTTTTTAAGCTCATAAGATACTTAGAGAAAGTTTCTTATTTTGAAGGAATCCGGAATAAACTGACCAAGAAATGCCCTTTCAAGAAATAGGAAGCGTTGGTGGTATAGTGGTGAGCATAGCTGCCTTCCAAGCAGTTGACCCTGGTTTGATTTTTGGCCAAAGCATAGTTTGTATTCTATTCATTTTTTAAGATCATAAGCTCATTAGAGAATGTTTCTTGTTTTGTAGGAATTAGGAATACCCTGACCAAGAAATGCCCTTTCAAAAAACGGGAAGCTTTGTTGGTATGTGTAGCACTGGCCAACGCATGATTTTTCTTATGTATTCTTTACATTTTTTAAACTCATAAGCTCCTTAGAGAATGTTTCTTGTTCTGAAGAAATCAGGAATACACTGACCAAGAAATGCCCTTTCAACAAATGGGAAGCTTTGCTGGTATGTGTAGCACTTATGGGGTATGGACAGAGACATGGCTTTGTCATTCACAGAATACTAGATTTATGGCATCTTAAAAATATCCAACTCTGAATAGTCTTATGTAAATTAGACTATTAAATATCTTTTCCTATTATCTGCTTTAGCATTTAATTCAAATTCTCTTTTCCAAAAGTGCCAAAAAGTGGACTTAAATGTACAACATGTTTATTTATTCATTTGCATTTTAAACCTAATTTGTGCATTGTATTAATATTTTCCATCATCAAAAGAAGTGCATTGCAATCAATTAATGGATTAACAGTATATTCTTTTCATTTTTTAAGATCATAAGCTCCTTAGAGAATGTTTCTTGTTTTGAAGAAATCAGGAATACACTGACCAAGAAATGCCCTTTCAACAAATGGGAAGCTTTGCTGGTATGTGTAGCACTTATGGGGTATGGACAGAGTCATGGCTTTGTCATTCACAGAATATTAGATTTATGGCATCTTAAAAATATCCAACTCTGAATAATCTTTTGTAAATTAGGCTATTAAATATATTTTCCTATTATCTGCTTTAACATTTGATTCAAATTCTCTTTTCCAAAAGTGCCAAAAAGTGGACTTCAGTGTACATCATGTTTATTTATCCATTTGCATTTTTAACCTAATTTGTGCATTGTATTAATATTTTCCATCATCAAAAGAAGTGCATTGCAGTCAATTAATGGATTAACAGTGTAGAGCATTGAAATCATACAATCAGGTGTTGTGGCTTACACATTTCACTAACAAATGGCCTTTGACAGCCAGGAAGCGTTGGTGGTATAGTGGTGAGCATAGCTGCCTTCCAAGCAGTTGACCCGGGTTCGATTACCGGCAAATGCATGGCTTTTTTTGTGTCGTCATTTATTTTTTTAAGCTCATAAGATCCTTAGAGAAAGTTTCTTATTTTGCAGGAATCCGGAATAAACTGATCAAGAAATGCCCTATCAAGAAATATGAAGCGTTGGTGGTATAGTGGTGAGCATAGTTGCCTTCAAGCAGTTGACCCGGGTTTGATTCCCGGCAAATGCATAGTTTGTATTCTATTCATTTTTTAAGATCATAAGCTCATTAGAGAATGTTTCTTATTTTGAAGGAATTAGGAATACCCTGACCAAGAAATGCCCTTTCAAAAAACTGGAAGCTTTGTTGGTATGTGTAGCACTGGCCAACGCATGATTTTTCTTATGTATTCTTTTCATTTTTTAACATCATAAGCTCCTTAGAGAATGTTTCTTGTTTTGAAGAAATCAGGAATACACTGACCAAGAAATGCCCTTTCAACAAATGGGAAGCTTTGTTGGTATGTGTAGCACTTATGGGGTATGGACAGAGTCATGGCTTTGTCATTCACAGAATACTAGATTTATGGCATCTTAAAAATATCCAACTCTGAATAGTCTTATGTAAATTAGACTATTAAATATATTTTCCTATTATCTGCTTTAACATTTGATTCAAATTAGGGATGTGCAGGCTCGGTTCTACTCGGTTCCGTTCGGTTCTTTTTACCGAATCTAATTGGCTATCCAAAACTCATGACAGCTGAAACCCAATAAGATCCGGTAAAAAGAACCGAACGGAACCGAGTAGAACCGAGCCTGCACATCCCTAATTCAAATTCTCTTTTCCAAAAGTGCCAAAAAGTGGACTTAATTGTACAACATGTTTATTTATTCATTTGCATTTTAAACCTAATTTTTGCATTGTAATAATATTTTCCATCATCAAAAGAAGTGTATTCCACTCAATTAATGGATTAACAGTGTATTCTTTTCATTTTTTAAGATCATAAGCTCCTTAGAGAATGTTTCTTGTTTTGAAGAAATCAGGAATACACTGACCAAGAAATGCCCTTTCAACAAATGGGAAGCTTTGCTGGTATGTGTAGCACATATGGGCTATGGACAGAGTCATGGCTTTGTCATTCACAGAATACTAGATTTATGGCATCTTAAAAATATCCAACTCTGAATAGTCTTATGTAAATTAGACTATTAAATATATTTTCCTATTATCTGCTTTAATATTTGATTCAAATTCTCTTTTCCAAAAGTGCCAAAAAGTGGACTTAAATGTACACGATGTTTATTTATTCATTTGCATTTTAAACCTAATTTGTGCATTGTATTAATATTTTCCATCATCAAAAGAAGTGCATTGCAGTCAATTAATGGATTAACAGTGTATTCTTTTCATTTTTTAAGATCATAAGCTCCTTAGAGAATGTTTCTTGTTTTGAAGAAATCAGGAATACACTGACCAAGAAATGCCCTTTCAACAAATGGGAAGCTTTGTTGGTATGTGTAGCACTTATGGGGTATGGCCAGAGTCATGGCTTTGTCATACACAGAATACTAGATTTATGGCAACTACAAAATATCCAACTGAATAGTCTTATGTAAATTAGACTATTAAATATATTTTCCTATTATCTGCTTTAACATTTGATTCAAATTCTCTTTTCCAAAAGTGCCAAAAAGTGGACTTAAGTGTACACCATGTTTTTATTTATTCATTTGCATTTTAAACCTAATTTGTACATTGTATTAATATTTTCCATCATCAAAAGTGCATTGCAGTCAATTAATGGATTAACAGTGCAGAGCATTGAAATCATACAATCAGGTGTTGTGGCTTACAGATTTGACTAACAAATGGCCTTTAGCATCCAGGAAGCATTGGTGGTATAGTGTTGAGCATAGCTGCCTTCCAAGCCCTTGACCTGGGTTCGATTCCCGGCCAACGCATGGCTTTTCTTGTGTCTTCTTTTATTTTTTTTAAGCTCATAAGATCCTTAGAGAAAGTTTCTTATTTTGAACGAATCCGGAATAAACTGACCAAGAAATGCCCTTTCAAGAAATAGGAAGCGTTGGTGGTATAGTGGTGAGCATAGCTGCCTTCCAAGTAGTTGACCCAGGTTTGATTTTTGGCCAAAGCATAGTTTGTATTCTATTCATTTTTTAAGATCATAAGCTCATTAGAGAATGTTTCTTGTTTTGTAGGAATTAGGAATACCCTGACCAAGAAATGCCCTTTCAAAAAACGGGAAGCTTTGTTGGTATGTGTAGCACTGGCCAACGCATGATTTTTTTTTTGTATTCTTTTCATTTTTTAAGATCATAAGCTCCTTAGAGAATGTTTCTTGTTTTGAAGAAATCAGGAATACACTGACCAAGAAATTCCCTTTCAACAAATGGGAAGATTTGTTGGTATGTGTAGCACTTATGGGGTATGGACAGAGTCATGGCTTTGTCATTCACAGAATTCTAGATTTATGGCATCTTAAAAATATCCAACTCTGAATAGTCTTATGTAAATTAGACTATTAAATATCTTTTCCTATTATCTGCTTTAACATTTAATTCAAATTCTCTTTTCCAAAAGTGCCAAAAAGTGGACTTAAATGTACAACATGTTTATTTATTCATTTGCATTTTAAACCTAATTTGTGCATTGTATTAATATTTTCCATCATCAAAAGAAGTGCATTGCAATCAATTAATGGATTAACAGTATATTCTTTTCATTTTTTAAGATCATAAGCTCCTTAGAGAATGTTTCTTGTTTTGAAGAAATCAGGAATACACTGACCAAGAAATTCCCTTTCAACAAATGGGAAGATTTGTTGGTATGTGTAGCACTTATGGGGTATGGACAGAGTCATGGCTTTGTCATTCACAGAATACTAGATTTAAGGCAACTACAAAATATCCAACTGAATAGTCTCATGTAAATTAGACTATTAAATATATTTTCCTATTATCTGCTTTAACATTTGATTCAAATTCTCTTTTTCAAAAGTGCCAAAAAGTGGACTTAAATGTACATCATGTTTTTATTTATTAATTTGCATTTTAAACCTAATTTGTACATTGTATTATTTTTTCCATCATCAAAAGAAGTGCATTGCAGTCAATTAATGGATTAACAGTGCAGAGCATTGAAATCATACAATCAGGTGTTGTGGCTTACAGATTTGACTAACAAATGGCATTTGGCAACCAGGAAGCATTGGTGGTATAGTGGTGAGCATAGCTGCCTTCCAAGCACTTGACCTGGGTTCGATTCCTGGCCAACGCATGGCTTTTCTTGTGTCTTCATTTATTTTTTTTAAGCTCATAAAATCCTTAGAGAAAGTTTCTTATTTTGAAGGAATCCGGAATAAACTGACCAAGAAATGCCCTTTCAAGAAATAGGAAGCGTTGGTGGTATAGTGGTGAGCATAGCTGCCTTCCAAGCAGTTGACCCTGGTTTGATTTTTGGCCAAAGCATAGTTTGTATTCTATTCATTTTTTAAGATCATAAACTCATTAGAGAATGTTTCTTGTTTTGTAGGAATTAGGAATACCCTGACCAAGAAATGCCCTTTCAAAAAACGGGAAGCTTTGTTGGTATGTGTAGCACTGGCCAACGCATGATTTTTCTTATGTATTCTTTACATTTTTTAAGATCATAAGCTCCTTAGAGAATGTTTCTTGTTTTGAAGAAATCAGGAATACACTGACCAAGAATTGCCCTTTCAACAAATGGGAAGCTTTGCTGGTATGTGTAGCACTTATGGGGTATGGACAGAGACATGGCTTTGTCATTCACAGAATACTAGATTTATGGCATCTTAAAAATATCCAACTCTGAATAGTCTTATGTAAATTAGACTATTAAATATCTTTTCCTATTATCTGCTTTAACATTTAATTCAAATTCTCTTTTCCAAAAGTGCCAAAAAGTGGACTTAAATGTACAACATGTTTATTTATTCATTTGCATTTTAAACCTAATTTGTGCATTGTATTAATATTTTCCATCATCAAAAGAAGTGCATTGCAATCAATTAATGGATTAACAGTATATTCTTTTCATTTTTTAAGATCATAAGCTCCTTAGAGAATGTTTCTTGTTTTGAAGAAATCAGGAATACACTGACCAAGAAATTCCCTTTCAACAAATGGGAAGATTTGTTGGTATGTGTAGCACTTATGGGGTATGGACAGAGTCATGGCTTTGTCATTCACAGAATACTAGATTTAAGGCAACTACAAAATATCCAACTGAATAGTCTCATGTAAATTAGACTATTAAATATATTTTCCTATTATCTGCTTTAACATTTGATTCAAATTCTCTTTTCCAAAAGTGCCAAAAAGTGGACTTAAGTGTACACCATGTTTTTATTTATTCATTTGCATTTTAAACCTAATTTGTACATTGTATTAATATTTTCCATCATCAAAAGTGCATTGCAGTCAATTAATGGATTAACAGTGCAGAGCATTGAAATCATACAATCAGGTGTTGTGGCTTACAGATTTGACTAACAAATGGCCTTTGGCAACCAGGAAGCATTGGTGGTATAGTGGTGAGCATAGCTGCCTTCCAAGCACTTGACCTGGGTTCGATTCCCGGCCAACGCATGGCTTTTCTTGTGTCTTCATTTATTTTTTTTAAGCTCATAAAATCCTTAAAGAAAGTTTCTTATTTTGAAGGAATCCGGAATAAACTGACCAAGAAATGCCCTTTCAAGAAATAGGAAGCGTTGGTGGTATAGTGGTGAGCATAGCTGCCTTCCAAGCAGTTGACTCCTGGTTTGATTTTTGGCCAAAGCATAGTTTGTATTCTTTTCATTTTTTAAGATCATAAGCTCCTTAGAGAATGTTTCTTGTTTTGAAGAAATCAGGAATACACTGACCAAGAAATGCCCTTTCAACAAATGGGAAGCTTTGCTGGTATGTGTAGCACTTATGGGGTATGGACAGAGTCATGGCTTTGTCATTCACAGAATACTAGATTTATGGCATCTTAAAAATATCCAACTCTGAATAATCTTTTGTAAATTAGGCTATTAAATATATTTTCCTATTATCTGCTTTAACATTTGATTCAAATTCTCTTTTCCAAAAGTGCCAAAAAGTGGACTTCAGTGTACATCATGTTTATTTATCCATTTGCATTTTTAACCTAATTTGTGCATTGTATTAATATTTTCCATCATCAAAAAGAGTGCATTGCAGTCAATTAATGGATTAACAGTGTAGAGCATTGAAATCATACAATCAGGTGTTGTGGCTTACACATTTCACTAACAAATGGCCTTTGACAGCCAGGTAGTGTTGGTGGTATAGTGGTGAGCATAGCTGCCTTCCAAGCAGTTGACCAGGGTTCGATTACCGGCAAATGCATGGCTTTTTTTGTGTCGTCATTTATTTTTTTAAGCTCATAAGATCCTTAGAGAAAGTTTCTTATTTTGAAGGAATCCGGAATAAACTGACCAAGAAATGCCCTATCAAGAAATATGAAGCGTTGGTGGTATAGTGGTGAGCATAGTTGCCTTCAAGCAGTTGACCCGGGTTTGATTCCCGGCAAATGCATAGTTTGTATTCTATTCATTTTTTAAGATCATAAGCTCATTAGAGAATGTTTCTTGTTTTGAAGGAATTAGGAATACCCTGACCAAGAAATGCCCTTTCAAAAAACGGGAAGCTTTGTTGGTATGTGTAGCACTGGCCAACGCATGATTTTTCTTATGTATTCTTTTCATTTTTTAACATCATAAGCTCCTTAGAGAATGTTTCTTGTTTTGAAGAAATCAGGAATACACTGACCAAGAAATGCCCTTTCAACAAATGGGAAGCTTTGTTGGTATGTGTAGCACTTATGGGGTATGGACAGAGTCATGGCTTTGTCATTCACAGAATACTAGATTTATGGCATCTTAAAAATATCCAACTCTGAATAGTCTTATGTAAATTAGACTATTAAATATATTTTCCTATTATCTGCTTTAACATTTGATTCAAATTCTCTTTTCCAAAAGTGCCAAAAAGTGGACTTAATTGTACAACATGTTTATTTATTCATTTGCATTTTAAACCTAATTTTTGCATTGTATTAATATTTTCCATCATCAAAAGAAGTGCATTGCAGTCAATTAATGGATTAACAGTGTATTCTTTTCATTTTTTAAGATCATAAGCTCCTTAGAGAATGTTTCTTGTTTTGAAGAAATCAGGAATACACTGACCAAGAAATGCCCTTTCAACAAATGGGAAGCTTTGTTGGTATGTGTAGCACTTATGGGGTATGGCCAGAGTCATGGCTTTGTCATACACAGAATACTAGATTTATGGCAACTACAAAATATCCAACTGAATAGTCTTATGTAAATTAGACTATTAAATATATTTTCCTATTATCTGCTTTAACATTTGATTCAAATTCTCTTTTCCAAAAGTGCCAAAAAGTAGACTTAAGTGTACACTATGTTTTTATTTATTCATTTGCATTTTAAACCTAATTTGTACATTGTATTAATATTTTCCATCATCAAAAGTGCATTGCAGTCAATTAATGGATTAACAGTGCAGAGCATTGAAATCATACAATCAGGTGTTGTGGCTTACAGATTTGACTAACAAATGGCCTTTAGCAACCAGGAAGCATTGGTGGTATAGTGTTGAGCATAGCTGCCTTCCAAGCCCTTGACCTGGGTTCGATTCCCGGCCAACGCATGGCTTTTCTTGTGTCTTCTTTTATTTTTTTTAAGCTCATAAGATCCTTAGAGAAAGTTTCTTATTTTGAACGAATCCGGAATAAACTGACCAAGAAATGCCCTTTCAAGAAATAGGAAGCGTTGGTGGTATAGTGGTGAGCATAGCTGCCTTCCAAGTAGTTGACCCAGGTTTGATTTTTGGCCAAAGCATAGTTTGTATTCTATTCATTTTTTAAGATCATAAGCTCATTAGAGAATGTTTCTTGTTTTGTAGGAATTAGGAATACCCTGACATAGAAATGCCCTTTCAAAAAACGGGAAGCTTTGTTGGTATGTGTAGCACTGGCCAACGCATGATTTTTCTTTTGTATTCTTTTCATTTTTTAAGCTCATAAGCTCCTTAGAGAATGTTTCTTGTTTTGAAGAAATCAGGAATACACTGACCAAGAATTGCCCTTTCAACAAATGGGAAGCTTTGCTGGTATGTGTAGCACTTATGGGGTATGGACAGAGACATGGCTTTGTCATTCACAGAATACTAAATTTATGGCATCTTAAAAATATCCAACTCTGAATAGTCTTATGTAAATTAGACTATTAAATATCTTTTCCTATTATCTGCTTTAACATTTAATTCAAATTCTCTTTTCCAAAAGTGCCAAAAAGTGGACTTAAATGTACAACATGTTTATTTATTAATTTGCATTTTAAACCTAATTTGTGCATTGTATTAATATTTTCCATCATCAAAAGAAGTGCATTGCAATCAATTAATGGATTAACAGTATATTCTTTTCATTTTTTAAGATCATAAGCTCCTTAGAGAATGTTTCTTGTTTTGAAGAAATCAGGAATACACTGACCAAGAAATGCCCTTTCAACAAATGGGAAGCTTTGCTGGTATGTGTAGCACTTATGGGGTATGGACAGAGTCATGGCTTTGTCATTCACAGAATACTAGATTTATGGCATCTTAAAAATATCCAACTCTGAATAATCTTTTGTAAATTAGGCTATTAAATATATTTTCCTATTATCTGCTTTAACATTTGATTCAAATTCTCTTTTCCAAAAGTGCCAAAAAGTGGACTTCAGTGTACATCATGTTTATTTATCCATTTGCATTTTTAACCTAATTTGTGCATTGTATTAATATTTTCCATCATCAAAAAAAGTGCATTGCAGTCAATTAATGGATTAACAGTGTAGAGCATTGAAATCATACAATCAGGTGTTGTGGCTTACACATTTCACTAACAAATGGCCTTTGACAGCCAGGTAGCGTTGGTGGTATAGTGGTGAGCATAGCTGCCTTCCAAGCAGTTGACCAGGGTTCGATTACCGGCAAATGCATGGCTTTTTTTGTGTCGTCATTTATTTTTTTAAGCTCATAAGATCCTTAGAGAAAGTTTCTTATTTTGAAGGAATCCGGAATAAACTGACCAAGAAATGCCCTATCAAGAAATATGAAGCGTTGGTGGTATAGTGGTGAGCATAGTTGCCTTCAAGCAGTTGACCCGGGTTTGATTCCCGGCAAATGCATAGTTTGTATTCTATTCATTTTTTAAGATCATAAGCTCATTAGAGAATGTTTCTTGTTTTGAAGGAATTAGGAATACCCTGACCAAGAAATGCCCTTTCAAAAAACGGGAAGCTTTGTTGGTATGTGTAGCACTGGCCAACGCATGATTTTTCTTATGTATTCTTTTCATTTTTTAACATCATAAGCTCCTTAGAGAATGTTTCTTGTTTTGAAGAAATCAGGAATACACTGACCAAGAAATGCCCTTTCAACAAATGGGAAGCTTTGTTGGTATGTGTAGCACTTATGGGGTATGGACAGAGTCATGGCTTTGTCATTCACAGAATACTAGATTTATGGCATCTTAAAAATATCCAACTCTGAATAGTCTTATGTAAATTAGACTATTAAATATATTTTCCTATTATCTGCTTTAACATTTGATTCAAATTCTCTTTTCCAAAAGTGCCAAAAAGTGGACTTAATTGTACAACATGTTTATTTATTCATTTGCATTTTAAACCTAATTTTTGCATTGTATTAATATTTTCCATCATCAAAAGAAGTGCATTGCAGTCAATTAATGGATTAACAGTGTATTCTTTTCATTTTTTAAGATCATAAGCTCCTTAGAGAATGTTTCTTGTTTTGAAGAAATCAGGAATACACTGACCAAGAAATGCCCTTTCAACAAATGGGAAGCTTTGTTGGTATGTGTAGCACTTATGGGGTATGGACAGAGTCATGGCTTTGTCATTCACAGAATACTAGATTTATGGCAACTACAAAATATCCAACTGAATAGTCTTATGTAAATTAGACTATTAAATATATTTTCCTATTATCTGCTTTAACATTTGATTCAAATTCTCTTTTCCAAAAGTGCCAAAAAGTGGACTTAAGTGTACACCATGTTTTTATTTATTCATTTGCATTTTAAACCTAATTTGTACATAGTATTAATATTTTCCATCATCAAAAGAAGTGCATTGCAGTCAATTAATGGATTAACAGTGCAGAGCATTGAAATCATACAATCAGGTGTTGTGGCTTACAGATTTGACTAACAAATGGCCTTTAGCAACCAGGAAGGATTGGTGGTATAGTGTTGAGCATAGCTGCCTTCCAAGCCCTTGACCTGGGTTCGATTCCCGGCCAACGCATGGCTTTTCTTGAGTCTTCTTTTATTTTTTTTAAGCTCATAAGATCCTTAGAGAAAGTTTCTTATTTTGAACGAATCCGGAATAAACTGACCAAGAAATGCCCTTTCAAGAAATAGGAAGCGTTGGTGGTATAGTGGTGAGCATAGCTGCCTTCCAAGCAGTTGACCCAGGTTTGATTTTTGGCCAAAGCATAGTTTGTATTCTATTCATTTTTTAAGATCATAAGCTCATTAGAGAATGTTTCTTGTTTTGTAGGAATTAGGAATACCCTGACCAAGAAATGCCCTTTCAAAAAACGGGAAGCTTTGTTGGTATGTGTAGCACTGGCCAACGCATGATTTTTCTTTTGTATTCTTTTCATTTTTTAAGATCATAAGCTCCTTAGAGAATCTTTCTTGTTTTGAAGAAATCAGGAATACACTGACCAAGAAATTCCCTTTCAACAAATGGGAAGCTTTGTTGGTATGTGTAGCACTTATGGGGTATGGACAGAGTCATGGCTTTGTCATTCACAGAATACTAGATTTATGGCATCTTAAAAATATCCAACTCTGAATAGTCTTATGTAAATTAGACTATTAAATATCTTTTCCTATTATCTGCTTTAACATTTAATTCAAATTCTCTTTTCCAAAAGTGCCAAAAAGTGGACTTAAATGTACAACATGTTTATTTATTCATTTGCATTTTAAACCTAATTTGTGCATTGTATTAATATTTTCCATCATCAAAAGAAGTGCATTGCAATCAATTAATGGATTAACAGTATATTCTTTTCATTTTTTAAGTTCATAAGCTCCTTCGAGAATGTTTCTTGTTTTGAAGAAATCAGGAATACACTGACAAAGAAATGCACTTTCAACAAATGGGAAGCTTTGTTGGTATGTGTAGCACTTATGGGGTATGGACAGAGTCATGGCTTTGTCATTCACAGAATACTAGATTTATGGCAACTACAAAATATCCAAATTAATAGTCTCATGTAAATTAGACTATTAAATATATTTTCCTATTATCTGCTTTAACATTTGATTCAAATTCTCTTTTTCAAAAGTGCCAAAAAGTGGACTTAAATGTACATCATGTTTTTATTTATTAATTTGCATTTTAAACCTAATTTGTACATTGTATTATTTTTTCCATCATCAAAAGAAGTGCATTGCAGTCAATTAATGGATTAACAGTGCAGAGCATTGAAATCATACAATCAGGTGTTGTGGCTTACAGATTTGACTAACAAATGGCCTTTGGCAACCAGGAAGCATTGGTGGTATAGTGGTGAGCATAGCTGCCTTCCAAGCACTTGACCTGGGTTCGATTCCTGGCCAACGCATGGCTTTTCTTGTGTCTTCATTTATTTTTTTTAAGCTCATAAGATCCTTAGAGAAAGTTTCTTATTTTGAAGGAATCCGGAATAAACTGACCAAGAAATGCCCTTTCAAGAAATAGGAAGCGTTGGTGGTATAGTGGTGAGCATAGCTGCCTTCCAAGCAGTTGACCCTGGTTTGATTTTTGGCCAAAGCATAGTTTGTATTCTATTCATTTTTTAAGATCATAAGCTCATTAGAGAATGTTTCTTGTTTTGTAGGAATTAGGAATACCCTGACCAAGAAATGCCCTTTCAAAAAACGGGAAGCTTTGTTGGTATGTGTAGCACTGGCCAACGCATGATTTTTCTTATGTATTCTTTACATTTTTTAAGCTCATAAGCTCCTTAGAGAATGTTTCTTGTTTTGAAGAAATCAGGAATACACTGACCAAGAATTGCCCTTTCAACAAATGGGAAGCTTTGCTGGTATGTGTAGCACTTATGGGGTATGGACAGAGACATGGCTTTGTCATTCACAGAATACTAGATTTATGGCATCTTAAAAATATCCAACTCTGAATAGTCTTATGTAAATTAGACTATTAAATATCTTTTCCTATTATCTGCTTTAACATTTAATTCAAATTCTCTTTTCCAAAAGTGCCAAAAAGTGGACTTAAATGTACAACATGTTTATTTATTCATTTGCATTTTAAACCTAATTTGTGCATTGTATTAATATTTTCCATCATCAAAAGAAGTGCATTGCAATCAATTAATGGATTAACAGTTATTCTTTTCATTTTTTAAGATCATAAGCTCCTTAGAGAATGTTTCTTGTTTTGAAGAAATCAGGAATACACTGACCAAGAAATGCCCTTTCAACAAATGGGAAGCTTTGCTGGTATGTGTAGCACTTATGGGGTATGGACAGAGTCATGGCTTTGTCATTCACAGAATACTAGATTTATGGCATCTTAAAAATATCCAACTCTGAATAATCTTTTGTAAATTAGGCTATTAAATATATTTTCCTATTATCTGCTTTAACATTTGATTCAAATTCTCTTTTCCAAAAGTGCCAAAAAGTGGACTTCAGTGTACATCATGTTTATTTATCCATTTGCATTTTTAACCTAATTTGTGCATTGTATTAATATTTTCCATCATCAAAAAAAGTGCATTGCAGTCAATTAATGGATTAACAGTGTAGAGCATTGAAATCATACAATCAGGTGTTGTGGCTTACACATTTCACTAACAAATGGCCTTTGACAGCCAGGTAGCGTTGGTGGTATAGTGGTGAGCATAGCTGCCTTCCAAGCAGTTGACCAGGGTTCGATTACCGGCAAATGCATGGCTTTTTTTGTGTCGTCATTTATTTTTTTAAGCTCATAAGATCCTTAGAGAAAGTTTCTTATTTTGAAGGAATCCGGAATAAACTGACCAAGAAATGCCCTATCAAGAAATATGAAGCGTTGGTGGTATAGTGGTGAGCATAGTTGCCTTCAAGCAGTTGACCCGGGTTTGATTCCCGGCAAATGCATAGTTTGTATTCTATTCATTTTTTAAGATCATAAGCTCATTAGAGAATGTTTCTTGTTTTGAAGGAATTAGGAATACCCTGACCAAGAAATGCCCTTTCAAAAAACGGGAAGCTTTGTTGGTATGTGTAGCACTGGCCAACGCATGATTTTTCTTATGTATTCTTTTCATTTTTTAACATCATAAGCTCCTTAGAGAATGTTTCTTGTTTTGAAGAAATCAGGAATACACTGACCAAGAATTGCCCTTTCAACAAATGGGAAGCTTTGCTGGTATGTGTAGCACTTATGGGGTATGGACAGAGACATGGCTTTGTCATTCACAGAATACTAGATTTATGGCATCTTAAAAATATCCAACTCTGAATAGTCTTATGTAAATTAGACTATTAAATATCTTTTCCTATTATCTGCTTTAACATTTAATTCAAATTCTCTTTTCCAAAAGTGCCAAAAAGTGGACTTAAATGTACAACATGTTTATTTATTCATTTGCATTTTAAACCTAATTTGTGCATTGTATTAATATTTTCCATCATCAAAAGAAGTGCATTGCAATCAATTAATGGATTAACAGTATATTCTTTTCATTTTTTAAGCTCATAAGATCCTTAGAGAAAGTTTCTTATTTTGAACGAATCCGGAATAAACTGACCAAGAAATGCCCTTTCAAGAAATAGGAAGCGTTGGTGGTATAGTGGTGAGCATAGCTGCCTTCCAAGCAGTTGACCCAGGTTTGATTTTTGGCCAAAGCATAGTTTGTATTCTATTCATTTTTTAAGATCATAAGCTCATTAGAGAATGTTTCTTGTTTTGTAGGAATTAGGAATACCCTGACCAAGAAATGCCCTTTCAAAAAACGGGAAGCTTTGTTGGTATGTGTAGTACTGGCCAACGCATGATTTTTCTTATGTATTCTTTACATTTTTTAAGCTCATAAGCTCCTTAGAGAATGTTTCTTGTTTTGAAGAAATCAGGAATACACTGACCAAGAATTGCCCTTTCAACAAATGGGAAGCTTTGCTGGTATGTGTAGCACTTATGGGGTATGGACAGAGACATGGCTTTGTCATTCACAGAATACTAGATTTATGGCATCTTAAAAATATCCAACTCTGAATAGTCTTATGTAAATTAGACTATTAAATATCTTTTCCTATTATCTGCTTTAACATTTAATTCAAATTCTCTTTTCCAAAAGTGCCAAAAAGTGGACTTAAATGTACAACATGTTTATTTATTCATTTGCATTTTAAACCTAATTTGTGCATTGTATTAATATTTTCCATCATCAAAAGAAGTGCATTGCAATCAATTAATGGATTAACAGTATATTCTTTTCATTTTTTAAGCTCATAAGATCCTTAGAGAAAGTTTCTTATTTTGAACGAATCCGGAATAAACTGACCAAGAAATGCCCTTTCAAGAAATAGGAAGCGTTGGTGGTATAGTGGTGAGCATAGCTGCCTTCCAAGCAGTTGACCCAGGTTTGATTTTTGGCCAAAGCATAGTTTGTATTCTATTCATTTTTTAAGATCATAAGCTCATTAGAGAATGTTTCTTGTTTTGTAGGAATTAGGAATACCCTGACCAAGAAATGCCCTTTCAAAAAACGGGAAGCTTTGTTGGTATGTGTAGCACTGGCCAACGCATGATTTTTCTTTTGTATTCTTTTCATTTTTTAAGATCATAAGCTCCTTAGAGAATGTTTCTTGTTTTGGAGAAATCAGGAATACACTGACCAAGAAATTCCCTTTCAACAAATGGGAAGCTTTGTTGGTATGTGTAGCACTTATGGGGTATGGACAGAGTCATGGCTTTGTCATTCACAGAATACTAGATTTATGGCATCTTAAAAATATCCAACTCTGAATAGTCTTATGTAAATTAGACTATTAAATATCTTTTCCTATTATCTGCTTTAACATTTAATTCAAATTCTCTTTTCCAAAAGTGCCAAAAAGTGGACTTAAATGTACAACATGTTTATTTATTCATTTGCATTTTAAACCTAATTTGTGCATTGTATTAATATTTTCCATCATCAAAAGAAGTGCATTGCAATCAATTAATGGATTAACAGTATATTCTTTTCATTTTTTAAGTTCATAAGCTCCTTCGAGAATGTTTCTTGTTTTGAAGAAATCAGGAATACACTGACAAAGAAATGCACTTTCAACAAATGGGAAGCTTTGTTGGTATGTGTAGCACTTATGGGGTATGGACAGAGTCATGGCTTTGTCATTCACAGAATACTAGATTTATGGCAACTACAAAATATCCAACTGAATAGTCTCATGTAAATTAGACTATTAAATATATTTTCCTATTATCTGCTTTAACATTTGATTCAAATTCTCTTTTTCAAAAGTGCCAAAAAGTGGACTTAAATGTACATCATGTTTTTATTTATTAATTTGCATTTTAAACCTAATTTGTACATTGTATTATTTTTTCCATCATCAAAAGAAGTGCATTGCAGTCAATTAATGGATTAACAGTGCAGAGCATTGAAATCATACAATCAGGTGTTGTGGCTTACAGATTTGACTAACAAATGGCCTTTGGCAACCAGGAAGCATTGGTGGTATAGTGGTGAGCATAGCTGCCTTCCAAGTACTTGACCTGGGTTCGATTCCCGGCCAACGCATGGCTTTTCTTGTGTCTTCATTTATTTTTTTTAAGCTCATAAGATCCTTAGAGAAAGTTTCTTATTTTGAAGGAATCCGGAATAAACTGACCAAGAAATGCCCTTTCAAGAAATAGGAAGCGTTGGTGGTATAGTGGTGAGCATAGCTGCCTTCCAAGCAGTTGACCCTGGTTTGATTTTTGGCCAAAGCATAGTTTGTATTCTATTCATTTTTTAAGATCATAAGCTCATTAGAGAATGTTTCTTGTTTTGTAGGAATTAGGAATACCCTGACCAAGAAATGCCCTTTCAAAAAACGGGAAGCTTTGTTGGTATGTGTAGCACTGGCCAACGCATGATTTTTCTTATGTATTCTTTACATTTTTTAAGCTCATAAGCTCCTTAGAGAATGTTTCTTGTTTTCAAGAAATCAGGAATACACTGACCAAGAATTGCCCTTTCAACAAATGGGAAGCTTTGCTGGTATGTGTAGCACTTATGGGGTATGGACAGAGACATGGCTTTGTCATTCACAGAATACTAGATTTATGGCATCTTAAAAATATCCAACTCTGAATAGTCTTATGTAAATTAGACTATTAAATATCTTTTCCTATTATCTGCTTTAACATTTAATTCAAATTCTCTTTTCCAAAAGTGCCAAAAAGTGGACTTAAATGTACAACATGTTTATTTATTCATTTGCATTTTAAACCTAATTTGTGCATTGTATTAATATTTTCCATCATCAAAAGAAGTGCATTGCAATCAATTAATGGATTAACAGTATATTCTTTTCATTTTTTAAGATCATAAGCTCCTTAGAGAATATTTCTTGTTTTGAAGAAATCAGGAATACACTGACCAAGAAATGCCCTTTCAACAAATGGGAAGCTTTGCTGGTATGTGTAGCACTTATGGGGTATGGACAGAGTCATGGCTTTGTCATTCACAGAATACTAGATTTATGGCATCTTAAAAATATCCAACTCTGAATAATCTTTTGTAAATTAGGCTATTAAATATATTTTCCTATTATCTGCTTTAACATTTGATTCAAATTCTCTTTTCCAAAAGTGCCAAAAAGTGGACTTCAGTGTACATCATGTTTATTTATCCATTTGCATTTTTAACCTAATTTGTGCATTGTATTAATATTTTCCATCATCAAAAAAAGTGCATTGCAGTCAATTAATGGATTAACAGTGTAGAGCATTGAAATCATACAATCAGGTGTTGTGGCTTACACATTTCACTAACAAATGGCCTTTGACAGCCAGGTAGCGTTGGTGGTATAGTGGTGAGCATAGCTGCCTTCCAAGCAGTTGACCAGGGTTCGATTACCGGCAAATGCATGGCTTTTTTTGTGTCGTCATTTATTTTTTTAAGCTCATAAGATCCTTAGAGAAAGTTTCTTATTTTGAAGGAATCCGGAATAAACTGACCAAGAAATGCCCTATCAAGAAATATGAAGCGTTGGTGGTATAGTGGTGAGCATAGTTGCCTTCAAGCAGTTGACCCGGGTTTGATTCCCGGCAAATGCATAGTTTGTATTCTATTCATTTTTTAAGATCATAAGCTCATTAGAGAATGTTTCTTGTTTTGAAGGAATTAGGAATACCCTGACCAAGAAATGCCCTTTCAAAAAACGGGAAGCTTTGTTGGTATGTGTAGCACTGGCCAACGCATGATTTTTCTTATGTATTCTTTTCATTTTTTAACATCATAAGCTCCTTAGAGAATGTTTCTTGTTTTGAAGAAATCAGGAATACACTGACCAAGAAATGCCCTTTCAACAAATGGGAAGCTTTGTTGGTATGTGTAGCACTTATGGGGTATGGACAGAGTCATGGCTTTGTCATTCACAGAATACTAGATTTATGGCATCTTAAAAATATCCAACTCTGAATAGTCTTATGTAAATTAGACTATTAAATATATTTTCCTATTATCTGCTTTAACATTTGATTCAAATTCTCTTTTCCAAAAGTGCCAAAAAGTGGACTTAATTGTACAACATGTTTATTTATTCATTTGCATTTTAAACCTAATTTTTGCATTGTATTAATATTTTCCATCATCAAAAGAAGTGCATTCCAGTCAATTAATGGATTAACAGTGTATTCTTTTCATTTTTTAAGATCATAAGCTCCTTAGAGAATGTTTCTTGTTTTGAAGAAATCAGGAATACACTGACCAAGAAATGCCCTTTCAACAAATGGGAAGCTTTGCTGGTATGTGTAGCACTTATGGGCTATGGACAGAGTCATGGCTTTGTCATTCACAGAATACTAGATTTATGGCATCTTAAAAATATCCAACTCTGAATAGTCTTATGTAAATTAGACTATTAAATATATTTTCCTATTATCTGCTTTAATATTTGATTCAAATTCTCTTTTCCAAAAGTGCCAAAAAGTGGACTTAAATGTACATGATGTTTATTTATTCATTTGCATTTTAAACCTAATTTGTGCATTGTATTAATATTTTCCATCATCAAAAGAAGTGCATTGCAGTCAATTAATGGATTAACAGTGTATTCTTTTCATTTTTTAAGATCATAAGCTCCTTAGAGAATGTTTCTTGTTTTGAAGAAATCAGGAATACACTGACCAAGAAATGCCCTTTCAACAAATGGGAAGCTTTGTTGGTATGTGTAGCACTTATGGGGTATGGCCAGAGTCATGGCTTTGTCATACACAGAATACTAGATTTATGGCAACTACAAAATATCCAACTGAATAGACTTATGTAAATTAGACTATTAAATATATTTTCCTATTATCTGCTTTAACATTTGATTCAAATTCTCTTTTCCAAAAGTGCCAAAAAGTGGACTTAAGTGTACACCATGTTTTTATTTATTCATTTGCATTTTAAACCTAATTTGTACATTGTATTAATATTTTCCATCATCAAAAGTGCATTGCAGTCAATTAATGGATTAACAGTGCAGAGCATTGAAATCATACAATCAGGTGTTGTGGCTTACAGATTTGACTAACAAATGGCCTTTAGCAACCAGGAAGCATTGGTGGTATAGTGTTGAGCATAGCTGCCTTCCAAGCCCTTGACCTGGGTTCGATTCCCGGCCAATGCATGGCTTTTCTTGTGTCTTCTTTTATTTTTTTTAAGCTCATAAGATCCTTAGAGAAAGTTTCTTATTTTGAAGGAATCCGGAATAAACTGACCAAGAAATGCCCTTTCAAGAAATAGGAAGCGTTGGTGGTATAGTGGTGAGCATAGCTGCCTTCCAAGTAGTTGACCCAGGTTTGATTTTTGGCCAAAGCATAGTTTGTATTCTATTCATTTTTTAAGATCATAAGCTCATTAGAGAATGTTTCTTGTTTTGTAGGAATTAGGAATACCCTGACCAAGAAATGCCCTTTCAAAAAACGGGAAGCTTTGTTGGTATGTGTAGCACTGACCAACGCATGATTTTTCTTTTGTATTCTTTTCATTTTTTAAGATCATAAGCTCCTTAGAGAATGTTTCTTGTTTTGAAGAAATCAGGAATACACTGACCAAGAATTGCCCTTTCAACAAATGGGAAGCTTTGCTGGTATGTGTAGCACTTATGGGGTATGGACAGAGACATGGCTTTGTCATTCACAGAATACTAGATTTATGGCATCTTAAAAATATCCAACTCTGAATAGTCTTATGTAAATTAGACTATTAAATATCTTTTCCTATTATCTGCTTTAACATTTAATTCAAATTCTCTTTTCCAAAAGTGCCAAAAAGTGGACTTAAATGTACAACATGTTTATTTATTCATTTGCATTTTAAACCTAATTTGTGCATTGTATTAATATTTTCCATCATCAAAAGAAGTGCATTGCAATCAATTAATGGATTAACAGTATATTCTTTTCATTTTTTAAGATCATAAGCTCCTTAGAGAATGTTTCTTGTTTTGAAGAAATCAGGAATACACTGACCAAGAAATGCCCTTTCAACAAATGGGAAGCTTTGCTGGTATGTGTAGCACTTATGGGGTATGGACAGAGTCATGGCTTTGTCATTCACAGAATACTAGATTTATGGCATCTTAAAAATATCCAACTCTGAATAATCTTTTGTAAATTAGGCTATTAAATATATTTTCCTATTATCTGCTTTAACATTTGATTCAAATTCTCTTTTCCAAAAGTGCCAAAAAGTGGACTTCAGTGTACATCATGTTTATTTATCCATTTGCATTTTTAACCTAATTTGTGCATTGTATTAATATTTTCCATCATCAAAAAAAGTGCATTGCAGTCAATTAATGGATTAACAGTGTAGAGCATTGAAATCATACAATCAGGTGTTGTGGCTTACACATTTCACTAACAAATGGCCTTTGACAGTCAGGTAGCGTTGGTGGTATAGTGGTGAGCATAGCTGCCTTCCAAGCAGTTGACCAGGGTTCGATTACCGGCAAATGCATGGCTTTTTTTGTGTCGTCATTTATTTTTTTAAGCTCATAAGATCCTTAGAGAAAGTTTCTTATTTTGAAGGAATCCGGAATAAACTGACCAAGAAATGCCCTATCAAGAAATATGAAGCGTTGGTGGTATAGTGGTGAGCATAGTTGCCTTCAAGCAGTTGACCCGGGTTTGATTCCCGGCAAATGCATAGTTTGTATTCTATTCATTTTTTAAGATCATAAGCTCATTAGAGAATGTTTCTTGTTTTGAAGGAATTAGGAATACCCTGACCAAGAAATGCCCTTTCAAAAAACGGGAAGCTTTGTTGGTATGTGTAGCACTGGCCAACGCATGATTTTTCTTATGTATTCTTTTCATTTTTTAACATCATAAGCTCCTTAGAGAATGTTTCTTGTTTTGAAGAAATCAGGAATACACTGACCAAGAAATGCCCTTTCAACAAATGGGAAGCTTTGTTGGTATGTGTAGCACTTATGGGGTATGGACAGAGTCATGGCTTTGTCATTCACAGAATACTAGATTTATGGCATCTTAAAAATATCCAACTCTGAATAGTCTTATGTAAATTAGACTATTAAATATATTTTCCTATTATCTGCTTTAACATTTGATTCAAATTCTCTTTTCCAAAAGTGCCAAAAAGTGGACTTAATTGTACAACATGTTTATTTATTCATTTGCATTTTAAACCTAATTTTTGCATTGTATTAATATTTTCCATCATCAAAAGAAGTGCATTCCAGTCAATTAATGGATTACCAGTGTATTCTTTTCATTTTTTAAGATCATAAGCTCCTTAGAGAATGTTTCTTGTTTTGAAGAAATCAGGAATACACTGACCAAGAAATGCCCTTTCAACAAATGGGAAGCTTTGCTGGTATGTGTAGCACTTATGGGCTATGGACAGAGTCATGGCTTTGTCATTCACAGAATACTAGATTTATGGCATCTTAAAAATATCCAACTCTGAATAGTCTTATGTAAATTAGACTATTAAATATATTTTCCTATTATCTGCTTTAATATTTGATTCAAATTCTCTTTTCCAAAAGTGCCAAAAAGTGGACTTAAATGTACACGATGTTTATTTATTCATTTGCATTTTAAACCTAATTTGTGCATTGTATTAATATTTTCCATCATCAAAAGAAGTGCATTGCAGTCAATTAATGGATTAACAGTGTATTCTTTTCATTTTTTAAGATCATAAGCTCCTTAGAGAATGTTTCTTGTTTTGAAGAAATCAGGAATACACTGACCAAGAAATGCCCTTTCAACAAATGGGAAGCTTTGTTGGTATGTGTAGCACTTATGGGGTATGGACAGAGTCATGGCTTTGTCATTCACAGAATACTAGATTTATGGCAACTACAAAATATCCAACTGAATAGTCTTATGTAAATTAGACTATTAAATATATTTTCCTATTATCTGCTTTAACATTTGATTCAAATTCTCTTTTCCAAAAGTGCCAAAAAGTGGACTTAAGTGTACACCATGTTTTTATTTATTCATTTGCATTTTAAACCTAATTTGTACATTGTACTAATATTTTCCATCATCAAAAGAAGTGCATTGCAGTCAATTAATGGATTAACAGTGCAGAGCATTGAAATCATACAATCAGGTGTTGTGGCTTACAGATTTGACTAACAAATGGCCTTTAGCAACCAGGAAGCATTGGTGGTATAGTGTTGAGCATAGCTGCCTTCCAAGCCCTTGACCTGGGTTCGATTCCCGGCCAACGCATGGCTTTTCTTGTGTCTTCTTTTATTTTTTTTAAGCTCATAAGATCCTTAGAGAAAGTTTCTTATTTTGAACGAATCCGGAATAAACTGACCAAGAAATGCCCTTTCAAGAAATAGGAAGCGTTGGTGGTATAGTGGTGAGCATAGCTGCCTTCCAAGCAGTTGACCCAGGTTTGATTTTTGGCCAAAGCATAGTTTGTATTCTATTCATTTTTTAAGATCATAAGCTCATTAGAGAATGTTTCTTGTTTTGTAGGAATTAGGAATACCCTGACCAAGAAATGCCCTTTCAAAAAACGGGAAGCTTTGTTGGTATGTGTAGCACTGGCCAACGCATGATTATTCTTATGTATTCTTTACATTTCTTAAGCTCATAAGCTCCTTAGAGAATGTTTCTTGTTTTGAAGAAATCAGGAATACACTGACCAAGAATTGCCCTTTCAACAAATGGGAAGCTTTGCTGGTATGTGTAGCACTTATGGGGTATGGACAGAGACATGGCTTTGTCATTCACAGAATACTAGATTTATGGCATCTTAAAAATATCCAACTCTGAATAGTCTTATGTAAATTAGACTATTAAATATCTTTTCCTATTATCTGCTTTAACATTTAATTCAAATTCTCTTTTCCAAAAGTGCCAAAAAGTGGACTTAAATGTACAACATGTTTATTTATTCATTTGCATTTTAAACCTAATTTGTGCATTGTATTAATATTTTCCATCATCAAAAGAAGTGCATTGCAATCAATTAATGGATTAACAGTATATTCTTTTCATTTTTTAAGATCATAAGCTCCTTAGAGAATGTTTCTTGTTTTGAAGAAATCAGGAATACACTGACCAAGAAATGCCCTTTCAACAAATGGGAAGCTTTGCTGGTATGTGTAGCACTTATGGGGTATGGACAGAGTCATGGCTTTGTCATTCACAGAATACTAGATTTATGGCATCTTAAAAATATCCAACTCTGAATAATCTTTTGTAAATTAGGCTATTAAATATATTTTCCTATTATCTGCTTTAACATTTGATTCAAATTCTCTTTTCCAAAAGTGCCAAAAAGTGGACTTCAGTGTACATCATGTTTATTTATCCATTTGCATTTTTAACCTAATTTGTGCATTGTATTAATATTTTCCATCATCAAAAAAAGTGCATTGCAGTCAATTAATGGATTAACAGTGTAGAGCATTGAAATCATACAATCAGGTGTTGTGGCTTACACATTTCACTAACAAATGGCCTTTGACAGCCAGGTAGCGTTGGTGGTATAGTGGTGAGCATAGCTGCCTTCCAAGCAGTTGACCAGGGTTCGATTACCGGCAAATGCATGGCTTTTTTTGTGTCGTCATTTATTTTTTTAAGCTCATAAGATCCTTAGAGAAAGTTTCTTATTTTGAAGGAATCCGGAATAAACTGACCAAGAAATGCCCTATCAAGAAATATGAAGCATTGGTGGTATAGTGGTGAGCATAGTTGCCTTCAAGCAGTTGACCCGGGTTTGATTCCCGGCAAATGCATAGTTTGTATTCTATTCATTTTTTAAGATCATAAGCTCATTAGAGAATGTTTCTTGTTTTGAAGGAATTAGGAATACCCTGACCAAGAAATGCCCTTTCAAAAAACGGGAAGCTTTGTTGGTATGTGTAGCACTGGCCAACGCATGATTTTTCTTATGTATTCTTTTCATTTTTTAACATCATAAGCTCCTTAGAGAATGTTTCTTGTTTTGAAGAAATCAGGAATACACTGACCAAGAAATGCCCTTTCAACAAATGGGAAGCTTTGTTGGTATGTGTAGCACTTATGGGGTATGGACAGAGTCATGGCTTTGTCATTCACAGAATACTAGATTTATGGCATCTTAAAAATATCCAACTCTGAATAGTCTTATGTAAATTAGACTATTAAATATATTTTCCTATTATCTGCTTTAACATTTGATTCAAATTCTCTTTTCCAAAAGTGCCAAAAAGTGGACTTAATTGTACAACATGTTTATTTATTCATTTGCATTTTAAACCTAATTTTTGCATTGTATTAATATTTTCCATCATCAAAAGAAGTGCATTGCAGTCAATTAATGGATTAACAGTGTATTCTTTTCATTTTTTAAGATCATAAGCTCCTTAGAGAATGTTTCTTGTTTTGAAGAAATCAGGAATACACTGACCAAGAAATGCCCTTTCAACAAATGGGAAGCTTTGTTGGTATGTGTAGCACTTATGGGGTATGGACAGAGTCATGGCTTTGTCATTCACAGAATACTAGATTTATGGCAACTACAAAATATCCAACTGAATAGTCTTATGTAAATTAGACTATTAAATATATTTTCCTATTATCTGCTTTAACATTTGATTCAAATTCTCTTTTCCAAAAGTGCCAAAAAGTGGACTTAAGTGTACACCATGTTTTTATTTATTCATTTGCATTTTAAACCTAATTTGTACATTGTACTAATATTTTCCATCATCAAAAGAAGTGCATTGCAGTCAATTAATGGATTAACAGTGCAGAGCATTGAAATCATACAATCAGGTGTTGTGGCTTACAGATTTGACTAACAAATGGCCTTTAGCAACCAGGAAGCATTGGTGGTATAGTGTTGAGCATAGCTGCCTTCCAAGCCCTTGACCTGGGTTCGATTCCCGGCCAACGCATGGCTTTTCTTGTGTCTTCTTTTATTTTTTTTAAGCTCATAAGATCCTTAGAGAAAGTTTCTTATTTTGAACGAATCCGGAATAAACTGACCAAGAAATGCCCTTTCAAGAAATAGGAAGCGTTGGTGGTATAGTGGTGAGCATAGCTGCCTTCCAAGCAGTTGACCCAGGTTTGATTTTTGGCCAAAGCATAGTTTGTATTCTATTCATTTTTTAAGATCATAAGCTCATTAGAGAATGTTTCTTGTTTTGTAGGAATTAGGAATACCCTGACCAAGAAATGCCCTTTCAAAAAACGGGAAGCTTTGTTGGTATGTGTAGCACTGGCCAACGCATGATTTTTCTTTTGTATTCTTTTAATTTTTTAAGATCATAAGCTCCTTAGAGAATGTTTCTTGTTTTGAAGAAATCAGGAATACACTGACCAAGAAATTCCCTTTCAACAAATGGGAAGATTTGTTGGTATGTGTAGCACTTATGGGGTATGGACAGAGTCATGGCTTTGTCATTCACAGAATACTAGATTTATGGCATCTTAAAAATATCCAACTCTGAATAGTCTTATGTAAATTAGACTATTAAATATCTTTTCCTATTATCTGCTTTAACATTTAATTCAAATTCTCTTTTCCAAAAGTGCCAAAAAGTGGACTTAAATGTACAACATGTTTATTTATTCATTTGCATTTTAAACCTAATTTGTGCATTGTATTAATATTTTCCATCATCAAAAGAAGTGCATTGCAATCAATTAATGGATTAACAGTATATTCTTTTCATTTTTTAAGTTCATAAGCTCCTTCGAGAATGTTTCTTGTTTTGAAGAAATCAGGAATACACTGACAAAGAAATGCACTTTCAACAAATGGGAAGCTTTGTTGGTATGTGTAGCACTTATGGGGTAAGGACAGAGTCATGGCTTTGTCATTCACAGAATACTAGATTTATGGCAACTACAAAATATCCAACTGAATAGTCTCATGTAAATTAGACTATTAAATATATTTTCCTATTATCTGCTTTAACATTTGATTCAAATTCTCTTTTTCAAAAGTGCCAAAAAGTGGACTTAAATGTACATCATGTTTTTATTTATTAATTTGCATTTTAAACCTAATTTGTACATTGTATTATTTTTTCCATCATCAAAAGAAGTGCATTGCAGTCAATTAATGGATTAACAGTGCAGAGCATTGAAATCATACAATCAGGTGTTGTGGCTTACAGATTTGACTAACAAATGGCCTTTGGCAACCAGGAAGCATTGGTGGTATAGTGGTGAGCATAGCTACCTTCCAAGCACTTGACCTGGGTTCGATTCCCGGCCAACGCATGGCTTTTCTTGTGTCTTCATTTATTTTTTTTAAGCTCATAAGATCCTTAGAGAAAGTTTCTTATTTTGAAGGAATCCGGAATAAACTGACCAAGAAATGCCCTTTCAAGAAATAGGAAGCGTTGGTGGTATAGTGGTGAGCATAGCTGCCTTCCAAGCAGTTGACCCTGGTTTGATTTTTGGCCAAAGCATAGTTTGTATTCTATTCATTTTTTAAGATCATAAGCTCATTAGAGAATGTTTCTTGTTTTGTAGGAATTAGGAATACCCTGACCAAGAAATGCCCTTTCAAAAAACGGGAAGCTTTGTTGGTATGTGTAGCACTGGCCAACGCATGATTTTTCTTATGTATTCTTTACATTTTTTAAGCTCATAAGCTCCTTAGAGAATGTTTCTTGATTTGAAGAAATCAGGAATACACTGACCAAGAATTGCCCTTTCAACAAATGGGAAGCTTTGCTGGTATGTGTAGCACTTATGGGGTATGGACAGAGACATGGCTTTGTCATTCACAGAATACTAGATTTATGGCATCTTAAAAATATCCAACTCTGAATAGTCTTATGTAAATTAGACTATTAAATATCTTTTCCTATTATCTGCTTTAACATTTAATTCAAATTCTCTTTTCCAAAAGTGCCAAAAAGTGGACTTAAATGTACAACATGTTTATTTATTCATTTGCATTTTAAACCTAATTTGTGCATTGTGTTAATATTTTCCATCATTAAAAGAAGTGCATTGCAATCAATTAATGGATTAACAGTATATTCTTTTCATTTTTTAAGATCATAAGCTCCTTAGAGAATGTTTCTTGTTTTGAAGAAATCAGGAATACACTGACCAAGAAATGCCCTTTCAACAAATGGGAAGCTTTGCTGGTATGTGTAGCACTTATGGGGTATGGACAGAGTCATGGCTTTGTCATTCACAGAATACTAGATTTATGGCATCTTAAAATTATCCAACTCTGAATAATCTTTTGTAAATTAGGCTATTAAATATATTTTCCTATTATCTGCTTTAACATTTGATTCAAATTCTCTTTTCCAAAAGTGCCAAAAAGTGGACTTCAGTGTACATCATGTTTATTTATCCATTTGCATTTTTAACCTAATTTGTGCATTGTATTAATATTTTCCATCATCAAAAAAAGTGCATTGCAGTCAATTAATGGATTAACAGTGTAGAGCATTGAAATCATACAATCAGGTGTTGTGGCTTACACATTTCACTAACAAATGGCCTTTGACAGCCAGGTAGCGTTGGTGGTATAGAGGTGAGCAGAGCTGCCTTCCAAGCAGTTGACCAGGGTTCGATTACCGGCAAATGCATGGCTTTTTTTGTGTCGTCATTTATTTTTTTAAGCTCATAAGATCCTTAGAGAAAGTTTCTTATTTTGAAGGAATCCGGAATAAACTGACCAAGAAATGCCCTATCAAGAAATACGAAGCGTTGGTGGTATAGTGGTGAGCATAGTTGCCTTCAAGCAGTTGACCCGGGTTTGATTCCCGGCAAATGCATAGTTTGTATTCTATTCAATTTTTAAGATCATAAGCTCATTAGAGAATGTTTCTTGTTTTGAAGGAATTAGGAATACCCTGACCAAGAAATGCCCTTTCAAAAAATGGGAAGCTTTGTTGGTATGTGTAGCACTGGCCAACGCATGATTTTTCTTATGTATTCTTTTCATTTTTTAACATCATAAGCTCCTTAGAGAATGTTTCTTGTTTTGAAGAAATCAGGAATACACTGACCAAGAAATGCCCTTTCAACAAATGGGAAGCTTTGTTGGTATGTGTAGCACTTATGGGGTATGGACAGAGTCATGGCTTTGTCATTCACAGAATACTAGATTTATGGCATCTTAAAAATATCCAACTCTGAATAGTCTTATGTAAATTAGACTATTAAATATATTTTCCTATTATCTGCTTTAACATTTGATTCAAATTCTCTTTTCCAAAAGTGCCAAAAAGTGGACTTAATTGTACAACATGTTTATTTATTCATTTGCATTTTAAACCTAATTTTTGCATTGTATTAATATTTTCCATCATCAAAAGAAGTGCATTCCAGTCAATTAATGGATTAACAGTGTATTCTTTTCATTTTTTAAGATCATAAGCTCCTTAGAGAATGTTTCTTGTTTTGAAGAAATCAGGAATACACTGACCAAGAAATGCCCTTTCAACAAATGGGAAGCTTTGCTGGTATGTGTAGCACTTATGGGCTATGGACAGAGTCATGGCTTTGTCATTCACAGAATACTAGATTTATGGCATCTTAAAAATATCCAACTCTGAATAGTCTTATGTAAATTAGACTATTAAATATATTTTCCTATTATCTGCTTTAATATTTGATTCAAATTCTCTTTTCCAAAAGTGCCAAAAAGTGGACTTAAATGTACACGATGTTTATTTATTCATTTGCATTTTAAACCTAATTTGTGCATTGTATTAATATTTTCCATCATCAAAAGAAGTGCATTGCAGTCAATTAATGGATTAACAGTGTATTCTTTTCATTTTTTAAGATCATAAGCTCCTTAGAGAATGTTTCTTGTTTTGAAGAAATCAGGAATACACTGACCAAGAAATGCCCTTTCAACAAATGGGAAGCTTTGTTGGTATGTGTAGCACTTATGGGGTATGGACAGAGTCATGGCTTTGTCATTCACAGAATACTAGATTTATGGCAACTACAAAATATCCAACTGAATAGTCTTATGTAAATTAGACTATTAAATATATTTTCCTATTATCTGCTTTAACATTTGATTCAAATTCTCTTTTCCAAAAGTGCCAAAAAGTGGACTTAAGTGTACACCATGTTTTTATTTATTCATTTGCATTTTAAACCTAATTTGTACATTGTACTAATATTTTCCATCATCAAAAGAAGTGCATTGCAGTCAATTAATGGATTAACAGTGCAGAGCATTGAAATCATACAATCAGGTGTTGTGGCTTACAGATTTGACTAACAAATGGCCTTTAGCAACCAGGAAGCATTGGTGGTATAGTGTTGAGCATAGCTGCCTTCCAAGCCCTTGACCTGGGTTCGATTCCCGGCCAACGCATGGCTTTTCTTGTGTCTTCTTTTATTTTTTTTAAGCTCATAAGATCCTTAGAGAAAGTTTCTTATTTTGAACGAATCCGGAATAAACTGACCAAGAAATGCCCTTTCAAGAAATAGGAAGCGTTGGTGGTATAGTGGTGAGCATAGCTGCCTTCCAAGCAGTTGACCCAGGTTTGATTTTTGGCCAAAGCATAGTTTGTATTCTATTCATTTTTTAAGATCATAAGCTCATTAGAGAATGTTTCTTGTTTTGTAGGAATTAGGAATACCCTGACCAAGAAATGCCCTTTCAAAAAACGGGAAGCTTTGTTGGTATGTGTAGCACTGGCCAACGCATGATTTTTCTTTTGTATTCTTTTCATTTTTTAAGATCATAAGCTCCTTAGAGAATGTTTCTTGTTTTGAAGAAATCAGGAATACACTGACCAAGAAATTCCCTTTCAACAAATGGGAAGATTTGTTGGTATGTGTAGCACTTATGGGGTATGGACAGAGTCATGGCTTTGTCATTCACAGAATACTAGATTTATGGCATCTTAAAAATATCCAACTCTGAATAGTCTTATGTAAATTAGACTATTAAATATCTTTTCCTATTATCTGCTTTAACATTTAATTCAAATTCTCTTTTCCAAAAGTGCCAAAAAGTGGACTTAAATGTACAACATGTTTATTTATTCATTTGCATTTTAAACCTAATTTGTGCATTGTATTAATATTTTCCATCATCAAAAGAAGTGCATTGCAATCAATTAATGGATTAACAGTATATTCTTTTCATTTTTTAAGTTCATAAGCTCCTTCGAGAATGTTTCTTGTTTTGAAGAAATCAGGAATACACTGACAAAGAAATGCACTTTCAACAAATGGGAAGCTTTGTTGGTATGTGTAGCACTTATGGGGTATGGACAGAGTCATGGCTTTGTCATTCACAGAATACTAGATTTATGGCAACTACAAAATATCCAACTGAATAGTCTCATGTAAATTAGACTATTAAATATATTTTCCTATTATCTGCTTTAACATTTGATTCAAATTCTCTTTTTCAAAAGTGCCAAAAAGTGGACTTAAATGTACATCATGTTTTTATTTATTAATTTGCATTTTAAACCTAATTTGTACATTGTATTATTTTTTCCATCATCAAAAGAAGTGCATTGCAGTCAATTAATGGATTAACAGTGCAGAGCATTGAAATCATACAATCAGGTGTTGTGGCTTACAGATTTGACTAACAAATGGCCTTTGGCAACCAGGAAGCATTGGTGGTATAGTGGTGAGCATAGCTACCTTCCAAGCACTTGACCTGGGTTCGATTCCCGGCCAACGCATGGCTTTTCTTGTGTCTTCATTTATTTTTTTTAAGCTCATAAGATCCTTAGAGAAAGTTTCTTATTTTGAAGGAATCCGGAATAAACTGACCAAGAAATGCCCTTTCAAGAAATAGGAAGCGTTGGTGGTATAGTGGTGAGCATAGCTGCCTTCCAAGCAGTTGACCCTGGTTTGATTTTTGGCCAAAGCATAGTTTGTATTCTATTCATTTTTTAAGATCATAAGCTCATTAGAGAATGTTTCTTGTTTTGTAGGAATTAGGAATACCCTGACCAAGAAATGCCCTTTCAAAAAACGGGAAGCTTTGTTGGTATGTGTAGCACTGGCCAACGCATGATTTTTCTTATGTATTCTTTACATTTTTTAAGCTCATAAGCTCCTTAGAGAATGTTTCTTGATTTGAAGAAATCAGGAATACACTGACCAAGAATTGCCCTTTCAACAAATGGGAAGCTTTGCTGGTATGTGTAGCACTTATGGGGTATGGACAGAGACATGGCTTTGTCATTCACAGAATACTAGATTTATGGCATCTTAAAAATATCCAACTCTGAATAGTCTTATGTAAATTAGACTATTAAATATCTTTTCCTATTATCTGCTTTAACATTTAATTCAAATTCTCTTTTCCAAAAGTGCCAAAAAGTGGACTTAAATGTACAACATGTTTATTTATTCATTTGCATTTTAAACCTAATTTGTGCATTGTATTAATATTTTCCATCATCAAAAGAAGTGCATTGCAATCAATTAATGGATTAACAGTATATTCTTTTCATTTTTTAAGATCATAAGCTCCTTAGAGAATGTTTCTTGTTTTGAAGAAATCAGGAATACACTGACCAAGAAATGCCCTTTCAACAAATGGGAAGCTTTGCTGGTATGTGTAGCACTTATGGGGTATGGACAGAGTCATGGCTTTGTCATTCACAGAATACTAGATTTATGGCATCTTAAAATTATCCAACTCTGAATAATCTTTTGTAAATTAGGCTATTAAATATATTTTCCTATTATCTGCTTTAACATTTGATTCAAATTCTCTTTTCCAAAAGTGCCAAAAAGTGGACTTCAGTGTACATCATGTTTATTTATCCATTTGCATTTTTAACCTAATTTGTGCATTGTATTAATATTTTTCATCATCAAAAAAAGTGCATTGCAGTCAATTAATGGATTAACAGTGTAGAGCATTGAAATCATACAATCAGGTGTTGTGGCTTACACATTTCACTAACAAATGGCCTTTGACAGCCAGGTAGCGTTGGTGGTATAGTGGTGAGCAGAGCTGCCTTCCAAGCAGTTGACCAGAGTTCGATTACCGGCAAATGCATGGCTTTTTTTGTGTCGTCATTTATTTTTTTAAGCTCATAAGATCCTTAGAGAAAGTTTCTTATTTTGAAGGAATCCGGAATAAACTGACCAAGAAATGCCCTATCAAGAAATATGAAGCGTTGGTGGTATAGTGGTGAGCATAGTTGCCTTCAAGCAGTTGACCCGGGTTTGATTCCTGGCAAATGCATAGTTTGTATTCTATTCAATTTTTAAGATCATAAGCTCATTAGAGAATGTTTCTTGTTTTGAAGGAATTAGGAATACCCTGACCAAGAAATGCCCTTTCAAAAAACGGGAAGCTTTGTTGGTATGTGTAGCACTGGCCAACGCATGATTTTTCTTATGTATTCTTTTCATTTTTTAACATCATAAGCTCCTTAGAGAATGTTTCTTGTTTTGAAGAAATCAGGAATACACTGACCAAGAAATGCCCTTTCAACAAATGGGAAGCTTTGTTGGTATGTGTAGCACTTATGGGGTATGGACAGAGTCATGGCTTTGTCATTCACAGAATACTAGATTTATGGCATCTTAAAAATATCCAACTCTGAATAGTCTTATGTAAATTAGACTATTAAATATATTTTCCTATTATCTGCTTTAACATTTGATTCAAATTCTCTTTTCCAAAAGTGCCAAAAAGTGGACTTAATTGTACAACATGTTTATTTATTCATTTGCATTTTAAACCTAATTTTTGCATTGTATTAATATTTTCCATCATCAAAAGAAGTGCATTCCAGTCAATTAATGGATTAACAGTGTATTCTTTTCATTTTTTAAGATCATAAGCTCCTTAGAGAATGTTTCTTGTTTTGAAGAAATCAGGAATACACTGACCAAGAAATGCCCTTTCAACAAATGGGAAGCTTTGCTGGTATGTGTAGCACTTATGGGCTATGGACAGAGTCATAGCTTTGTCATTCACAGAATACTAGATTTATGGCATCTTAAAATTATCCAACTCTGAATAATCTTTTGTAAATTAGGCTATTAAATATATTTTCCTATTATCTGCTTTAACATTTGATTCAAATTCTCTTTTCCAAAAGTGCCAAAAAGTGGACTTCAGTGTACATCATGTTTATTTATCCATTTGCATTTTTAACCTAATTTGTGCATTGTATTAATATTTTCCATCATCAAAAAAAGTGCATTGCAGTCAATTAATGGATTAACAGTGTAGAGCATTGAAATCATACAATCAGGTGTTGTGGCTTACACATTTCACTAACAAATGGCCTTTGACAGCCAGGTAGCGTTGGTGGTATAGTGGTGAGCAGAGCTGCCTTCCAAGCAGTTGACCAGGGTTCGATTACCGGCAAATGCATGGCTTTTTTTGTGTCGTCATTTATTTTTTTAAGCTCATAAGATCCTTAGAGAAAGTTTCTTATTTTGAAGGAATCCGGAATAAACTGACCAAGAAATGCCCTATCAAGAAATATGAAGCATTGGTGGTATAGTGGTGAGCATAGTTGCCTTCAAGCAGTTGACCCGGGTTTGATTCCCGGCAAATGCATAGTTTGTATTCTATTCAATTTTTAAGATCATAAGCTCATTAGAGAATGTTTCTTGTTTTGAAGGAATTAGGAATACCCTGACCAAGAAATGCCCTTTCAAAAAATGGGAAGCTTTGTTGGTATGTGTAGCACTGGCCAACGCATGATTTTTCTTATGTATTCTTTTCATTTTTTAACATCATAAGCTCCTTAGAGAATGTTTCTTGTTTTGAAGAAATCAGGAATACACTGACCAAGAAATGCCCTTTCAACAAATGGGAAGCTTTGTTGGTATGTGTAGCACTTATGGGGTATGGACAGAGTCATGGCTTTGTCATTCACAGAATACTAGATTTATGGCATCTTAAAAATATCCAACTCTGAATAGTCTTATGTAAATTAGACTATTAAATATATTTTCCTATTATCTGCTTTAACATTTGATTCAAATTCTCTTTTCCAAAAGTGCCAAAAAGTGGACTTAATTGTACAACATGTTTATTTATTCATTTGCATTTTAAACCTAATTTTTGCATTGTATTAATATTTTCCATCATCAAAAGAAGTGCATTCCAGTCAATTAATGGATTAACAGTGTATTCTTTTCATTTTTTAAGATCATAAGCTCCTTAGAGAATGTTTCTTGTTTTGAAGAAATCAGGAATACACTGACCAAGAAATGCCCTTTCAACAAATGGGAAGCTTTGCTGGTATGTGTAGCACTTATGGGCTATGGACAGAGTCATGGCTTTGTCATTCACAGAATACTAGATTTATGGCATCTTAAAAATATCCAACTCTGAATAGTCTTATGTAAATTAGACTATTAAATATATTTTCCTATTATCTGCTTTAATATTTGATTCAAATTCTCTTTTCCAAAAGTGCCAAAAAGTGGACTTAAATGTACACGATGTTTATTTATTCATTTGCATTTTAAACCTAATTTGTGCATTGTATTAATATTTTCCATCATCAAAAGAAGTGCATTGCAGTCAATTAATGGATTAACAGTGTATTCTTTTCATTTTTTAAGATCATAAGCTCCTTAGAGAATGTTTCTTGTTTTGAAGAAATCAGGAATACACTGACCAAGAAATGCCCTTTCAACAAATGGGAAGCTTTGTTGGTATGTGTAGCACTTATGGGGTATGGACAGAGTCATGGCTTTGTCATTCACAGAATACTAGATTTATGGCAACTACAAAATATCCAACTGAATAGTCTTATGTAAATTAGACTATTAAATATATTTTCCTATTATCTGCTTTAACATTTGATTCAAATTCTCTTTTCCAAAAGTGCCAAAAAGTGGACTTAAGTGTACACCATGTTTTTATTTATTCATTTGCATTTTAAACCTAATTTGTACATTGTACTAATATTTTCCATCATCAAAAGAAGTGCATTGCAGTCAATTAATGGATTAACAGTGCAGAGCATTGAAATCATACAATCAGGTGTTGTGGCTTACAGATTTGACTAACAAATGGCCTTTAGCAACCAGGAAGCATTGGTGGTATAGTGTTGAGCATAGCTGCCTTCCAAGCCCTTGACCTGGGTTCGATTCCCGGCCAACGCATGGCTTTTCTTGTGTCTTCTTTTATTTTTTTTAAGCTCATAAGATCCTTAGAGAAAGTTTCTTATTTTGAACGAATCCGGAATAAACTGACCAAGAAATGCCCTTTCAAGAAATAGGAAGCGTTGGTGGTATAGTGGTGAGCATAGCTGCCTTCCAAGCAGTTGACCCAGGTTTGATTTTTGGCCAAAGCATAGTTTGTATTCTATTCATTTTTTAAGATCATAAGCTCATTAGAGAATGTTTCTTGTTTTGTAGGAATTAGGAATACCCTGACCAAGAAATGCCCTTTCAAAAAACGGGAAGCTTTGTTGGTATGTGTAGCACTGGCCAACGCATGATTTTTCTTTTGTATTCTTTTCATTTTTTAAGATCATAAGCTCCTTAGAGAATGTTTCTTGTTTTGAAGAAATCAGGAATACACTGACCAAGAAATTCCCTTTCAACAAATGGGAAGATTTGTTGGTATGTGTAGCACTTATGGGGTATGGACAGAGTCATGGCTTTGTCATTCACAGAATACTAGATTTATGGCATCTTAAAAATATCCAACTCTGAATAGTCTTATGTAAATTAGACTATTAAATATCTTTTCCTATTATCTGCTTTAACATTTAATTCAAATTCTCTTTTCCAAAAGTGCCAAAAAGTGGACTTAAATGTACAACATGTTTATTTATTCATTTGCATTTTAAACCTAATTTGTGCATTGTATTAATATTTTCCATCATCAAAAGAAGTGCATTGCAATCAATTAATGGATTAACAGTATATTCTTTTCATTTTTTAAGTTCATAAGCTCCTTCGAGAATGTTTCTTGTTTTGAAGAAATCAGGAATACACTGACAAAGAAATGCACTTTCAACAAATGGGAAGCTTTGTTGGTATGTGTAGCACTTATGGGGTATGGACAGAGTCATGGCTTTGTCATTCACAGAATACTAGATTTATGGCAACTACAAAATATCCAACTGAATAGTCTCATGTAAATTAGACTATTAAATATATTTTCCTATTATCTGCTTTAACATTTGATTCAAATTCTCTTTTTCAAAAGTGCCAAAAAGTGGACTTAAATGTACATCATGTTTTTATTTATTAATTTGCATTTTAAACCTAATTTGTACATTGTATTATTTTTTCCATCATCAAAAGAAGTGCATTGCAGTCAATTAATGGATTAACAGTGCAGAGCATTGAAATCATACAATCAGGTGTTGTGGCTTACAGATTTGACTAACAAATGGCCTTTGGCAACCAGGAAGCATTGGTGGTATAGTGGTGAGCATAGCTACCTTCCAAGCACTTGACCTGGGTTCGATTCCCGGCCAACGCATGGCTTTTCTTGTGTCTTCATTTATTTTTTTTAAGCTCATAAGATCCTTAGAGAAAGTTTCTTATTTTGAAGGAATCCGGAATAAACTGACCAAGAAATGCCCTTTCAAGAAATAGGAAGCGTTGGTGGTATAGTGGTGAGCATAGCTGCCTTCCAAGCAGTTGACCCTGGTTTGATTTTTGGCCAAAGCATAGTTTGTATTCTATTCATTTTTTAAGATCATAAGCTCATTAGAGAATGTTTCTTGTTTTGTAGGAATTAGGAATACCCTGACCAAGAAATGCCCTTTCAAAAAACGGGAAGCTTTGTTGGTATGTGTAGCACTGGCCAACGCATGATTTTTCTTATGTATTCTTTACATTTTTTAAGCTCATAAGCTCCTTAGAGAATGTTTCTTGATTTGAAGAAATCAGGAATACACTGACCAAGAATTGCCCTTTCAACAAATGGGAAGCTTTGCTGGTATGTGTAGCACTTATGGGGTATGGACAGAGACATGGCTTTGTCATTCACAGAATACTAGATTTATGGCATCTTAAAAATATCCAACTCTGAATAGTCTTATGTAAATTAGACTATTAAATATCTTTTCCTATTATCTGCTTTAACATTTAATTCAAATTCTCTTTTCCAAAAGTGCCAAAAAGTGGACTTAAATGTACAACATGTTTATTTATTCATTTGCATTTTAAACCTAATTTGTGCATTGTATTAATATTTTCCATCATCAAAAGAAGTGCATTGCAATCAATTAATGGATTAACAGTATATTCTTTTCATTTTTTAAGATCATAAGCTCCTTAGAGAATGTTTCTTGTTTTGAAGAAATCAGGAATACACTGACCAAGAAATGCCCTTTCAACAAATGGGAAGCTTTGCTGGTATGTGTAGCACTTATGGGGTATGGACAGAGTCATGGCTTTGTCATTCACAGAATACTAGATTTATGGCATCTTAAAATTATCCAACTCTGAATAATCTTTTGTAAATTAGGCTATTAAATATATTTTCCTATTATCTGCTTTAACATTTGATTCAAATTCTCTTTTCCAAAAGTGCCAAAAAGTGGACTTCAGTGTACATCATGTTTATTTATCCATTTGCATTTTTAACCTAATTTGTGCATTGTATTAATATTTTTCATCATCAAAAAAAGTGCATTGCAGTCAATTAATGGATTAACAGTGTAGAGCATTGAAATCATACAATCAGGTGTTGTGGCTTACACATTTCACTAACAAATGGCCTTTGACAGCCAGGTAGCGTTGGTGGTATAGTGGTGAGCAGAGCTGCCTTCCAAGCAGTTGACCAGAGTTCGATTACCGGCAAATGCATGGCTTTTTTTGTGTCGTCATTTATTTTTTTAAGCTCATAAGATCCTTAGAGAAAGTTTCTTATTTTGAAGGAATCCGGAATAAACTGACCAAGAAATGCCCTATCAAGAAATATGAAGCGTTGGTGGTATAGTGGTGAGCATAGTTGCCTTCAAGCAGTTGACCCGGGTTTGATTCCTGGCAAATGCATAGTTTGTATTCTATTCAATTTTTAAGATCATAAGCTCATTAGAGAATGTTTCTTGTTTTGAAGGAATTAGGAATACCCTGACCAAGAAATGCCCTTTCAAAAAACGGGAAGCTTTGTTGGTATGTGTAGCACTGGCCAACGCATGATTTTTCTTATGTATTCTTTTCATTTTTTAACATCATAAGCTCCTTAGAGAATGTTTCTTGTTTTGAAGAAATCAGGAATACACTGACCAAGAAATGCCCTTTCAACAAATGGGAAGCTTTGTTGGTATGTGTAGCACTTATGGGGTATGGACAGAGTCATGGCTTTGTCATTCACAGAATACTAGATTTATGGCATCTTAAAAATATCCAACTCTGAATAGTCTTATGTAAATTAGACTATTAAATATATTTTCCTATTATCTGCTTTAACATTTGATTCAAATTCTCTTTTCCAAAAGTGCCAAAAAGTGGACTTAATTGTACAACATGTTTATTTATTCATTTGCATTTTAAACCTAATTTTTGCATTGTATTAATATTTTCCATCATCAAAAGAAGTGCATTCCAGTCAATTAATGGATTAACAGTGTATTCTTTTCATTTTTTAAGATCATAAGCTCCTTAGAGAATGTTTCTTGTTTTGAAGAAATCAGGAATACACTGACCAAGAAATGCCCTTTCAACAAATGGGAAGCTTTGCTGGTATGTGTAGCACTTATGGGCTATGGACAGAGTCATAGCTTTGTCATTCACAGAATACTAGATTTATGGCATCTTAAAAATATCCAACTCTGAATAGTCTTATGTAAATTAGACTATTAAATATATTTTCCTATTATCTGCTTTAATATTTGATTCAAATTCTCTTTTCCAAAAGTGCCAAAAAGTGGACTTAAATGTACACGATGTTTATTTATTCATTTGCATTTTAAACCTAATTTGTGCATTGTATTAATATTTTCCATCATCAAAAGAAGTGCATTGCAGTCAATTAATGGATTAACAGTGTATTCTTTTCATTTTTTAAGATCATAAGCTCCTTAGAGAATGTTTCTTGTTTTGAAGAAATCAGGAATACACTGACCAAGAAATGCCCTTTCAACAAATGGGAAGCTTTGTTGGTATGTGTAGCACTTATGGGGTATGGACAGAGTCATGGCTTTGTCATTCACAGAATACTAGATTTATGGCAACTACAAAATATCCAACTGAATAGTCTTATGTAAATTAGACTATTAAATATATTTTCCTATTATCTGCTTTAACATTTGATTCAAATTCTCTTTTCCAAAAGTGCCAAAAAGTGGACTTAAGTGTACACTATGTTTTTATTTATTCATTTGCATTTTAAACCTAATTTGTACATTGTATTAATATTTTCCATCATCAAAAGAAGTGCATTGCAGTCAATTAATGGATTAACAGTGCAGAGCATTGAAATCATACAATCAGGTGTTGTGGCTTACAGATTTGACTAACAAATGGCCTTTAGCAACCAGGAAGCATTGGTGGTATAGTGTTGAGCATAGCTGCCTTCCAAGCCCTTGACCTGGGTTCGATTCCCGGCCAACGCATGGCTTTTCTTGTGTCTTTTTTATTTTTTTTAAGCTCATAAGATCCTTAGAGAAAGTTTCTTATTTTGAACGAATCCGGAATAAACTGACCAAGAAATGCCCTTTCAAGAAATAGGAAGCGTTGGTGGTATAGTGGTGAGCATAGCTGCCTTCCAAGCAGTTGACCCAGGTTTGATTTTTGGCCAAAGCATAGTTTGTATTCTATTCATTTTTTAAGATCATAAGCTCATTAGAGAATGTTTCTTGTTTTGTAGGAATTAGGAATACCCTGACCAAGAAATGCCCTTTCAAAAAACGGGAAGCTTTGTTGGTATGTGTAGCACTGGCCAACGCATGATTTTTCTTTTGTATTCTTTTCATTTTTTAAGATCATAAGCTCCTTAGAGAATGTTTCTTGTTTTGAAGAAATCAGGAATACACTGACCAAGAAATTCCCTTTCAACAAATGGGAAGCTTTGTTGGTATGTGTAGCACTTTATGGACAGAGTCATGGCTTTGTCATTCACAGAATACTAGATTTATGGCATCTTAAAAATATCCAACTCTGAATAGTCTTATGTAAATTAGACTATTAAATATCTTTTCCTATTATCTGCTTTAACATTTAATTCAAATTCTCTTTTCCAAAAGTGCCAAAAAGTGGACTTAAATGTACAACATGTTTATTTATTCATTTGCATTTTAAACCTAATTTGTGCATTGTATTAATATTTTCCATCATCAAAAGAAGTGCATTGCAATCAATTAATGGATTAACAGTATATTCTTTTCATTTTTTAAGTTCATAAGCTCCTTCGAGAATGTTTCTTGTTTTGAAGAAATCAGGAATACACTGACAAAGAAATGCACTTTCAACAAATGGGAAGCTTTGTTGGTATGTGTAGCACTTATGGGGTATGGACAGAGTCATGGCTTTGTCATTCACAGAATACTAGATTTATGGCAACTACAAAATATCCAACTGAATAGTCTCATGTAAATTAGACTATTAAATATATTTTCCTATTATCTGCTTTAACATTTGATTCAAATTCTCTTTTTCAAAAGTGCCAAAAAGTGGACTTAAATGTACATCATGTTTTTATTTATTAATTTACATTTTAAACCTAATTTGTACATTGTATTATTTTTTCCATCATCAAAAGAAGTGCATTGCAGTCAATTAATGGATTAACAGTGCAGAGCATTGAAATCATACAATCAGGTGTTGTGGCTTACAGATTTGACTAACAAATGGCCTTTGGCAACCAGGAAGCATTGGTGGTATAGTGGTGAGCATAGCTGCCTTCCAAGCACTTGACCTGGGTTCGATTCCCGGCCAACGCATGGCTTTTCTTGTGTCTTCATTTATTTTTTTTAAGCTCATAAGATCCTTAGAGAAAGTTTCTTATTTTTAAGGAATCCGGAATAAACTGACCAAGAAATGCCCTTTCAAGAAATAGGAAGCGTTGGTGGTATAGTGGTGAGCATAGCTGCTTTCCATGCAGTTGACCCTGGTTTGATTTTTGGCCAAAGCATAGTTTGTATTCTATTCATTTTTTAAGATCATAAGATCATAAGAGAATGTTTCTTGTTTTGTAGGAATTAGGAATACCCTGACCAAGAAATGCCCTTTCAAAAAACGGGAAGCTTTGTTGGTATGTGTAGCACTGGCCAACGCATGATTTTTCTTATGTATTCTTTACATTTTTTAAGCTCATAAGCTCCTTAGAGAATGTTTCTTGTTATGAAGAAATCAGGAATACACTGACCAAGAAATGCCCTTTCAACAAATGGGAAGCTTTGCTGGTATGTGTAGCACTTATGGGGTATGGACAGAGACATGGCTTTGTCATTCACAGAATACTAGATTTATGGCATCTTAAAAATATCCAACTCTGAATAGTCTTATGTAAATTAGACTATTAAATATCTTTTCCTATTATCTGCTTTAACATTTAATTCAAATTCTCTTTTCCAAAAGTGCCAAAAAGTGGACTTAAATGTACAACATGTTTATTTATTCATTTGCATTTTAAACCTAATTTGTGCATTGTATTAATATTTTCCATCATCAAAAGAAGTGCATTGCAATCAATTAATGGATTAACAGTATATTCTTTTCATTTTTTAAGATCATAAGCTCCTTCGAGAATGTTTCTTGTTTTGAAGAAATCAGGAATACACTGACCAAGAAATGCCCTTTCAACAAATGGGAAGCTTTGCTGGTATGTGTAGCACTTATGGGGTATGGACAGAGTCATGGCTTTGTCATTCACAGAATACTAGATTTATAGCATCTTAAAAATATCCAACTCTGAATAGTCTTATGTAAAATAGGCTATTAAATATATTTTCCTATTATCTGCTTTAACATTTGATTCAAATTCTCTTTTCCAAAAGTGCCAAAAAGTGGACTTAAGTGTACAACACGTTTATTTATTCATTTGTATTTTAAACCTAATTTGTGCATTGTATTAATATTATCCATCATCAAAAGAAGTGCATTGCAGTCGATTAATGGATTAACAGTGCAGAGCATTGAAATCATACAATCAGGTGTTGTGGCTAACAGATTTGACTAACAAATGCCCTTTTGAAAACCAGTAAGTGTTGGTGGTATAGTGGTGAGCATAGCTGCCTTCCAAGCCATTAACCTGGGTTTGATTCCCGGCCAATGCATAGTTTGTATTTGATTCTATTTTTAACATCATAAGCTCCTTAGAGAACGTTTCTTGTTTTGAAGGAATTAGGAATACCCTAACCAAGAAATGCCCATTCAAAAAACTGGAAGCTTTGTTGGTATGTGTAACACTGGCCAACGCATGATTTTTCTTGTGTATTCTTTTCATTTTTTAAGATCATAAGCTCCTTAGAGAATGTTTCTTGTTTTGAAGAAATCAGGAATACACTGACCAAGAAATGCCCTTTCTACAAATGGGAAGCTTTGTTGGTATGTGTTGCACTTATGCGGTATGGACAGAGTCATGGCTATGTCATTCACAGAATACTAGATTTATGGCATCTTAAAAATATCCAACTCTGAATAGTCTTATGTAAATTAGACTATTAAATATCTTTTCCTATTATCTGCTTTAACATTTGATTCAAATTCTCTTTTCAAAAAGTGCCAAAAAGTGGACTTAAATGTACAACATGTTTTTTTATTCATTTGCATTTTAAACCTAATTTTTGCATTGTATTAATATTTTCCATCATCAAAAGAAGTGCATTGCAGTCAATTAATGGATTAACAGTGTATTCTTTTCATTTTTTAAGATCATAAGCTCCTTAGAGAATGTTTCTTGTTTTGAAGAAATCAGGAATACACTGACCAAGAAATGCCCTTTCAACAAATGGGAAGCTTTGCTGGTATGTGTAGCACTTATGGGCTATGGACAGAGTCATGGCTTTGTCATTCACAGAATACTAGATTTATGGCATCTTAAAAATATCCAACTCTGAATAGTCTTATGTAAATTAGACTATTAAATATATTTTCCTATTATCTGCTTTAATATTTGATTCAAATTCTCTTTTCCAAAAGTGCCAAAAAGTGGACTTAAATGTACACCATGTTTTTATTTATTCATTTGCATTTTAAACCTAATTTGTAGATTGTATTAATATTTTCCATCATCAAAAGAAGTGCATTGCAGTCAATTAATGGATTAACAGTGCAGAGCATTGAAATCATACAATCAGGTGTTGTGGCTTACAGATTTGACTAACAAATGGCCATTAGCAACCAGGAAGCATTGGTGGTATAGTGGTGAGCATAGCTTCCTTCCAAGCACTTGACCTGGGTTCGATTCCTGGCCAACGCATGGCTTTTCTTGTGTCTTCTTTTATTTTTTTTAAGCTCATAAGATCCTTAGAGAAAGTTTCTTATTTTGAAGGAATCCGGAATAAACTGACCAAGAAATGCCCTATCAAGAAATATGAAGCGTTGGTGGTATAGTGGTGAGCATAGCTGCCTTCCATGCAGTTGACCCTGGTTTGATTTTTGGCCAAAGCATAGTTTGTATTCTATTCATTTTTTAAGATCATAAGATCATAAGAGAATGTTTCTTGTTTTGTAGGAATTAGGAATACCCTGACCAAGAAATGCCCTTTCAAAAAACGGGAAGCTTTGTTGGTATGTGTAGCACTGGCCAACGCATGATTTTTCTTATGTATTCTTTACATTTTTTAAGCTCATAAGCTCCTTAGAGAATGTTTCTTGTTTTGAAGAAATCAGGAATACACTGACCAAGAAATGCCCTTTCAACAAATGGGAAGCTTTGCTGGTATGTGTAGCACTTATGGGGTATGGACAGAGACATGGCTTTGTCATTCACAGAATACTAGATTTATGGCATCTTAAAAATATCCAACTCTGAATAGTCTTATGTAAATTAGACTATTAAATATCTTTTCCTATTATCTGCTTTAACATTTAATTCAAATTCGCTTTTCCAAAAGTGCCAAAAAGTGGACTTAAATGTACAACATGTTTATTTATTCATTTGCATTTTAAACCTAATTTGTGCATTGTATTAATATTTTCCATCATCAAAAGAAGTGCATTGCAATCAATTAATGGATTAACAGTATATTATTTTCATTTTTTAAGATCATAAGCTCCTTAGAGAATGTTTCTTGTTTTGAAGAAATCAGGAATACACTGACCAAGAAATGCCCTTTCAACAAATGGGAAGCTTTGCTGGTATGTGTAGCACTTATGGGGTATGGACAGAGTCATGGCTTTGTCATTCACAGAATACTAGATTTATAGCATCTTAAAAATATCCAACTCTGAATAGTCTTATGTAAAATAGGCTATTAAATATATTTTCCTATTATCTGCTTTAACATTTGATTCAAATTCTCTTTTCCAAAAGTGCCAAAAAGTGGACTTAAGTGTACACCACGTTTATTTATTCATTTGTATTTTAAACCTAATTTGTGCATTGTATTAATATTATCCATCATCAAAAGAAGTGCATTGCAGTCGATTAATGGATTAACAGTGCAGAGCATTGAAATCATACAATCAGGTGTTGTGGCTAACAGATTTGACTAACAAATGCCCTTTTGAAAACCAGTAAGTGTTGGTGGTATAGTGGTGAGCATAGCTGCCTTCCAAGCCATTAACCTGGGTTTGATTCCCGTCCAATGCATAGTTTGTATTTGATTCTATTTTTAACATCATAAGCTCCTTAGAGAACGTTTCTTGTTTTGAAGGAATTAGGAATACCCTAACCAAGAAATGCCCTTTCAAAATACGGGAAGCTTTGTTGGTATGTGTAACACTGGCCAACGCATGATTTTTCTTGTGTATTCTTTTCATTTTTTAAGATCATAAGCTCCTTAGAGAATGTTTCTTGTTTTGAAGAAATCAGGAATACACTGACCAAGAAATGCCCTTTCTACAAATGGGAAGCTTTGTTGGTATGTGTTGCACTTATGCGGTATGGACAGAGTCATGGCTATGTCATTCACAGAATACTAGATTTATGGCATCTTAAAAATATCCAACTCTGAATAGTCTTATGTAAATTAGACTATTAAATATCTTTTCCTATTATCTGCTTTAACATTTGATTCAAATTCTCTTTTCAAAAAGTGCCAAAAAGTGGACTTAAATGTACAACATGTTTTTTTATTCATTTGCATTTTAAACCTAATTTTTGCATTGTATTAATATTTTCCATCATCAAAAGAAGTGCATTGCAGTCAATTAATGGATTAACAGTGTATTCTTTTCATTTTTTAAGATCATAAGCTCCTTAGAGAATGTTTCTTGTTTTGAAGAAATCAGGAATACACTGACCAAGAAATGCCCTTTCAACAAATGGGAAGCTTTGTTGGTATGTGTAGCACTTATGGGCTATGGACAGAGTCATGGCTTTGTCATTCACAGAATACTAGATTTATGGCAACTACAAAATATCAAACTGAATAGTGTTATGTAAATTAAACTATTAAATATATTTTCCTATTATCTGCTTTAACATTTGATTCAAATTCTCTTTTCCAAAAGTGCCAAAAAGTGGACTTAAATGTACACCATGTTTTTATTTATTCATTTGCATTTTAAACCTAATTTGTAGATTGTATTAATATTTTCCATCATCAAAAGAAGTGCATTGCAGTCAATTAATGGATTAACAGTGCAGAGCATTGAAATCATACAATCAGGTGTTGTGGCTTACAGATTTGACTAACAAATGGCCTTTAGCAACCAGGAAGCATTGGTGGTATAGTGGTGAGCATAGCTGCCTTCCAAGCACTTGACCTGGGTTCGATTCCTGGCCAACGCATGGCTTTTCTTGTGTCTTCTTTTATTTTTTTTAAGCTCATAAGATCCTTAGAGAAAGTTTCTTATTTTGAAGGAATCCGGAATAAACTGACCAAGAAATGCCCTATCAAGAAATATGAAGCGTTTGTGGTATAGTGGTGAGCATAGCTGCCTTCCATGCAGTTGACCCTGGTTTGATTTTTGGCCAAAGCATAGTTTGTATTCTATTCATTTTTTAAGATCATAAGATCATAAGAGAATGTTTCTTGTTTTGTAGGAATTAGGAATACCCTGACCAAGAAATGCCCTTTCAAAAAACGGGAAGCTTTGTTGGTATGTGTAGCACTGGCCAACGCATGATTTTTCTTATGTATTCTTTACATTTTTTAAGCTCATAAGCTCCTTAGAGAATGTTTCTTGTTTTGAAGAAATCAGGAATACACTGACCAAGAAATGCCCTTTCAACAAATGGGAAGCTTTGCTGGTATGTGTAGCACTTATGGGGTATGGACAGAGACATGGCTTTGTCATTCACAGAATACTAGATTTATGGCATCTTAAAAATATCCAACTCTGAATAGTCTTATGTAAAGTAGACTATTAAATATCTTTTCCTATTATCTGCTTTAACATTTAATTCAAATTCTCTTTTCCAAAAGTGACAAAAAGTGGACTTAAATGTACAACATGTTTATTTATTCATTTGCATTTTAAACCTAATTTGTGCATTGTATTAATATTTTCCATCATCAAAAGAAGTGCATTGCAATCAATTAATGGATTAACAGTATATTATTTTCATTTTTTAAGATCATAAGCTCCTTAGAGAATGTTTCTTGTTTTGAAGAAATCAGGAATACACTGACCAAGAAATGCCCTTTCAACAAATGGGAAGCTTTGCTGGTATGTGTAGCACTTATGGGCTATGGACAGAGTCATGGCTTTGTCATTCACAGAATACTAGATTTATGGCATCTTAAAAATATCCAACTCTGAATAGTCTTATGTAAATTAGACTATTAAATATATTTTCCTATTATCTGCTTTAATATTTGATTCAAATTCTCTTTTCCAAAAGTGCCAAAAAGTGGACTTAAATGTACACGATGTTTATTTATTCATTTGCATTTTAAACCTAATTTGTGCATTGTATTAATATTTTCCATCATCAAAAGAAGTGCATTGCAGTCAATTAATGGATTAACAGTGTATTCTTTTCATTTTTTAAGATCATAAGCTCCTTAGAGAATGTTTCTTGTTTTGAAGAAATCAGGAATACACTGACCAAGAAATGCCCTTTCAACAAATGGGAAGCTTTGTTGGTATGTGTAGCACTTATGGGGTATGGACAGAGTCATGGCTTTGTCATTCACAGAATACTAGATTTATGGCAACTACAAAATATCCAACTGAATAGTCTTATGTAAATTAGACTATTAAATATATTTTCCTATTATCTGCTTTAACATTTGATTCAAATTCTCTTTTCCAAAAGTGCCAAAAAGTGGACTTAACTGTACACCATGTTTTTATTTATTCATTTGCATTTTAAACCTAATTTGTACATTGTATTAATATTTTCCATCATCAAAAGAAGTGCATTGCAGTCAATTAATGGATTAACAGTGCAGAGCATTGAAATCATACAATCAGGTGTTGTGGCTTACAGATTTGACTAACAAATGGCCTTTAGCAACCAGGAAGCATTGGTGGTATAGTGTTGAGCATAGCTGCCTTCCAAGCCCTTGACCTGGGTTCGATTCCCGGCCAACGCATGGCTTTTCTTGTGTCTTTTTTATTTTTTTTAAGCTCATAAGATCCTTAGAGAAAGTTTCTTATTTTGAACGAATCCGGAATAAACTGACCAAGAAATGCCCTTTCAAGAAATAGGAAGCGTTGGTGGTATAGTGGTGAGCATAGCTGCCTTCCAAGCAGTTGACCCAGGTTTGATTTTTGGCCAAAGCATAGTTTGTATTCTATTCATTTTTTAAGATCATAAGCTCATTAGAGAATGTTTCTTGTTTTGTAGGAATTAGGAATACCCTGACCAAGAAATGCCCTTTCAAAAAATGGGAAGTTTTTTTGGTATGTGTAGCACTGGCCAACGCATGATTTTTCTTTTGTATTCTTTTCATTTTTTAAGATCATAAGCTCCTTAGAGAATGTTTCTTGTTTTGAAGAAATCAGGAATACACTGACCAAGAAATTCCCTTTCAACAAATGGGAAGCTTTGTTGGTATGTGTAGCACTTATGGGGTATGGACAGAGTCATGGCTTTGTCATTCACAGAATACTAGATTTATGGCATCTTAAAAATATCCAACTCTGAATAGTCTTATGTAAATTAGACTATTAAATATCTTTTCCTATTATCTGCTTTAACATTTAATTCAAATTCTCTTTTCCAAAAGTGCCAAAAAGTGGACTTAAATGTACAACATGTTTATTTATTCATTTGCATTTTAAACCTAATTTGTGCATTGTATTAATATTTTCCATCATCAAAAGAAGTGCATTGCAATCAATTAATGGATTAACAGTACATTCTTTTCATTTTTTAAGTTCATAAGCTCCTTCGAGAATGTTTCTTGTTTTGAAGAAATCAGGAATACACTGACAAAGAAATGCACTTTCAACAAATGGGAAGCTTTGTTGGTATGTGTAGCACTTATGGGGTATGGACAGAGTCATGGCTTTGTCATTCACAGAATACTAGATTTATAGCATCTTAAAAATATCCAACTCTGAATAGTCTTATGTAAAATAGGCTATTAAATATATTTTCCTATTATCTGCTTTAACATTTGATTCAAATTCTCTTTTCCAAAAGTGCCAAAAAGTGGACTTAAGTGTACAACACGTTTATTTATTCATTTGTATTTTAAACCTAATTTGTGCATTGTATTAATATTATCCATCATCAAAAGAAGTGCATTGCAGTCGATTAATGGATTAACAGTGCAGAGCATTGAAATCATACAATCAGGTGTTGTGGCTAACAGATTTGACTAACAAATGCCCTTTTGAAAACCAGTAAGTGTTGGTGGTATAGTGGTGAGCATAGCTGCCTTCCAAGCCATTAACCTGGGTTTGATTCCCGGCCAATGCATAGTTTGTATTTGATTCTATTTTTAACATCATAAGCTCCTTAGAGAACGTTTCTTGTTTTGAAGGAATTAGGAATACCCTAACCAAGAAATGCCCTTTCAAAAAACGGGAAGCTTTGTTGGTATGTGTAACACTGGCCAACGCATGATTTTTCTTGTGTATTCTTTTAATTTTTTAAGATCATAAGCTCCTTAGAGAATGTTTCTTGTTTTGAAGAAATCAGGAATACACTGACCAAGAAATGCCCTTTCTACAAATGGGAAGCTTTGTTGGTATGTGTTGCACTTATGCGGTATGGACAGAGTCATGGCTATGTCATTCACAGAATACTAGATTTATGGCATCTTAAAAATATCCAACTCTGAATAGTCTTATGTAAATTAGACTATTAAATATCTTTTCCTATTATCTGCTTTAACATTTGATTCAAATTCTCTTTTCAAAAAGTGCCAAAAAGTGGACTTAAATGTACAACATGTTTTTTTATTCATTTGCATTTTAAACCTAATTTTTGCATTGTATTAATATTTTCCATCATCAAAAGAAGTGCATTGCAGTCAATTAATGGATTAACAGTGTATTCTTTTCATTTTTTAAGATCATAAGCTCCTTAGAGAATGTTTCTTGTTTTGAAGAAATCAGGAATACACTGACCAAGAAATGCCCTTTCAACAAATGGGAAGCTTTGTTGGTATGTGTAGCACTTATGGGCTATGGACAGAGTCATGGCTTTGTCATTCACAGAATACTAGATTTATGGCAACTACAAAATATCAAACTGAATAGTGTTATGTAAATTAAACTATTAAATATATTTTCCTATTATCTGCTTTAACATTTGATTCAAATTCTCTTTTCCAAAAGTGCCAAAAAGTGGACTTAAATGTACACCATGTTTTTATTTATTCATTTGCATTTTAAACCTAATTTGTAGATTGTATTAATATTTTCCATCATCAAAAGAAGTGCATTGCAGTCAATTAATGGATTAACAGTGCAGAGCATTGAAATCATACAATCAGGTGTTGTGGCTTACAGATTTGACTAACAAATGGCCATTAGCAACCAGGAAGCATTGGTGGTATAGTGGTGAGCATAGCTGCCTTCCAAGCACTTGACCTGGGTTCGATTCCTGGCCAACGCATGGCTTTTCTTGTGTCTTCTTTTATTTTTTTTAAGCTCATAAGATCCTTAGAGAAAGTTTCTTATTTTGAAGGAATCCGGAATAAACTGACCAAGAAATGCCCTATCAAGAAATATGAAGCGTTGGTGGTATAGTGGTGAGCATAGCTGCCTTCCATGCAGTTGACCCTGGTTTGATTTTTGGCCAAAGCATAGTTTGTATTCTATTCATTTTTTAAGATCATAAGATCATAAGAGAATGTTTCTTGTTTTGTAGGAATTAGGAATACACTGACCAAGAAATGCCCTTTCAAAAAACGGGAAGCTTTGTTGGTATGTGTAGCACTGGCCAACGCATGATTTTTCTTATGTATTCTTTACATTTTTTAAGCTCATAAGCTCCTTAGAGAATGTTTCTTGTTTTGAAGAAATCAGGAATACACTGACCAAGAAATGCCCTTTCAACAAATGGGAAGCTTTGCTGGTATGTGTAGCACTTATGGGGTATGGACAGAGACATGGCTTTGTCATTCACAGAATACTAGATTTATGGCATCTTAAAAATATCCAACTCTGAATAGTCTTATGTAAATTAGACTATTAAATATATTTTCCTATTATCTGCTTTAATATTTGATTCAAATTCTCTTTTCCAAAAGTGCCAAAAAGTGGACTTAAATGTACACGATGTTTATTTATTCATTTGCATTTTAAACCTAATTTGTGCATTGTATTAATATTTTCCATCATCAAAAGAAGTGCATTGCAGTCAATTAATGGATTAACAGTGTATTCTTTTCATTTTTTAAGATCATAAGCTCCTTAGAGAATGTTTCTTGTTTTGAAGAAATCAGGAATACACTGACCAAGAAATGCCCTTTCAACAAATGGGAAGCTTTGTTGGTATGTGTAGCACTTATGGGGTATGGACAGAGTCATGGCTTTGTCATTCACAGAATACTAGATTTATGGCAACTACAAAATATCCAACTGAATAGTCTTATGTAAATTAGACTATTAAATATATTTTCCTATTATCTGCTTTAACATTTGATTCAAATTCTCTTTTCCAAAAGTGCCAAAAAGTGGACTTAACTGTACACCATGTTTTTATTTATTCATTTGCATTTTAAACCTAATTTGTACATTGTATTAATATTTTCCATCATCAAAAGAAGTGCATTGCAGTCAATTAATGGATTAACAGTGCAGAGCATTGAAATCATACAATCAGGTGTTGTGGCTTACAGATTTGACTAACAAATGGCCTTTAGCAACCAGGAAGCATTGGTGGTATAGTGTTGAGCATAGCTGCCTTCCAAGCCCTTGACCTGGGTTCGATTCCCGGCCAACGCATGGCTTTTCTTGTGTCTTTTTTATTTTTTTTAAGCTCATAAGATCCTTAGAGAAAGTTTCTTATTTTGAACGAATCCGGAATAAACTGACCAAGAAATGCCCTTTCAAGAAATAGGAAGCGTTGGTGGTATAGTGGTGAGCATAGCTGCCTTCCAAGCAGTTGACCCAGGTTTGATTTTTGGCCAAAGCATAGTTTGTATTCTATTCATTTTTTAAGATCATAAGCTCATTAGAGAATGTTTCTTGTTTTGTAGGAATTAGGAATACCCTGACCAAGAAATGCCCTTTCAAAAAATGGGAAGCTTTTTTGGTATGTGTAGCACTGGCCAACGCATGATTTTTCTTTTGTATTCTTTTCATTTTTTAAGATCATAAGCTCCTTAGAGAATGTTTCTTGTTTTGAAGAAATCAGGAATACACTGACCAAGAAATTCCCTTTCAACAAATGGGAAGCTTTGTTGGTATGTGTAGCACTTATGGGGTATGGACAGAGTCATGGCTTTGTCATTCACAGAATACTAGATTTATGGCATCTTAAAAATATCCAACTCTGAATAGTCTTATGTAAATTAGACTATTAAATATCTTTTCCTATTATCTGCTTTAACATTTAATTCAAATTCTCTTTTCCAAAAGTGCCAAAAAGTGGACTTAAATGTACAACATGTTTATTTATTCATTTGCATTTTAAACCTAATTTGTGCATTGTATTAATATTTTCCATCATCAAAAGAAGTGCATTGCAATCAATTAATGGATTAACAGTACATTCTTTTCATTTTTTAAGTTCATAAGCTCCTTCGAGAATGTTTCTTGTTTTGAAGAAATCAGGAATACACTGACAAAGAAATGCACTTTCAACAAATGGGAAGCTTTGTTGGTATGTGTAGCACTTATGGGGTATGGACAGAGTCATGGCTTTGTCATTCACAGAATACTAGATTTATAGCATCTTAAAAATATCCAACTCTGAATAGTCTTATGTAAAATAGGCTATTAAATATATTTTCCTATTATCTGCTTTAACATTTGATTCAAATTCTCTTTTCCAAAAGTGCCAAAAAGTGGACTTAAGTGTACAACACGTTTATTTATTCATTTGTATTTTAAACCTAATTTGTGCATTGTATTAATATTATCCATCATCAAAAGAAGTGCATTGCAGTCGATTAATGGATTAACAGTGCAGAGCATTGAAATCATACAATCAGGTGTTGTGGCTAACAGATTTGACTAACAAATGCCCTTTTGAAAACCAGTAAGTGTTGGTGGTATAGAGGTGAGCATAGCTGCCTTCCAAGCCATTAACCTGGGTTTGATTCCCGGCCAATGCATAGTTTGTATTTGATTCTATTTTTAACATCATAAGCTCCTTAGAGAACGTTTCTTGTTTTGAAGGAATTAGGAATACCCTAACCAAGAAATGCCCTTTCAAAAAACGGGAAGCTTTGTTGGTATGTGTAACACTGGCCAACGCATGATTTTTCTTGTGTATTCTTTTAATTTTTTAAGATCATAAGCTCCTTAGAGAATGTTTCTTGTTTTGAAGAAATCAGGAATACACTGACCAAGAAATGCCCTTTCTACAAATGGGAAGCTTTGTTGGTATGTGTTGCACTTATGCGGTATGGACAGAGTCATGGCTATGTCATTCACAGAATACTAGATTTATGGCATCTTAAAAATATCCAACTCTGAATAGTCTTATGTAAATTAGACTATTAAATATCTTTTCCTATTATCTGCTTTAACATTTGATTCAAATTCTCTTTTCAAAAAGTGCCAAAAAGTGGACTTAAATGTACAACATGTTTTTTTATTCATTTGCATTTTAAACCTAATTTTTGCATTGTATTAATATTTTCCATCATCAAAAGAAGTGCATTGCAGTCAATTAATGGATTAACAGTGTATTCTTTTCATTTTTTAAGATCATAAGCTCCTTAGAGAATGTTTCTTGTTTTGAAGAAATCAGGAATACACTGACCAAGAAATGCCCTTTCAACAAATGGGAAGCTTTGTTGGTATGTGTAGCACTTATGGGCTATGGACAGAGTCATGGCTTTGTCATTCACAGAATACTAGATTTATGGCAACTACAAAATATCAAACTGAATAGTGTTATGTAAATTAAACTATTAAATATATTTTCCTATTATCTGCTTTAACATTTGATTCAAATTCTCTTTTCCAAAAGTGCCAAAAAGTGGACTTAAATGTACACCATGTTTTTATTTATTCATTTGCATTTTAAACCTAATTTGTAGATTGTATTAATATTTTCCATCATCAAAAGAAGTGCATTGCAGTCAATTAATGGATTAACAGTGCAGAGCATTGAAATCATACAATCAGGTGTTGTGGCTTACAGATTTGACTAACAAATGGCCATTAGCAACCAGGAAGCATTGGTGGTATAGTGGTGAGCATAGCTGCCTTCCAAGCACTTGACCTGGGTTCGATTCCTGGCCAACGCATGGCTTTTCTTGTGTCTTCTTTTATTTTTTTTAAGCTCATAAGATCCTTAGAGAAAGATTCTTATTTTGAAGGAATCCGGAATAAACTGACCAAGAAATGCCCTATCAAGAAATATGAAGCGTTGGTGGTATAGTGGTGAGCATAGCTGCCTTCCATGCAGTTGACCCTGGTTTGATTTTTGGCCAAAGCATAGTTTGTATTCTATTCATTTTTTAAGATCATAAGATCATAAGAGAATGTTTCTTGTTTTGTAGGAATTAGGAATACCCTGACCAAGAAATGCCCTTTCAAAAAACGGGAAGCTTTGTTGGTATGTGTAGCACTGGCCAACGCATGATTTTTCTTATGTATTCTTTACATTTTTTAAGCTCATAAGCTCCTTAGAGAATGTTTCTTGTTTTGAAGAAATCAGGAATACACTGACCAAGAAATGCCCTTTCAACAAATGGGAAGCTTTGCTGGTATGTGTAGCACTTATGGGGTATGGACAGAGACATGGCTTTGTCATTCACAGAATACTAGATTTATGGCATCTTAAAAATATCCAACTCTGAATAGTCTTATGTAAATTAGACTATTAAATATCTTTTCCTATTATCTGCTTTAACATTTAATTCAAATTCGCTTTTCCAAAAGTGCCAAAAAGTGGACTTAAATGTACAACATGTTTATTTATTCATTTGCATTTTAAACCTAATTTGTGCATTGTATTAATATTTTCCATCATCAAAAGAAGTGCATTGCAATCAATTAATGGATTAACAGTATATTATTTTCATTTTTTAAGATCATAAGCTCCTTAGAGAATGTTTCTTGTTTTGAAGAAATCAGGAATACACTGACCAAGAAATGCCCTTTCAACAAATGGGAAGCTTTGCTGGTATGTGTAGCACTTATGGGCTATGGACAGAGTCATGGCTTTGTCATTCACAGAATACTAGATTTATGGCATCTTAAAAATATCCAACTCTGAATAGTCTTATGTAAATTAGACTATTAAATATATTTTCCTATTATCTGCTTTAATATTTGATTCAAATTCTCTTTTCCAAAAGTGCCAAAAAGTGGACTTAAATGTACACGATGTTTATTTATTCATTTGCATTTTAAACCTAATTTGTGCATTGTATTAATATTTTCCATCATCAAAAGAAGTGCATTGCAGTCAATTAATGGATTAACAGTGTATTCTTTTCATTTTTTAAGATCATAAGCTCCTTAGAGAATGTTTCTTGTTTTGAAGAAATCAGGAATACACTGACCAAGAAATGCCCTTTCAACAAATGGGAAGCTTTGTTGGTATGTGTAGCACTTATGGGGTATGGACAGAGTCATGGCTTTGTCATTCACAGAATACTAGATTTATGGCAACTACAAAATATCCAACTGAATAGTCTTATGTAAATTAGACTATTAAATATATTTTCCTATTATCTGCTTTAACATTTGATTCAAATTCTCTTTTCCAAAAGTGCCAAAAAGTGGACTTAACTGTACACCATGTTTTTATTTATTCATTTGCATTTTAAACCTAATTTGTACATTGTATTAATATTTTCCATCATCAAAAGAAGTGCATTGCAGTCAATTAATGGATTAACAGTGCAGAGCATTGAAATCATACAATCAGGTGTTGTGGCTTACAGATTTGACTAACAAATGGCCTTTAGCAACCAGGAAGCATTGGTGGTATAGTGTTGAGCATAGCTGCCTTCCAAGCCCTTGACCTGGGTTTGATTCCCGGCCAACGCATGGCTTTTCTTGTGTCTTTTTTATTTTTTTTAAGCTCATAAGATCCTTAGAGAAAGTTTCTTATTTTGAACGAATCCGGAATAAACTGACCAAGAAATGCCCTTTCAAGAAATAGGAAGCGTTGGTGGTATAGTGGTGAGCATAGCTGCCTTCCAAGCAGTTGACCCAGGTTTGATTTTTGGCCAAAGCATAGTTTGTATTCTATTCATTTTTTAAGATCATAAGCTCATTAGAGAATGTTTCTTGTTTTGTAGGAATTAGGAATACCCTGACCAAGAAATGCCCTTTCAAAAAATGGGAAGCTTTTTTGGTATGTGTAGCACTGGCCAACGCATGATTTTTCTTTTGTATTCTTTTCATTTTTTAAGATCATAAGCTCCTTAGAGAATGTTTCTTGTTTTGAAGAAATCAGGAATACACTGACCAAGAAATTCCCTTTCAACAAATGGGAAGCTTTGTTGGTATGTGTAGCACTTATGGGGTATGGACAGAGTCATGGCTTTGTCATTCACAGAATACTAGATTTATGGCATCTTAAAAATATCCAACTCTGAATAGTCTTATGTAAATTAGACTATTAAATATCTTTTCCTATTATCTGCTTTAACATTTAATTCAAATTCTCTTTTCCAAAAGTGCCAAAAAGTGGACTTAAATGTACAACATGTTTATTTATTCATTTGCATTTTAAACCTAATTTGTGCATTGTATTAATATTTTCCATCATCAAAAGAAGTGCATTGCAATCAATTAATGGATTAACAGTACATTCTTTTCATTTTTTAAGTTCATAAGCTCCTTCGAGAATGTTTCTTGTTTTGAAGAAATCAGGAATACACTGACAAAGAAATGCACTTTCAACAAATGGGAAGCTTTGTTGGTATGTGTAGCACTTATGGGGTATGGACAGAGTCATGGCTTTGTCATTCACAGAATACTAGATTTATAGCATCTTAAAAATATCCAACTCTGAATAGTCTTATGTAAAATAGGCTATTAAATATATTTTCCTATTATCTGCTTTAACATTTGATTCAAATTCTCTTTTCCAAAAGTGCCAAAAAGTGGACTTAAGTGTACAACACGTTTATTTATTCATTTGTATTTTAAACCTAATTTGTGCATTGTATTAATATTATCCATCATCAAAAGAAGTGCATTGCAGTCGATTAATGGATTAACAGTGCAGAGCATTGAAATCATACAATCAGGTGTTGTGGCTAACAGATTTGACTAACAAATGCCCTTTTGAAAACCAGTAAGTGTTGGTGGTATAGTGGTGAGCATAGCTGCCTTCCAAGCCATTAACCTGGGTTTGATTCCTGGCCAATGCATAGTTTGTATTTGATTCTATTTTTAACATCATAAGCTCCTTAGAGAACGTTTCTTGTTTTGAAGGAATTAGGAATACCCTAACCAAGAAATGCCCTTTCAAAAAACGGGAAGCTTTGTTGGTATGTGTAACACTGGCCAACGCATGATTTTTCTTGTGTATTCTTTTAATTTTTTAAGATCATAAGCTCCTTAGAGAATGTTTCTTGTTTTGAAGAAATCAGGAATACACTGACCAAGAAATGCCCTTTCTACAAATGGGAAGCTTTGTTGGTATGTGTTGCACTTATGCGGTATGGACAGAGTCATGGCTATGTCATTCACAGAATACTAGATTTATGGCATCTTAAAAATATCCAACTCTGAATAGTCTTATGTAAATTAGACTATTAAATATCTTTTCCTATTATCTGCTTTAACATTTGATTCAAATTCTCTTTTCAAAAAGTGCCAAAAAGTGGACTTAAATGTACAACATGTTTTTTTATTCATTTGCATTTTAAACCTAATTTTTGCATTGTATTAATATTTTCCATCATCAAAAGAAGTGCATTGCAGTCAATTAATGGATTAACAGTGTATTCTTTTCATTTTTTAAGATCATAAGCTCCTTAGAGAATGTTTCTTGTTTTGAAGAAATCAGGAATACACTGACCAAGAAATGCCCTTTCAACAAATGGGAAGCTTTGTTGGTATGTGTAGCACTTATGGGCTATGGACAGAGTCATGGCTTTGTCATTCACAGAATACTAGATTTATGGCAACTACAAAATATCAAACTGAATAGTGTTATGTAAATTAAACTATTAAATATATTTTCCTATTATCTGCTTTAACATTTGATTCAAATTCTCTTTTCCAAAAGTGCCAAAAAGTGGACTTAAATGTACACCATGTTTTTATTTATTCATTTGCATTTTAAACCTAATTTGTAGATTGTATTAATATTTTCCATCATCAAAAGAAGTGCATTGCAGTCAATTAATGGATTAACAGTGCAGAGCATTGAAATCATACAATCAGGTGTTGTGGCTTACAGATTTGACTAACAAATGGCCATTAGCAACCAGGAAGCATTGGTGGTATAGTGGTGAGCATAGCTGCCTTCCAAGCACTTGACCTGGGTTCGATTCCTGGCCAACGCATGGCTTTTCTTGTGTCTTCTCTTATTTTTTTTAAGCTCATAAGATCCTTAGAGAAAGTTTCTTATTTTGAAGGAATCCGGAATAAACTGACCAAGAAATGCCCTATCAAGAAATATGAAGCGTTGGTGGTATAGTGGTGAGCATAGCTGCCTTCCATGCAGTTGACCCTGGTTTGATTTTTGGCCAAAGCATAGTTTGTATTCTATTCATTTTTTAAGATCATAAGATCATAAGAGAATGTTTCTTGTTTTGTAGGAATTAGGAATACCCTGACCAAGAAATGCCCTTTCAAAAAACGGGAAGCTTTGTTGGTATGTGTAGCACTGGCCAACGCATGATTTTTCTTATGTATTCTTTACATTTTTTAAGCTCATAAGCTCCTTAGAGAATGTTTCTTGTTTTGAAGAAATCAGGAATACACTGACCAAGAAATGCCCTTTCAACAAATGGGAAGCTTTGCTGGTATGTGTAGCACTTATGGGGTATGGACAGAGACATGGCTTTGTCATTCACAGAATACTAGATTTATGGCATCTTAAAAATATCCAACTCTGAATAGTCTTATGTAAATTAGACTATTAAATATCTTTTCCTATTATCTGCTTTAACATTTAATTCAAATTCGCTTTTCCAAAAGTGCCAAAAAGTGGACTTAAATGTACAACATGTTTATTTATTCATTTGCATTTTAAACCTAATTTGTGCATTGTATTAATATTTTCCATCATCAAAAGAAGTGCATTGCAATCAATTAATGGATTAACAGTATATTATTTTCATTTTTTAAGATCATAAGCTCCTTAGAGAATGTTTCTTGTTTTGAAGAAATCAGGAATACACTGACCAAGAAATGCCCTTTCAACAAATGGGAAGCTTTGCTGGTATGTGTAGCACTTATGGGGTATGGACAGAGTCATGGCTTTGTCATTCACAGAATACTAGATTTATAGCATCTTAAAAATATCCAACTCTGAATAGTCTTATGTAAAATAGGCTATTAAATATATTTTCCTATTATCTGCTTTAACATTTGATTCAAATTCTCTTTTCCAAAAGTGCCAAAAAGTGGACTTAAGTGTACACCACGTTTATTTATTCATTTGTATTTTAAACCTAATTTGTGCATTGTATTAATATTATCCATCATCAAAAGAAGTGCATTGCAGTCGATTAATGGATTAACAGTGCAGAGCATTGAAATCATACAATCAGGTGTTGTGGCTAACAGATTTGACTAACAAATGCCCTTTTGAAAACCAGTAAGTGTTGGTGGTATAGTGGTGAGCATAGCTGCCTTCCAAGCCATTAACCTGGGTTTGATTCCCGTCCAATGCATAGTTTGTATTTGATTCTATTTTTAACATCATAAGCTCCTTAGAGAACGTTTCTTGTTTTGAAGGAATTAGGAATACCCTAACCAAGAAATGCCCTTTCAAAATACGGGAAGCTTTGTTGGTATGTGTAACACTGGCCAACGCATGATTTTTCTTGTGTATTCTTTTCATTTTTTAAGATCATAAGCTCCTTAGAGAATGTTTCTTGTTTTGAAGAAATCAGGAATACACTGACCAAGAAATGCCCTTTCTACAAATGGGAAGCTTTGTTGGTATGTGTTGCACTTATGCGGTATGGACAGAGTCATGGCTATGTCATTCACAGAATACTAGATTTATGGCATCTTAAAAATATCCAACTCTGAATAGTCTTATGTAAATTAGACTATTAAATATCTTTTCCTATTATCTGCTTTAACATTTGATTCAAATTCTCTTTTCAAAAAGTGCCAAAAAGTGGACTTAAATGTACAACATGTTTTTTTATTCATTTGCATTTTAAACCTAATTTTTGCATTGTATTAATATTTTCCATCATCAAAAGAAGTGCATTGCAGTCAATTAATGGATTAACAGTGTATTCTTTTCATTTTTTAAGATCATAAGCTCCTTAGAGAATGTTTCTTGTTTTGAAGAAATCAGGAATACACTGACCAAGAAATGCCCTTTCAACAAATGGGAAGCTTTGTTGGTATGTGTAGCACTTATGGGCTATGGACAGAGTCATGGCTTTGTCATTCACAGAATACTAGATTTATGGCAACTACAAAATATCAAACTGAATAGTGTTATGTAAATTAAACTATTAAATATATTTTCCTATTATCTGCTTTAACATTTGATTCAAATTATCTTTTCCAAAAGTGCCAAAAAGTGGACTTAAATGTACACCATGTTTTTATTTATTCATTTGCATTTTAAACCTAATTTGTAGATTGTATTAATATTTTCCATCATCAAAAGAAGTGCATTGCAGTCAATTAATGGATTAACAGTGCAGAGCATTGAAATCATACAATCAGGTGTTGTGGCTTACCGATTTGACTAACAAATATTCTTTAGCAACCAGGAAGCATTGGTGGTATAGTGGTGAGCATAGCTGCCTTCCAAGCACTTGACCTGGGTTCGATTCCTGGCCAACGCATGGCTTTTCTTGTGTCTTCTTTTATTTTTTTTAAGCTCATAAGATCCTTAGAGAAAGTTTCTTATTTTGAAGGAATCCGGAATAAACTGACCAAGAAATGCCCTTTCAAGAAATAGGAAGTGTTGGTGGTATAGTGGTGAGCATAGCTGCCTTCCAAGCAGTTGACCCAGGTTTGATTTTTGGCCAAAGCATAGTTTGTATTCTATTCATTTTTTAAGATCATAAGCTCATTAGAGAATGTTTCTTGTTTTGTAGGAATTAGGAATACCCTGACCAAGAAATGCCCTTTCAAAAAACGGGAAGCTTTGATGGTATGTGTAACACTGGCCAACGCATGATTATCCTTGTGTATTCTTTTCATTTTTTAAGATCATAAGCTCCTTAGAGAATGTTTTTTGTTTTGAAGAAATCAGGAATACACTGACCAAGAAATGCCCTTTCTACAATGGGAAGCTTTGTTGGTATGTGTAGCACTTATGCGGTATGGACAGAGTCATGGCTTTGTCATTCACAGAATACTAGATTTATGGCATCTTAAAAATATCCAACTCTGAATAGTCTTATGTAAATTAGACTATTAAATATCTTTTCCTATTATCTGCTTTAACATTTGATTCAAATTCTCTTTTCCAAAAGTGCCAAAAAGTGGACTTAAATGTACAACATGTTTATTTATTCATTTGCATTTTAAACCTAATTTGTGCATTGTATTAATATTTTCCATCATCAAAAGAAGTGCATTACAGTCAATTAATGGATTAACAGTGCAGAGCATTGAAATCATACAATCAGGTGTTGTGGCTTACACATTTGACTAACAAATTACCTTTGACAGCCAGGAAGCGTTGGTGGTATAGTGGTGAGCTTAGCTTCCTTCCAAGCAGTTGACCCGGGTTCGATTCCTGGAAAACGCATAGTTTGTTTTCTATTCATTTTTTAAGATCATAAGCTCATTAGAGAATGTTTCTTGTTTTGAAGGAATTAGGAAAACCCTCACCAAGAAATGCCCTTTCAAAAAACGGGAAGCTTTGTTGGTATGTGTAGCACTGGCCATCGCATGATTTTTCTTATGTATTCTTTTCATTTTTTAACATCATAAGCTCCTTAGAGAATGTTTCTTGTTTTGAAGAAATCAGGAATACACTGACCAAGAAATGCCCTTTCAACAAATGGGAAGCTTTGTTGGCAAGTGTAGCACTTATGGGGTATGGACAGAGTCATGGCTTTGTCATTCACAAAATTCTAGATTTATGGCATCTTAAAAATATCCAACTCTGAATAGTCTTATGTAAATTAGACTATTAAATATATTTTCATATTATCTGCTTTATTTGATTCAAATTCTCTTTTCCAAAAGTACCAAAAAGCCGACTTAAATGTACATCCTGTTTATTTATTAATTTGCATTTTAAACCTAATTTGTGCATTGTATTAATATTTTCCATGATCAAAAGAAGTGCATTGCAGTCAACTAATGGATTAACAGTGTATTCTTTTCATTTTTTAAGATCATAAGCTCCTTAGAGAATGTTTCTTGTTTTGAAGAAATCAGGAATACACTGACCAAGAAATGCCCTTTCAACAAATGGGAAGCTTTGCTGGTATGTGTAGCACTTATGGGGTATGGACAGAGACATGGCTTTGTCATTCACAGAATACTAGATTTATGGCATCTTAAAAATATCCAACTCTGAATAGTCTTATGTAAATTAGACTATTAAATATCTTTTCCTATTATCTGCTTTAACATTTAATTCAAATTCGCTTTTCCAAAAGTGCCAAAAAGTGGACTTAAATGTACAACATGTTTATTTATTCATTTGCATTTTAAACCTAATTTGTGCATTGTATTAATATTTTCCATCATCAAAAGAAGTGCATTGCAATCAATTAATGGATTAACAGTATATTATTTTCATTTTTTAAGATCATAAGCTCCTTAGAGAATGTTTCTTGTTTTGAAGAAATCAGGAATACACTGACCAAGAAATGCCCTTTCAACAAATGGGAAGCTTTGCTGGTATGTGTAGCACTTATGGGGTATGGACAGAGTCATGGCTTTGTCATTCACAGAATACTAGATTTATAGCATCTTAAAAATATCCAACTCTGAATAGTCTTATGTAAAATAGGCTATTAAATATATTTTCCTATTATCTGCTTTAACATTTGATTCAAATTCTCTTTTCCAAAAGTGCCAAAAAGTGGACTTAAGTGTACACCACGTTTATTTATTCATTTGTATTTTAAACCTAATTTGTGCATTGTATTAATATTATCCATCATCAAAAGAAGTGCATTGCAGTCGATTAATGGATTAACAGTGCAGAGCATTGAAATCATACAATCAGGTGTTGTGGCTAACAGATTTGACTAACAAATGCCCTTTTGAAAACCAGTAAGTGTTGGTGGTATAGTGGTGAGCATAGCTGCCTTCCAAGCCATTAACCTGGGTTTGATTCCCGTCCAATGCATAGTTTGTATTTGATTCTATTTTTAACATCATAAGCTCCTTAGAGAACGTTTCTTGTTTTGAAGGAATTAGGAATACGCTAACCAAGAAATGCCCTTTCAAAATACGGGAAGCTTTGTTGGTATGTGTAACACTGGCCAACGCATGATTTTTCTTGTGTATTCTTTTCATTTTTTAAGATCATAAGCTCCTTAGAGAATGTTTCTTGTTTTGAAGAAATCAGGAATACACTGACCAAGAAATGCCCTTTCTACAAATGGGAAGCTTTGTTGGTATGTGTTGCACTTATGCGGTATGGACAGAGTCATGGCTATGTCATTCACAGAATACTAGATTTATGGCATCTTAAAAATATCCAACTCTGAATAGTCTTATGTAAATTAGACTATTAAATATCTTTTCCTATTATCTGCTTTAACATTTGATTCAAATTCTCTTTTCAAAAAGTGCCAAAAAGTGGACTTAAATGTACAACATGTTTTTTTATTCATTTGCATTTTAAACCTAATTTTTGCATTGTATTAATATTTTCCATCATCAAAAGAAGTGCATTGCAGTCAATTAATGGATTAACAGTGTATTCTTTTCATTTTTTAAGATCATAAGCTCCTTAGAGAATGTTTCTTGTTTTTGAAGAAATCAGGAATACACTGACCAAGAAATGCCCTTTCAACAAATGGGAAGCTTTGTTGGTATGTGTAGCACTTATGGGCTATGGACAGAGTCATGGCTTTGTCATTCACAGAATACTAGATTTATGGCAACTACAAAATATCAAACTGAATAGTGTTATGTAAATTAAACTATTAAATATATTTTCCTATTATCTGCTTTAACATTTGATTCAAATTCTCTTTTCCAAAAGTGCCAAAAAGTGGACTTAAATGTACACCATGTTTTTATTTATTCATTTGCATTTTAAACCTAATTTGTAGATTGTATTAATATTTTCCATCATCAAAAGAAGTGCATTGCAGTCAATTAATGGATTAACAGTGCAGAGCATTGAAATCATACAATCAGGTGTTGTGGCTTACAGATTTGAATAACAAATGGCCTTTAGCAAACAGGAAGCATTGGTGGTATAGTGGTGAGCATAGCTGCCTTCCAAGCACTTGACCTGGGTTCGATTCCTGGCCAACGCATGGCTTTTCTTGTGTCTTCTTTTATTTTTTTTAAGCTCATAAGATCCTTAGAGAAAGTTTCTTATTTTGAAGGAATCCGGAATAAACTGACCAAGAAATGCCCTATCAAGAAATATGAAGCGTTGGTGGTATAGTGGTGAGCATAGCTGCCTTCCATGCAGTTGACCCTGGTTTGATTTTTGGCCAAAGCATAGTTTGTATTCTATTCATTTTTTAAGATCATAAGATCATAAGAGAATGTTTCTTGTTTTGTAGGAATTAGGAATACCCTGACCAAGAAATGCCCTTTCAAAAAACGGGAAGCTTTGTTGGTATGTGTAGCACTGGCCAACGCATGATTTTTCTTATGTATTCTTTACATTTTTTAAGCTCATAAGCTCCTTAGAGAATGTTTCTTGTTTTGAAGAAATCAGGAATACACTGACCAAGAAATGCCCTTTCAACAAATGGGAAGCTTTGCTGGTATGTGTAGCACTTATGGGGTATGGACAGAGACATGGCTTTGTCATTCACAGAATACTAGATTTATGGCATCTTAAAAATATCCAACTCTGAATAGTCTTATGTAAAGTAGACTATTAAATATCTTTTCCTATTATCTGCTTTAACATTTAATTCAAATTCTCTTTTCCAAAAGTGACAAAAAGTGGACTTAAATGTACAACATGTTTATTTATTCATTTGCATTTTAAACCTAATTTGTGCATTGTATTAATATTTTCCATCATCAAAAGAAGTGCATTGCAATCAATTAATGGATTAACAGTATATTATTTTCATTTTTTAAGATCATAAGCTCCTTAGAGAATGTTTCTTGTTTTGAAGAAATCAGGAATACACTGACCAAGAAATGCCCTTTCAACAAATGGGAAGCTTTGCTGGTATGTGTAGCACTTATGGGGTATGGACAGAGTCATGGCTTTGTCATTCACAGAATACTAGATTTATAGCATCTTAAAAATATCCAACTCTGAATAGTCTTATGTAAAATAGGCTATTAAATATATTTTCCTATTATCTGCTTTAACATTTGATTCAAATTCTCTTTTCCAAAAGTGCCAAAAAGTGGACTTAAGTGTACACCACGTTTATTTATTCATTTGTATTTTAAACCTAATTTGTGCATTGTATTAATATTATCCATCATCAAAAGAAGTGCATTGCAGTCGATTAATGGATTAACAGTGCAGAGCATTGAAATCATACAATCAGGTGTTGTGGCTAACAGATTTGACTAACAAATGCCCTTTTGAAAACCAGTAAGTGTTGGTGGTATAGTGGTGAGCATAGCTGCGTTCCAAGCCATTAACCTGGGTTTGATTCCCGTCCAATGCATAGTTTGTATTTGATTCTATTTTTAACACCATAAGCTCCTTAGAGAACGTTTCTTGTTTTGAAGGAATTAGGAATACCCTAACCAAGAAATGCCCTTTCAAAATACGGGAAGCTTTGTTGGTATGTGTAACACTGGCCAACGCATGATTTTTCTTGTGTATTCTTTTCATTTTTTAAGATCATAAGCTCCTTAGAGAATGTTTCTTGTTTTGAAGAAATCAGGAATACACTGACCAAGAAATGCCCTTTCTACAAATGGGAAGCTTTGTTGGTATGTGTTGCACTTATGCGGTATGGACAGAGTCATGGCTATGTCATTCACAGAATACTAGATTTATGGCATCTTAAAAATATCCAACTCTGAATAGTCTTATGTAAATTAGACTATTAAATATATTTTCCTATTATCTGCTTTAACATTTGATTCAAATTCTCTTTTCAAAAAGTGCCAAAAAGTGGACTTAAATGTACAACATGTTTTTTTATTCATTTGCATTTTAAACCTAATTTTTGCATTGTATTAATATTTTCCATCATCAAAAGAAGTGCATTGCAGTCAATTAATGGATTAACAGTGTATTCTTTTCATTTTTTAAGATCATAAGCTCCTTAGAGAATGTTTCTTGTTTTGAAGAAATCAGGAATACACTGACCAAGAAATGCCCTTTCAACAAATGGGAAGCTTTGTTGGTATGTGTAGCACTTATGGGCTATGGACAGAGTCATGGCTTTGTCATTCACAGAATACTAGATTTATGGCAACTACAAAATATCAAACTGAATAGTGTTATGTAAATTAAACTATTAAATATATTTTCCTATTATCTGCTTTAACATTTGATTCAAATTATCTTTTCCAAAAGTGCCAAAAAGTGGACTTAAATGTACACCATGTTTTGATTTATTCATTTGCATTTTAAACCTAATTTGTAGATTGTATTAATATTTTCCATCATCAAAAGAAGTGCATTGCAGTCAATTAATGGATTAACAGTGCAGAGCATTGAAATCATACAATCAGGTGTTGTGGCTTACCGATTTGACTAACAAATATCCTTTAGCAACCAGGAAGCATTGGTATTATAGTGGTGAGCATAGCTGCCTTCCAAGCACTTGACCTGGGTTCGATTCCTGGCCAACGCATGGCTTTTCTTGTGTCTTCTTTTATTTTTTTTAAGCTCATAAGATCCTTAGAGAAAGTTTCTTATTTTGAAGGAATCCGGAATAAACTGACCAAGAAATGCCCTTTCAAGAAATAGGAAGTGTTGGTGGTATAGTGGTGAGCATAGCTGCCTTCCAAGCAGTTGACCCAGGTTTGATTTTTGGCCAAAGCATAGTTTGTATTCTATTCATTTTTTAAGATCATAAGCTCATTAGAGAATGTTTCTTGTTTTGTAGGAATTAGGAATACCCTGACCAAGAAATGCCCTTTCAAAAAACGGGAAGCTTTGATGGTATGTGTAACACTGGCCAACGCATGATTATCCTTGTGTATTCTTTTCATTTTTTAAGATCATAAGCTCCTTAGAGAATGTTTCTTGTTTTGAAGAAATCAGGAATACACTGACCAAGAAATGCCCTTTCTACAATGGGAAGCTTTGTTGGTATGTGTAGCACTTATGCGGTATGGACAGAGTCATGGCTTTGTCATTCACAGAATACTAGATTTATGGCATCTTAAAAATATCCAACTCTGAATAGTCTTATGTAAATTAGACTATTAAATATCTTTTCCTATTATCTGCTTTAACATTTGATTCAAATTCTCTTTTCCAAAAGTGCCAAAAAGTGGACTTAAATGTACAACATGTTTATTTATTCATTTGCATTTTAAACCTAATTTGTGCATTGTATTAATATTTTCCATCATCAAAAGAAGTGCATTACAGTCAATTAATGGATTAACAGTGCAGAGCATTGAAATCATACAATCAGGTGTTGTGGCTTACACATTTGACTAACAAATTACCTTTGACAGCCAGGAAGCGTTGGTGGTATAGTGGTGAGCTTAGCTTCCTTCCAAGCAGTTGACCCGGGTTCGATTCCTGGAAAACGCATAGTTTGTATTCTATTCATTTTTTAAGATCATAAGCTCATTAGAGAATGTTTCTTGTTTTGAAGGAATTAGGAAAACCCTCACCAAGAAATGCCCTTTCAAAAAACGGGAAGCTTTGTTGGTATGTGTAGCACTGGCCATCGCATGATTTTTCTTATGTATTCTTTTCATTTTTTAACATCATAAGCTCCTTAGAGAATGTTTCTTGTTTTGAAGAAATCAGGAATACACTGACCAAGAAATGCCCTTTCAACAAATGGGAAGCTTTGTTGGCAAGTGTAGCACTTATGGGGTATGGACAGAGTCATGGCTTTGTCATTCACCAAATTCTAGATTTATGGCATCTTAAAAATATCCAACTCTGAATAGTCTTATGTAAATTAGACTATTAAATATATTTTCATATTATCTGCTTTATTTGATTCAAATTCTCTTTTCCAAAAGTACCAAAAAGCCGACTTAAATGTACATCCTGTTTATTTATTAATTTGCATTTTAAACCTAATTTGTGCATTGTATTAATATTTTCCATGATCAAAAGAAGTGCATTGCAGTCAACTAATGGATTAACAGTGTATTCTTTTCATTTTTTAAGATCATAAGCTCCTTAGAGAATGTTTCTTGTTTTGAAGAAATCAGGAATACACTGACCAAGAAATGCCTTTCGACAAATGGGAAGCTTTGTTGGTATGTGTAGCACTTATGGGGTATGGACAGAGTCATGGCTTTGTCATTCACAGAATACTAGATTTATGGCATCTTAAAAATATCCAACTCTGAATAGTCTTCTGTAAATTAGACTAATAAATATATTTTCCTATTATCTGCTTTAACATTTGATTCAAATTCTCTTTTCCAAAAGTGCCAAAAAGTGGACTTAAATTTATACGATGTTTATTTATTAATTTGCATTTTAAACCTAATTTGTGCATTGTATTAATATTTTCCATCATCAAAAGAAGTGCATTACAGTCAATTAATGGATTAACAGTGTACTCTTTTCCTTTTTTAAGATCATAAGCTCTTTAGAGAATGTTACTTGTTTTGAAGAAATCAGGAATACACTGACCAAGAAATGCCCTTTCAACAAATGGGAAGCTTTGTTGGTATGTGTAGCACTTATGGGGTATGGACAGAGTCATGGCTTTGTCATTCACAGAATACTAGATTTATGGCATCTTAAAAATATCCAACTCTGAATAGTGTTATGTAAATTAAACAATTAAATATATTTTCCTATTATCTGCTTTAACATTTGATTCAAATTCTCTTTTCCAAAAGTGCCAAAAAGTGGACTTAAATGTACACCATGTTTTTATTTATTCATTTGCATTTTAAACCTAATTTGTGCATTGTATTAATATTTTCCATCATCAAAAGAAGTGCATTGCAGTCAATTAATGGATTAACAGTGCAGAGCATTGAAATCATACAATCAGGTGTTGTTGCTTACACATTTGACTAACAAATGGCCTTTGACAGTCAGGAAGCGTTGGTGGTATAGTGGTGAGCATAGCTGCCTTCCATGCAGTTGACCCGGGTTCGATTACCGGCAAATGCATGGCTTTTTTTGTGTCGTCTTTTATTTTTTTAAGCTCATAAGATCCTTAGAGAAAGTTTCTTATTTTGAAGGAATCCGGAATAAACTGACCAAGATATGCCCTATCAAGAAATATGAAGCGTTGGTGTAATAGTGGTGAGCATAGCTGCCTTCAAGCAGTTGACCCGGGTTTGATTCCAGGCAAATGCATAGTTTGTATTCTATTCATTTTTTAAGATCATAAGCTCATTAGAGAATGTTTCTTGTTTTGTAGGAATTAGGAATACCCTCACCAAGAAATGCCCTTTCAAAAAACGGGAAGCTTTGTTGGTATGTGTAGCACTGGCCAACGCATGATTTTTCTTATGTATCCTTTTAATTTTTTAACATCTTAAGCTCCTTAGACAATGTTTCTTGTTTTGAAGAAATCAGGAATACACTGACCAAGAAATGCCCTTTCAACAAATGGGAAGCTTTGTTGGCAAGTGTAGCACTTATGGGGTATGGACAGAGTCATGGCTTTGTCATTCACAAAATTCTAGATTTATGGCATCTTAAAAATATCCAACTCTGAATAGTCTTATGTAAATTAGACTATTAAATATATTTTCATATTATCTGCTTTAACATTTGATTCAAATTCTCTTTTCCAAAAGTGCCAAAAAGCCGACTTAAATGTACATCATGTTTATTTATTAATTTGCATTTTAAACCTAATTTGTGCATTGTATTAATATTTTCCATGATCAAAAGAAGTGCATTGCAGTCAATTAATGGATTAACAGTGTATTCTTTTCATTTTTTAAGATCATAAGCTCCTTAGAGAATGTTTCTTGTTTTGAAGAAATCAGGAATACACTGACCAAGAAATGCCCTTTCGACAAATGGGAAGCTTTGTTGGTATGTGTAGCACTTATGGGGTATGGACAGAGTCATGGCTTTGTCATTCACAGAATACTAGATTTATGGCATCTTAAAAATATCCAACTCTGAATAGTCTTCTGTAAATTAGACTAATAAATATATTTTCCTATTATCTGCTTTAACATTTGATTCAAATTCTCTTTTCCAAAAGTGCCAAAAAGTGGACTTAAATTTACACGATGTTTATTTATTAATTTGCATTTTAAACCTAATTTGTGCATTGTATTAATATTTTCCATCATCAAAAGAAGTGCATTACAGTCAATTAATGGATTAACAGTGTACTCTTTTCCTTTTTTAAGATCATAAACTCTTTAGAGAATGTTTCTTGTTTTGAAGAAATCAGGAATACACTGACCAAGAAATGCCCTTTCAACAAATGGGAAGCTTTGTTGGTATGTGTAGCACTTATGGGGTATGGACAGAGTCATGGCTTTGTCATTCACAGAATACTAGATTTATGGCATCTTAAAAATATCCAACTCTGAATAGTGTTATGTAAATTAAACAATTAAATATATTTTCCTATTATCTGCTTTAACATTTGATTCAAATTCTCTTTTCCAAAAGTGCCAAAAAGTGAACTTAAATGTACACCATGTTTTTATTTATTCATTTGCATTTTAAACCTAATTTGTGCATTGTATTAATATTTTCCATCATCAAAAGAAGTGCATTGCAGTCAATTAATGGATTAACAGTGCAGAGCATTGAAATCATACAATCAGGTGTTGTGGCTTACACATTTGACTAACAAATGGCCTTAGACAGCCAGGAAGCGTTGGTGGTATAGTGGTGAGCATAGCTGCCTTCCAAGCAGTTGACCCGGGTTCGATTACCGGCAAATGCATGGCTTTTTTTGTGTCGTCTTTTATTTTTTTAAGCTCATAAGATCCTTAGAGAAAGTTTCTTATTTTGAAGGAATCCGGAATAAACTGACCAAGAAATGCCCTATCAAGAAATATGAAGCGTTGGTGTTATAATGGTGAGCATAGCTGCCTTCAAGCAGTTGACCCGGGTTTGATTCCCGGCAAATGCATAGTTTGTATTCTATTCATTTTTTAAGATCATAAGCTCATTAGAGAATGTTTCTTGTTTTGTAGGAATTAGGAATACCCTCACCAAGAAATGCCCTTTCAAAAAACGGGAAGCTTTGTTGGTATGTGTAGCACTGGCCAACGCATGATTTTTCTTATGTATTCTTTTCATTTTTTAACATCATAAGCTCCTTAGAGAATGTTTCTTGTTTTGAAGAAATCAGGAATACACTGACCAAGAAATGCCCTTTCAACAAATGGGAAGCTTTGTTGGTATGTGTAGCACCTATGGGGTATGGACAGAGTCATGGCTTTGTCATTCACAGAATACTAGATTTATGGCATCTTAAAAATATCCAACTCTGAATAGTCTTATGTAAATTAGACTATTAAATATATTTTCCTATTATCTGCTTTAACATTTGATTCAAATTCTCTTTTCCAAAAGTGCCAAAAAGTGGACTTAAATGTACAACATGTTTATTTATTCATTTGCATTTTAAACCTAATTTTTGCATTGTATTAATATTTTCCATCATCAAAAGAAGTGCATTCCAGTCAATTAATGGATTAACAGTGTATTCTTTTCATTTTTTAAGATCATAAGCTCCTTAGAGAATGTTTCTTGTTTTGAAGAAATCAGGAATACACTGACCAAGAAATGCCCTTTCAACAAATGGGAAGCTTTGCTGGTATGTGTAGCACTTATGGGGTATGGACAGAGTCATGGCTTTGTCATTCACAGAATACTAGATTTATGGCAACTACAAAATATCCAACTGAATAGTCTTATGTAAATTAGACTATTAAATATATTTTCCTATTATCTGCTTTAACATTTGATTCAAATTCTCTTTTCCAAAAGTGCCAAAAAGTGGACTTAAATGTACACCATGTTTTTATTTATTAATTTGCATTTTAAACCTAATTTGTGCATTGTATTATTTTTTCCATCATCAAAAGAAGTGCATTGCAGTCAATTAATGGATTAACAGTGCAGAGCATTGAAATCATACAATCAGGTGTTGTGGCTTACACATTTGACTAACAAATGACCTTTGACAGCCAGGAAGCGTTGGTGGTATAGTGGTGAGCATAGCTTCCTTCCAAGCAGTTGACCCGGGTTCATTTCCCGGAAAACGCATAGTTTGTATTCTATTCATTTTTTAAGATCATAAGCTCATTAGAGAATGTTTCTTGTTTTGAAGGAATTAGGAATACCCTCACCAAGAAATGCCCTTTCAAAAAACGGGAAGCTTTGTTGGTATGTGTAGCACTGGCCAACGCATGATTTTTCTTATGTATTCTTTTCATTTTTTAACATCTTAAGCTCCTTAGAGAATGTTTCTTGTTTTGAAGAAATCAGGAATACACTGACCAAGAAATGCCCTTTCAACAAATGGGAAGCTTTGTTGGCAAGTGTAGCACTTATGGGGTATGGACAGAGTCATGGCTTTGTCATTCACAAAATTCTAGATTTATGGCATCTTAAAAATATCCAACTCTGAATAGTCTTATGTAAATTAGACTAATAAATATATTTTCCTATTATCTGCTTTAACATTTGATTCAAATTCTCTTTTCCAAAAGTGCCAAAAAGTGGACTTAAATTTACACGATGTTTATTTATTAATTTGCATTTTAAACCTAATTTGTGCATTGTATTAATATTTTCCATCATCAAAAGAAGTGCATTACAGTCAATTAATGGATTAACAGTGTACTCTTTTCATTTTTTAAGATCATAAGCTCTTTAGAGAATGTTTCTTGTTTTGAAGAAATCAGGAATACACTGACCAAAAAATGCCCTTTCAACAAATGGGAAGCTTTGTTGGTATGTGTAGCACTTATGGGGTATGGACAGAGTCATGGCTTTGTCATTCACAGAATACTAGATTTAAGGCATCTTAAAAATATCCAACTCTGAATAGTGTTATGTAAATTAAACTATTAAATATATTTTCCTATTATCTGCTTTAACATTTAATTCAAATTCTCTTTTCCAAAAGTGCCAAAAAGTGGACTTAAATGTACAACATGTTTATTTATTCATTTGCATTTTAAACCTAATTTGTGCATTGTATTAATATTTTCCATCATCAAAAGAAGTGCATTGCAATCAATTAATGGATTAACAGTATATTCTTTTCATTTTTTAAGTTCATAAGCTCCTTCGAGAATGTTTCTTGTTTTGAAGAAATCAGGAATACACTGACAAAGAAATGCCCTTTCAACAAATGGGAAGCTTTGTTGGTATGTGTAGCACTAATGGGGTATGGACAGAGTCATGGCTTTGTCATTCACAGAATACTAGATTTATGGCAACTACAAAATATCCAACTGAATAGTCTTATGTAAATTAGACTATTAAATATATTTTCCTATTATCTGCTTTAACATTTGATTCAAATTCTCTTTTCCAAAAGTGCCAAAATGTGGACTTAAATGTACACCATGTTTTTATTTATTAATTTGCATTTTAAACCTAATTTGTACATTGTATTATTTTTTCCATCATCAAAAGAAGTGCATTGCAGTCAATTAATGGATTAACAGTGCAGAGCATTGAAATCATACAATCAGGTGTTGTGGCTTACAGATTTGACTAACAAAAGGCCTTTGGCAACCAGGAAGCATTGGTGGTATAGTGGTGAGCATAGCTGCCTTCCAAGCACTTGACCTGGGTTCGATTCCCGGAAAACGCATAGTTTGTATTCTATTCATTTTTTAAGATCATAAGCTCATTAGAGAATGTTTCTTGTTTTGAAGGAATTAAGAATACCCTCACCAAGAAATGCCCTTTCAAAAAACGGGAAGCTTTGTTGGTATGTGTAGCACTGGCCAACGCATGATTTTTCTTATGTATTCTTTTCATTTTTTAACATCTTAAGCTCCTTAGAGAATGTTTCTTGTTTTGAAGAAATCAGGAATACACTGACCAAGAAATGCCCTTTCAACAAATGGGAAGCTTTGATGGCAAGTGTAGCACTTATGGGGTATGGACAGAGTCATGGCTTTGTCATTCACAAAATTCTAGATTTATGGCATCTTAAAAATATCCAACTCTGAATAGTCTTATGTAAATTAGACTATTAAATATATTTTCATATTATCTGCTTTAACATTTGATTCAAATTCTCTTTTCCAAAAGTGCCAAAAAGCCGACTTAAATGTACACCATGTTTATTTATTAATTTGCATTTTAAACCTAATTTGTGCATTGTATTAATATTTTCCATCATCAAAAGAAGTGCATTGCAGTCAATTAATGGATTAACAGTGTATTCTTTTCATTTTTTAAGATCATAAGCTCCTTAGAGAATGTTTCTTGTTTTGAAGAAATCAGGAATACACTGACCAAGAAATGCCCTTTCGACAAATGGGAAGCTTTGTTGGTATGTGTAGCACTTATGGGGTATGGACAGAGTCATGGCTTTGTCATTCACAGAATACTAGATTTATGGCATCTTAAAAATATCCAACTCTGAATAGTCTTATGTAAATTAGACTAATAAATATATTTTCCTATTATCTGCTTTAACATTTGATTCAAATTCTCTTTTCCAAAAGTGCCAAAAAGTGGACTTAAATTTACACGATGTTTATTTTTTAATTTGCTTTTTAAACCTAATTTTTGCATTGTATTAATATTTTCCATCATCAAAAGAGGTGCATTACAGTCAATTAATGGATTAACAGTGTACTCTTTTCCTTTTTTAAGATCATAAGCTCTTTAGAGAATGTTTCTTGTTTTGAAGAAATCAGGAATACACTGACCAAGAAATGCCCTTTCAACAAATGGGAAGCTTTGTTGGTATGTGTAGCACTTATGGGGTATGGACAGAGTCATGGCTTTGTCATTCACAGAATACTAGATTTATGGCATCTTAAAAATATCCAACTCTGAATAATGTTATGTAAATTAAACTATTAAATATCTTTTCCTATTATCTGCTTTAACATTTGATTCAAATTCTCTTTTCCAAAAGTGCCAAAAAGTGGGCTTAAATGTACACCATGTTTTTATTTATTCATTTGCATTTTAAACCTAATTTGTGCATTGTATTAATATTTTCCATCATCAAAAGAAGTGCATTGCAGTCAATTAATGGATTAACAGTGCAGAGCATTGAAATCATACAATCAGGTGTTGTGGCTTACACATTTGACTAACAAATGGCCTTTGACAGCCAGGAAGCGTTGGTGGTATAGTGGTGAGCATAGCTGCCTTCCAAGCAGTTGACCCGGGTTCGATTGCATGGCTTTTTTTGTGTCGTCTTTTATTTTTTTAAGCTCATAAGATCCTTAGAGAAAGTTTCTTATTTTGATGGAATCCGGAATAAACTGACCAAGAAATGCCCTATCAAGAAATATGAAGCGTTGGTGGTATAGTGGTGAGCATAGCTGCCTTCAAGCAGTTGACCCGGGTTCGATTCCCGGCAAATGCATAGTTTGTATTCTATTCATTTTTTAAGATCATAAGCTCATTAGAGAATGTTTCTTGTTTTGTAGGAATTAGGAATACCCTCACCAAGAAATGCCCTTTCAAAAAACGGGAAGCTTTGTTGGTATGTGTAGCACTGGCCAACGCATGATTTTTCTTATGTATTCTTTTCATTTTTTAACATCATAAGCTCCTTAGAGAATGTTTCTTGTTTTGAAGAAATCAGGAATACACTGACCAAGAAATGCCCTTTCAACAAATGGGAAGCTTTGTTGGCAAGTGTAGCACTTATGGGGTATGGACAGAGTCATGGCTTTGTCATTCACAAAATTCTAGATTTATGGCATCTTAAAAATATCCAACTCTGAATAGTCTTATGTAAATTAGACTAATAAATATATTTTCCTATTATCTGCTTTAACATTTGATTCAAATTCTCTTTTCCAAAAGTGCCAAAAAGTGGACTTAAATTTACACGATGTTTATTTATTAATTTGCATTTTAAACCTAATTTGTGCATTGTATTAATATTTTCCATCATCAAAAGAAGTGCATTACAGTCAATTAATGGATTAACAGTGTACTCTTTTCATTTTTTAAGATCATAAGCTCTTTAGAGAATGTTTCTTGTTTTGAAGAAATCAGGAATACACTGACCAAAAAATGCCCTTTCAACAAATGGGAAGCTTTGTTGGTATGTGTAGCACTTATGGGGTATGGACAGAGTCATGGCTTTGTCATTCACAGAATACTAGATTTATGGCATCTTAAAAATATCCAACTCTGAATAGTGTTATGTAAATTAAACTATTAAATATATTTTCCTATTATCTGCTTTAACATTTAATTCAAATTCTCTTTTCCAAAAGTGCCAAAAAGTGGACTTAAATGTACAACATGTTTATTTATTCATTTGCATTTTAAACCTAATTTGTGCATTGTATTAATATTTTCCATCATCAAAAGAAGTGCATTGCAATCAATTAATGGATTAACAGTATATTCTTTTCATTTTTTAAGTTCATAAGCTCCTTCGAGAATGTTTCTTGTTTTGAAGAAATCAGGAATACACTGACAAAGAAATGCCCTTTCAACAAATGGGAAGCTTTGTTGGTATGTGTAGCACTAATGGGGTATGGACAGAGTCATGGCTTTGTCATTCACAGAATACTAGATTTATGGCAACTACAAAATATCCAACTGAATAGTCTTATGTAAATTAGACTATTAAATATATTTTCCTATTATCTGCTTTAACATTTGATTCAAATTCTCTTTTCCAAAAGTGCCAAAATGTGGACTTAAATGTACACCATGTTTTTATTTATTAATTTGCATTTTAAACCTAATTTGTACATTGTATTATTTTTTCCATCATCAAAAGAAGTGCATTGCAGTCAATTAATGGATTAACAGTGCAGAGCATTGAAATCATACAATCAGGTGTTGTGGCTTACAGATTTGACTAACAAAAGGCCTTTGGCAACCAGGAAGCATTGGTGGTATAGTGGTGAGCATAGCTGCCTTCCAAGCACTTGACCTGGGTTCGATTCCCGGAAAACGCATAGTTTGTATTCTATTCATTTTTTAAGATCATAAGCTCATTAGAGAATGTTTCTTGTTTTGAAGGAATTAAGAATACCCTCACCAAGAAATGCCCTTTCAAAAAACGGGAAGCTTTGTTGGTATGTGTAGCACTGGCCAACGCATGATTTTTCTTATGTATTCTTTTCATTTTTTAACATCTTAAGCTCCTTAGAGAATGTTTCTTGTTTTGAAGGAATCAGGAATACACTGACCAAGAAATGCCCTTTCAACAAATGGGAAGCTTTGATGGCAAGTGTAGCACTTATGGGGTATGGACAGAGTCATGGCTTTGTCATTCACAAAATTCTAGATTTATGGCATCTTAAAAATATCCAACTCTGAATAGTCTTATGTAAATTAGACTATTAAATATATTTTCATATTATCTGCTTTAACATTTGATTCAAATTCTCTTTTCCAAAAGTGCCAAAAAGCCGACTTAAATGTACACCATGTTTATTTATTAATTTGCATTTTAAACCTAATTTGTGCATTGTATTAATATTTTCCATGATCAAAAGAAGTGCATTGCAGTCAATTAATGGATTAACAGTGTATTCTTTTCATTTTTTAAGATCATAAGCTCCTTAGAGAATGTTTCTTGTTTTGAAGAAATCAGGAATACACTGACCAAGAAATGCCCTTTCGACAAATGGGAAGCTTTGTTGGTATGTGTAGCACTTATGGGGTATGGACAGAGTCATGGCTTTGTCATTCACAGAATACTAGATTTATGGCATCTTAAAAATATCCAACTCTGAATATTCTTATGTAAATTAGACTAATAAATATATTTTCCTATTATCTGCTTTAACATTTGATTCAAATTCTCTTTTCCAAAAGTGCCAAAAAGTGGACTTAAATTTACACGATGTTTATTTTTTAATTTGCTTTTTAAACCTAATTTTTGCATTGTATTAATATTTTCCATCATCAAAAGAGGTGCATTACAGTCAATTAATGGATTAACAGTGTACTCTTTTCCTTTTTTAAGATCATAAGCTCTTTAGAGAATGTTTCTTGTTTTGAAGAAATCAGGAATACACTGACCAAGAAATGCCCTTTCAACAAATGGGAAGCTTTGTTGGTATGTGTAGCACTTATGGGGTATGGACAGAGTCATGGCTTTGTCATTCACAGAATACTAGATTTATGGCATCTTAAAAATATCCAACTCTGAATAATGTTATGTAAATTAAACTATTAAATATCTTTTCCTATTATCTGCTTTAACATTTGATTCAAATTCTCTTTTCCAAAAGTGCCAAAAAGTGGGCTTAAATGTACACCATGTTTTTATTTATTCATTTGCATTTTAAACCTAATTTGTGCATTGTATTAATATTTTCCATCATCAAAAGAAGTGCATTGCAGTCAATTAATGGATTAACAGTGCAGAGCATTGAAATCATACAATCAGGTGTTGTGGCTTACACATTTGACTAACAAATGGCCTTTGACAGCCAGGAAGCGTTGGTGGTATAGTGGTGAGCATAGCTGCCTTCCAAGCAGTTGACCCGGGTTCGATTGCATGGCTTTTTTTGTGTCGTCTTTTATTTTTTTAAGCTCATAAGATCCTTAGAGAAAGTTTCTTATTTTGATGGAATCCGGAATAAACTGACCAAGAAATGCCCTATCAAGAAATATGAAGCGTTGGTGGTATAGTGGTGAGCATAGCTGCCTTCAAGCAGTTGACCCGGGTTCGATTCCCGGCAAATGCATAGTTTGTATTCTATTCATTTTTTAAGATCATAAGCTCATTAGAGAATGTTTCTTGTTTTGTAGGAATTAGGAATACCCTCACCAAGAAATGCCCTTTCAAAAAACGGGAAGCTTTGTTGGTATGTGTAGCACTGGCCAACGCATGATTTTTCTTATGTATTCTTTTCATTTTTTAACATCATAAGCTCCTTAGAGAATGTTTCTTGTTTTGAAGAAATCAGGAATACACTGACCAAGAAATGCCCTTTCAACAAATGGGAAGCTTTCTTGGTATGTGTAGCACTTATGGGGTATGGACAGAGTCATGGCTTTGTCATTCACAGAATACTAGATTTATGGCATCTTAAAAATATCCAACTCTGAATAGTCTTATGTAAATTAGGCTATTAAATATATTTTCCTATTATCTGCTTTAACATTTGATTCAAATTCTCTTTTCCAAAAGTGCCAAAAAGTGGACTTCAGTGGACATCATGTTTATTTATTCATTTACATTTTAAACCTATTTTGTGCATTGTATTAATATTTTCCATCATCAAAAGAGGTGCATTACAGTCAATTAATGGATTAACAGTGTACTCTTTTCCTTTTTTAAGATCATAAGCTCTTTACAGAATGTTTCTTGTTTTGAAGAAATCAGGAATACACTGACCAAGAAATACCCTTTCAACAAATGGGAAGCTTTGTTGGTATGTGTAGCACTTATGGGGTATGGACAGAGTCATGGCTTTGTCATTCACAGAATACTAGATTTATGGCATCTTAAAAATATCCAACTCTGAATAATGTTATGTAAATTAAACTATTAAATATATTTTCCTATTATCTGCTTTAACATTTGATTCAAATTCTCTTTTCCAAAAGTGCCAAAAAGTGGACTTAAATGTACACCATGTTTTTATTTATTCATTTGCATTTTAAACCTAATTTGTGCATTGTATTAATATTTTCCATTATCAAAAGAAGTGCATTGCAGTCAATTAATGGATTAACAGTGCAGAGCATTGAAATCATACAATCAGGTGTTGTGGCTTACACATTTGACTAACAAATGGCCTTTGACAGCCAGGAAGCGTTGGTGGTATAGTGGTGAGCATAGCTGCCTTCCAAGCAGTTGACCCGGGTTCGATTACCGGCAAATGCATGGCTTTTTTTGTGTCGTCTTTTAATTTTTTAAGCTCATATGATCCTTAGAGAAAGTTTCTTATTTTGAAGGAATCTGGAATAAACTGACCAAGAAATGCCATATCAAGAAATATGAAGCGTTGGTGGTATAGTGGTGAGCATAGCTGCCTTCAAGCAGTTGACCCGGGTTCGATTCCCGGCAAATGCATAGTTTGTATTCTATTCATTTTTTAAGATCATAAGCTCATTAGAGAATGTTTCTTGTTTTGTAGGAATTAGGAATACCCTCACCAAGAAATGCCCTTTCAAAAAACGGGAAGCTTTGTTGGTATGTGTAGCACTGGCCAACGCATGATTTTTCTTATGTATTCTTTTCATTTTTTAACATCATTAGCTCCTTAGAGAATGTTTCTTGTTTTGAAGAAATCAGGAATACACTGACCAAGAAATGCCCTTTCAACAAATGGGAAGCTTTGCTGGTATGTGTAGCACTTATGGGGTATGGACAGAGTCATGGCTTTGTCATTCACAGAATACTAGATTTATGGCATCTTAAAAATATCCAACTCTGAATAGTCTTATGTAAATTAGACTATTAAATAAATTTTCCTATTATCTGCTTTAACATTTGATTCAAATTCTCTTTTCCAAAAGTGCCAAAAAGTGGACATAAATGTACACGATGTTTATTTATTCTTTTGCATTTTAAACCTAATTTGTGCATTGTATAAATATTTTCCATCATCAAAAAAAGTGCATTGCAGTCAATTAATGGATTAACAGTGTATTCTTTTCATTTTTTAAGATCATAAGCTCCTTAGAGAATGTTTCTTGTTTTGAAGAAATCAGGAAAACACTGACCAAGAAATGCCCTTTCAACAAATGGGAAGCTTTGTTGGTATGTGTAGCACTTATGGGCTATGGACAGAGTCATGGCTTTGTCATTCACAGAATACTAGATTTATGGCATCTTAAAAATATCCAACTCTGAATAGTCTTATGTAAATTAGACTATTAAATATATTTTCCTATTATCTGCTTTAACATTTAATTCAAATTCTCTTTTCCAAAAGTGCCAAAAAGTGGACTTAAATGTTCAACATGTTTATTTATTCATTTGCATTTTAAATCAAATTTGTGCATTGTATTAATATTTTCCATCATCAAAAGAAGTGCATTGCAGTCAATTAATGGATTAACAGTGTATTCTTTTCATTTTTTAAGATCATAAGCTCCTTAGAGAATGTTTCTTGTTTTGAAGAAATCAGGAATACACTGACCAAGAAATGCCCTTTCAACAAATGGGAAGCTTTGTTGGTATGTGTAGCACTTATGGGGTATGGACAGAGTCATGGCTTTGTCATTCACAGAATACTAGATTGATGGCATCTTAAAAATATCCAACTCTGAATAGTCTTATGTAAATTAGACTATTAAATATATTTTCCTATTATCTGCTTTAACATTTAATTCAAATTCTCTTTTCCAAAAGTGCCAAAAAGAGAACTTAAATGTACACCATGTTTATTTATTCATTTGCATTTTAAACCTAATTTGTGCATTGTATTAATATTTTCCATCATCAAAAGAAGTGCTTTGCAGTCAATTAATGGATTAACAGTGCAGAGTATTTAAATCATACAATCAGGTGTTGTGGCTTACAGATTTGACTAACAAATGGCCTTTGGCAACCAGCAAGCGTTGGTGGTATATTGGTGAGCATAGCTGCCTTCCAGCAAGTTGACCCGGGTTCGATTCCCGGCCAACGGATGGCTTTTCTTGTGTATTCTTTTATTTTTTTAAGCTCATAAGATCCTTAGAGAAAGTTGCTTGTTTTGAAGGAATCCAGAATAACCTGACCAAGAAATGCCATTTCAATAAATAGGAAGCTTTGGTGGTATAGTGGTGAGCATAGCTGCCTTCCAAGCAGTTGACCCGGGTTTGATTCCCGGCCAATACATAGTTTGTATTCTATTCTTTTTTAAGATCATAAGCTCCATAGAGAATGTTTCTTGTTTTGAAGAAATCAGGAATACACTGACCAAGAAATGCCCTTTCAACAAATGGGAAGCTTTGTTGGTATGTGTAGCACTTATGGGGTATGGACAGAGTCATGGCTTTGTCATTCACAGAATACTAGATTTATGGCATCTTAAAAATATCCAACTCTGAATAGTCTTATGTAAATTAGACTATTAAATATATTTTCCTATTATCTGCTTTAACATTTGATTCAAATTCTCTTTTCCAAAAATGCCAAAAAGTGGACTTAAGTGTACAACATGTTTATTTATTCATTTGCATTTTAAACCTAATTTGTGCATTGTAATAATATTTTCCATCATCAAAAGTAGTGCATTGCAGTCAATTAATGGATTAACAGTGTATTCTTTTCATTTTTTAAGATCATAAGCTCCTTAGAGAATGTTTCTTGTTTTGAAGAAATCAGGAAAACACTGACCAAGAAATGCCCTTTCAACAAATGGGAAGCTTTGTTGGTATGTGTAGCACTTATGGGGTATGGACAGTCATGGCTTTGTCATTCACAGAAAACTAGATTTATGGCATCTTAAAAATATCCAACTCTGAATAGTCTTATGTAAATTAGACTATTAAATAAATTTTCCTATTATCTGCTTTAACATTTGATTCAAATTCTCTTTTCCAAAAGTGCCAAAAAGTGGACATAAATGTACACCATGTTTATTTATTCTTTTGCATTTTAAACCTAATTTGTGCATTGTATAAATATTTTCCATCATCAAAAGAAGTGCATTGCAGTCAATTAATGGATTAACAGTGTATTCTTTTCATTTTTTAAGATCATAAGCTCCTTAGAGAATGTTTCTTGTTTTGAAGAAATCAGGAATACACTGACCAAGAAATGCCCTTTCAACAAATGGGAAGCTTTGTTGGTATGTGTAGCACTTATGGGGTATGGACAGAGTCATGGCTTTGTCATTCACAGAATACTAGATTGATGGCATCTTAAAAATATCCAACTCTGAATAGTCTTATGTAAATTAGACTATTAAATATATTTTCCTATTATCTGCTTTAACATTTAATTCAAATTCTCTTTTCCAAAAGTGCCAAAAAGAGAACTTAAATGTACACCATGTTTATTTATTCATTTGCATTTTAAACCTAATTTGTGCATTGTATTAATATTTTCCATCATCAAAAGAAGTGCTTTGCAGTCAATTAATGGATTAACAGTGCAGAGCATTTAAATCATACAATCAGGTGTTGTGGCTTACAGATTTGACTAACAAATGGCCTTTGGCAACCAGCAAGCGTTGGTGGTATATTGGTGAGCATAGCTGCCTTCCAAGCAGTTGACCCGGGTTCGATTCTCGGCCAACGGATGGCTTTTCTTGTGTATTCTTTTATTTTTTTAAGCTCATAACATCCTTAGAGAAAGTTTCTTGTTTTGAAGGAATCCAGAATAACCTGACCAAGAAATGCCCTTTCAATAAATAGGAAGCTTTGGTGGTATAGTGGTGAGCATAGCTGCCTTCCAAGCAGTTGACCCGGGTTTGATTCCCGGCCAATACATAGTTTGTATTCTATTCTTTTTTAAGATCATAAGCTCCATAGAGAATGTTTCTTGTTTTGAAGAAATCAGGAATACACTGACCAAGAAATGCCCTTTCAACAAATCGGAAGCTTTGTTGGTATGTGTAGCACTTATGGGGTATGGACAGAGTCATGGCTTTGTCATTCACAGAATACTAGATTTATGGCATCTTAAAAATATCCAACTCTGAATAGTCTTATGTAAATTAGACTAATAAATATATTTTCCTATTATCTGCTTTAACATTTGATTCAAATTCTCTTTTCCAAAAGTGCCAAAATGTGGACTTAAATTTACACGATGTTTATTTATTAATTTGCTTTTTAAACCTAATTTGTGCATTGTATTAATATTTTCCATCATCAAAAGAGGTGCATTACAGTCAATTAATGGATTAACAGTGTACTCTTTTCCTTTTTTAAGATCATAAGCTCTTTAGAGAATGTTTCTTGTTTTGAAGAAATCAGGAATACACTGACCAAGAAATACCCTTTCAACAAATGGGAAGCTTTGTTGGTATGTGTAGCACTTATGGGGTATGGACAGAGTCATGGCTTTGTCATTCACAGAATACTAGATTCATGGCATCTTAAAAATATCCAACTCTGAATAATGTTATGTAAATTAAACTATTAAATATATTTTCCTATTATCTGCTTTAACATTTGATTCAAATTCTCTTTTCCAAAAGTGCCAAAAAGTGGACTTAAATGTACACCATGTTTTTATTTATTCATTTGCATTTTAAACCTAATTTGTGCATTGTATTAATATTTTCCATCATCAAAAGAAGTGCATTGCAGTCAATTAATGGATTAACAGTGCAGAGCATTGAAATCATACAATCAGGTGTTGTGGCTTACACATTTGACTAACAAATGGCCTTTGACAGCCAGGTAGCGTTGGTGGTATAGTGGTGAGCATAGCTGCCTTCCAAGCAGTTGACCAGGGTTCGATTACCGGCAAATGCGTGGCTTTTTTTGTGTCGTCATTTATTTTTTTAAGCTCATAAGATCCTTAGAGAAAGTTTCTTATTTTGAAGGAATCTGGAATAAACTGACCAAGAAATGCCCTATCAAGAAATATGAAGCGTTGGTGGTATAGTGGTGAGCATAGCTGCCTTCAAGCAGTTGACCCGGGTTCGATTCCCGGCAAATGCATAGTTTGTATTCTATTCATTTTTTAAGATCATAAGCTCATTAGAGAATGTTTCTTGTTTTGTAGGAATTAGGAATACCCTCACCAAGAAATGCCCTTTCAAAAAACGGGAAGCTTTGTTGGTATGTGTAGCACTGGCCAACGCATGATTTTTCTTATGTATTCTTTTCATTTTTTAACATCATAAGCTCCTTAGAGAATGTTTCTTGTTTTGAAGAAATCAGGAATACACTGACCAAGAAATGCCCTTTCAACAAATGGGAAGCTTTGTTGGTATGTGTAGCACTTATGGGGTATGGACAGAGTCATGGCTTTGTCATTCACAGAATACTAGATTTATGGCATCTTAAAAATATCCAACTCTGAATAGTCTTATGTAAATTAGACTATTAAATATATTTTCCTATTATCTGCTTTAACATTTGATTCAAATTCTCTTTTCCAAAAATGCCAAAAAGTGGACTTAAGTGTACAACATGTTTATTTATTCATTTGCATTTTAAACCTAATTTGTGCATTGTAATAATATTTTCCATCATCAAAAGAAGTGCATTGCAGTCAATTAATGGATTAACAATGTATTCTTTTCATTTTTTAAGATCATAAGCTCCTTAGAGAATGTTTCTTGTTTTGAAGAAATCAGGAAAACACTGACCAAGAAATGCCCTTTCAACAAATGGGAAGCTTTGTTGGTATGTGTAGCACTTATGGGGTATGGACAGTCATGGCTTTGTCATTCACAGAAAACTAGATTTATGGCATCTTAAAAATATCCAACTCTGAATAGTCTTATGTAAATTAGACTATTAAATAAATTTTCCTATTATCTGCTTTAACATTTGATTCAAATTCTCTTTTCCAAAAGTGCCAAAAAGTGGACATAAATGTACACCATGTTTATTTATTCTTTTGCATTTTAAACCTAATTTGTGCATTGTATAAATATTTTCCATCATCAAAAAAAGAGCATTGCAGTCAATTAATGGATTAACAGTGTATTCTTTTCATTTTTTAAGATCATAAGCTCCTTAGAGAATGTTTCTTGTTTTGAAGAAATCAGGAAAACACTGACCAAGAAATGCCCTTTCAACAAATGGGAAGCTTTGTTGGTATGTGTAACACTTATGGGCTATGGAGAGAGTCATGGCTTTGTCATTCACAGAATACTAGATTTATGGCATCTTAAAAATATCCAACTCTGAATAGTCTTATGTAAATTAGACTATTAAATATATTTTCCTATTATCTGCTTTAACATTTAATTCAAATTCTCTTTTCCAAAAGTTCCAAAAAGTGGACTTAAATGTTCAACATGTTTATTTATTCATTTGCATTTTAAATCAAATTTGTGCATTGTATTAATATTTTCCATCATCAAAAGAAGTGCATTGCAGTCAATTAATGGATTAACAGTGTATTCTTTTCATTTTTTAAGATCATAAGCTCCTTAGAGAATGTTTCTTGTTTTGAAGAAATCAGGAATACACTGACCAAGAAATGCCCTTTCAACAAATGGGAAGCTTTGTTGGTATGTGTAGCACTTATGGGGTATGGACAGAGTCATGGCTTTGTCATTCACAGAATACTAGATTGATGGCATCTTAAAAATATCCAACTCTGAATAGTCTTATGTAAATTAGACTATTAAATATATTTTCCTATTATCTGCTTTAACATTTAATTCAAATTCTCTTTTCCAAAAGTGCCAAAAAGAGAACTTAAATGTACACCATGTTTATTTATTCATTTGCATTTTAAACCTAATTTGTGCATTGTATTAATATTTTCCATCATCAAAAGAAGTGCTTTGCAGTCAATTAATGGATTAACAGTGCAGAGCATTTAAATCATACAATCAGGTGTTGTGGCTTACAGATTTGACTAACAAATGGCCTTTGGCAACCAGCAAGCGTTGGTGGTATATTGGTGAGCATAGCTGCCTTCCAAGCAGTTGACCCGGGTTCGATTCTCGGCCAACGGATGGCTTTTCTTGTGTATTCTTTTATTTTTTTAAGCTCATAACATCCTTAGAGAAAGTTTCTTGTTTTGAAGGAATCCAGAATAACCTGACCAAGAAATGCCCTTTCAATAAATAGGAAGCTTTGGTGGTATAGTGGTGAGCATAGCTGCCTTCCAAGCAGTTGACCCGGGTTTGATTCCCGGCCAATACATAGTTTGTATTCTATTCTTTTTTAAGATCATAAGCTCCATAGAGAATGTTTCTTGTTTTGAAGAAATCAGGAATACACTGACCAAGAAATGCCCTTTCAACAAATCGGAAGCTTTGTTGGTATGTGTAGCACTTATGGGGTATGGACAGAGTCATGGCTTTGTCATTCACAGAATACTAGATTTATGGCATCTTAAAAATATCCAACTCTGAATAGTCTTATGTAAATTAGACTAATAAATATATTTTCCTATTATCTGCTTTAACATTTGATTCAAATTCTCTTTTCCAAAAGTGCCAAAATGTGGACTTAAATTTACACGATGTTTATTTATTAATTTGCTTTTTAAACCTAATTTGTGCATTGTATTAATATTTTCCATCATCAAAAGAGGTGCATTACAGTCAATTAATGGATTAACAGTGTACTCTTTTCCTTTTTTAAGATCATAAGCTCTTTAGAGAATGTTTCTTGTTTTGAAGAAATCAGGAATACACTGACCAAGAAATACCCTTTCAACAAATGGGAAGCTTTGTTGGTATGTGTAGCACTTATGGGGTATGGACAGAGTCATGGCTTTGTCATTCACAGAATACTAGATTTATGGCATCTTAAAAATATCCAACTCTGAATAATGTTATGTAAATTAAACTATTAAATATATTTTCCTATTATCTGCTTTAACATTTGATTCAAATTCTCTTTTCCAAAAGTGCCAAAAAGTGGACTTAAATGTACACCATGTTTTTATTTATTCATTTGCATTTTAAACCTAATTTGTGCATTGTATTAATATTTTCCATCATCAAAAGAAGTGCATTGCAGTCAATTAATGGATTAACAGTGCAGAGCATTGAAATCATACAATCAGGTGTTGTGGCTTACACATTTGACTAACAAATGGCCTTTGACAGCCAGGTAGCGTTGGTGGTATAGTGGTGAGCATAGCTGCCTTCCAAGCAGTTGACCAGGGTTCGATTACCGGCAAATGCGTGGCTTTTTTTGTGTCGTCATTTATTTTTTTAAGCTCATAAGATCCTTAGAGAAAGTTTCTTATTTTGAAGGAATCTGGAATAAACTGACCAAGAAATGCCCTATCAAGAAATATGAAGCGTTGGTGGTATAGTGGTGAGCATAGCTGCCTTCAAGCAGTTGACCCGGGTTCGATTCCCTGCAAATGCATAGTTTGTATTCTATTCATTTTTTAAGATCATAAGCTCATTAGAGAATGTTTCTTGTTTTGTAGGAATTAGGAATACCCTCACCAAGAAATGCCCTTTCAAAAAACGGGAAGCTTTGTTGGTATGTGTAGCACTGGCCAACGCATGATTTTTCTTATGTATTCTTTTCATTTTTTAACATCATAAGCTCCTTAGAGAATGTTTCTTGTTTTGAAGAAATCAGGAATACACTGACCAAGAAATGCCCTTTCAACAAATGGGAAGCTTTGTTGGTATGTGTAGCACTTATGGGGTATGGACAGAGTCATGGCTTTGTCATTCACAGAATACTAGATTTATGGCATCTTAAAAATATCCAACTCTGAATAGTCTTATGTAAATTAGACTATTAAATATATTTTCCTATTATCTGCTTTAACATTTGATTCAAATTCTCTTTTCCAAAAATGCCAAAAATTGGACTTAAGTGTACAACATGTTTATTTATTCATTTGCATTTTAAACCTAATTTGTGCATTGTAATAATATTTTCCATCATCAAAAGAAGTGCATTGCAGTCAATTAATGGATTAACAATGTATTCTTTTCATTTTTTAAGATCATAAGCTCCTTAGAGAATGTTTCTTGTTTTGAAGAAATCAGGAAAACACTGACCAAGAAATGCCCTTTCAACAAATGGGAAGCTTTGTTGGTATGTGTAGCACTTATGGGGTATGGACAGTCATGGCTTTGTCATTCACAGAAAACTAGATTTATGGCATCTTAAAAATATCCAACTCTGAATAGTCTTATGTAAATTAGACTATTAAATAAATTTTCCTATTATCTGCTTTAACATTTGATTCAAATTCTCTTTTCCAAAAGTGCCAAAAAGTGGACATAAATGTACACCATGTTTATTTATTCTTTTGCATTTTAAACCTAATTTGTGCATTGTATAAATATTTTCCATCATCAAAAAAAGAGCATTGCAGTCAATTAATGGATTAACAGTGTATTCTTTTCATTTTTTAAGATCATAAGCTCCTTAGAGAATGTTTCTTGTTTTGAAGAAATCAGGAAAACACTGACCAAGAAATGCCCTTTCAACAAATGGGAAGCTTTGTTGGTATGTGTAACACTTATGGGCTATGGAGAGAGTCATGGCTTTGTCATTCACAGAATACTAGATTTATGGCATCTTAAAAATATCCAACTCTGAATAGTCTTATGTAAATTAGACTATTAAATATATTTTCCTATTATCTGCTTTAACATTTAATTCAAATTCTCTTTTCCAAAAGTTCCAAAAAGTGGACTTAAATGTTCAACATGTTTATTTATTCATTTGCATTTTAAATCAAATTTGTGCATTGTATTAATATTTTCCATCATCAAAAGAAGTGCATTGCAGTCAATTAATGGATTAACAGTGTATTCTTTTCATTTTTTAAGATCATAAGCTCCTTAGAGAATGTTTCTTGTTTTGAAGAAATCAGGAATACACTGACCAAGAAATGCCCTTTCAACAAATGGGAAGCTTTGTTGGTATGTGTAGCACTTATGGGGTATGGACAGAGTCATGGCTTTGTCATTCACAGAATACTAGATTGATGGCATCTTAAAAATATCCAACTCTGAATAGTCTTATGTAAATTAGACTATTAAATATATTTTCCTATTATCTGCTTTAACATTTAATTCAAATTCTCTTTTCCAAAAGTGCCAAAAAGAGAACTTAAATGTACACCATGTTTATTTATTCATTTGCATTTTAAACCTAATTTGTGCATTGTATTAATATTTTCCATCATCAAAAGAAGTGCTTTGCAGTCAATTAATGGATTAACAGTGCAGAGCATTTAAATCATACAATCAGGTGTTGTGGCTTACAGATTTGACTAACAAATGGCCTTTGGCAACCAGCAAGCGTTGGTGGTATATTGGTGAGCATAGCTGCCTTCCAAGCAGTTGACCCGGGTTCGATTCTCGGCCAACGGATGGCTTTTCTTGTGTATTCTTTTATTTTTTTAAGCTCATAACATCCTTAGAGAAAGTTTCTTGTTTTGAAGGAATCCAGAATAACCTGACCAAGAAATGCCCTTTCAATAAATAGGAAGCTTTGGTGGTATAGTGGTGAGCATAGCTGCCTTCCAAGCAGTTGACCCGGGTTTGATTCCCGGCCAATACATAGTTTGTATTCTATTCTTTTTTAAGATCATAAGCTCCATAGAGAATGTTTCTTGTTTTGAAGAAATCAGGAATACACTGACCAAGAAATGCCCTTTCAACAAATCGGAAGCTTTGTTGGTATGTGTAGCACTTATGGGGTATGGACAGAGTCATGGCTTTGTCATTCACAGAATACTAGATTTATGGCATCTTAAAAATATCCAACTCTGAATAGTCTTATGTAAATTAGACTAATAAATATATTTTCCTATTATCTGCTTTAACATTTGATTCAAATTCTCTTTTCCAAAAGTGCCAAAATGTGGACTTAAATTTACACGATGTTTATTTATTAATTTGCTTTTTAAACCTAATTTGTGCATTGTATTAATATTTTCCATCATCAAAAGAGGTGCATTACAGTCAATTAATGGATTAACAGTGTACTCTTTTCCTTTTTTAAGATCATAAGCTCTTTAGAGAATGTTTCTTGTTTTGAAGAAATCAGGAATACACTGACCAAGAAATACCCTTTCAACAAATGGGAAGCTTTGTTGGTATGTGTAGCACTTATGGGGTATGGACAGAGTCATGGCTTTGTCATTCACAGAATACTAGATTTATGGCATCTTAAAAATATCCAACTCTGAATAATGTTATGTAAATTAAACTATTAAATATATTTTCCTATTATCTGCTTTAACATTTGATTCAAATTCTCTTTTCCAAAAGTGCCAAAAAGTGGACTTAAATGTACACCATGTTTTTATTTATTCATTTGCATTTTAAACCTAATTTGTGCATTGTATTAATATTTTCCATCATCAAAAGAAGTGCATTGCAGTCAATTAATGGATTAACAGTGCAGAGCATTGAAATCATACAATCAGGTGTTGTGGCTTACACATTTGACTAACAAATGGCCTTTGACAGCCAGGTAGCGTTGGTGGTATAGTGGTGAGCATAGCTGCCTTCCAAGCAGTTGACCAGGGTTCGATTACCGGCAAATGCGTGGCTTTTTTTGTGTCGTCATTTATTTTTTTAAGCTCATAAGATCCTTAGAGAAAGTTTCTTATTTTGAAGGAATCTGGAATAAACTGACCAAGAAATGCCCTATCAAGAAATATGAAGCGTTGGTGGTATAGTGGTGAGCATAGCTGCCTTCAAGCAGTTGACCCGGGTTCGATTCCCGGCAAATGCATAGTTTGTATTCTATTCATTTTTTAAGATCATAAGCTCATTAGAGAATGTTTCTTGTTTTGTAGGAATTAGGAATACCCTCACCAAGAAATGCCCTTTCAAAAAACGGGAAGCTTTGTTGGTATGTGTAGCACTGGCCAACGCATGATTTTTCTTATGTATTCTTTTCATTTTTTAACATCATAAGCTCCTTAGAGAATGTTTCTTGTTTTGAAGAAATCAGGAATACACTGACCAAGAAATGCCCTTTCAACAAATGGGAAGCTTTGTTGGTATGTGTAGCACTTATGGGGTATGGACAGAGTCATGGCTTTGTCATTCACAGAATACTAGATTTATGGCATCTTAAAAATATCCAACTCTGAATAGTCTTATGTAAATTAGACTATTAAATATATTTTCCTATTATCTGCTTTAACATTTGATTCAAATTCTCTTTTCCAAAAATGCCAAAAAGTGGACTTAAGTGTACAACATGTTTATTTATTCATTTGCATTTTAAACCTAATTTGTGCATTGTAATAATATTTTCCATCATCAAAAGAAGTGCATTGCAGTCAATTAATGGATTAACAATGTATTCTTTTCATTTTTTAAGATCATAAGCTCCTTAGAGAATGTTTCTTGTTTTGAAGAAATCAGGAAAACACTGACCAAGAAATGCCCTTTCAACAAATGGGAAGCTTTGTTGGTATGTGTAGCACTTATGGGGTATGGACAGTCATGGCTTTGTCATTCACAGAAAACTAGATTTATGGCATCTTAAAAATATCCAACTCTGAATAGTCTTATGTAAATTAGACTATTAAATAAATTTTCCTATTATCTGCTTTAACATTTGATTCAAATTCTCTTTTCCAAAAGTGCCAAAAAGTGGACATAAATGTACACCATGTTTATTTATTCTTTTGCATTTTAAACCTAATTTGTGCATTGTATAAATATTTTCCATCATCAAAAAAAGAGCATTGCAGTCAATTAATGGATTAACAGTGTATTCTTTTCATTTTTTAAGATCATAAGCTCCTTAGAGAATGTTTCTTGTTTTGAAGAAATCAGGAAAACACTGACCAAGAAATGCCCTTTCAACAAATGGGAAGCTTTGTTGGTATGTGTAACACTTATGGGCTATGGAGAGAGTCATGGCTTTGTCATTCACAGAATACTAGATTTATGGCATCTTAAAAATATCCAACTCTGAATAGTCTTATGTAAATTAGACTATTAAATATATTTTCCTATTATCTGCTTTAACATTTAATTCAAATTCTCTTTTCCAAAAGTTCCAAAAAGTGGACTTAAATGTTCAACATGTTTATTTATTCATTTGCATTTTAAATCAAATTTGTGCATTGTATTAATATTTTCCATCATCAAAAGAAGTGCATTGCAGTCAATTAATGGATTAACAGTGTATTCTTTTCATTTTTTAAGATCATAAGCTCCTTAGAGAATGTTTCTTGTTTTGAAGAAATCAGGAATACACTGACCAAGAAATGCCCTTTCAACAAATGGGAAGCTTTGTTGGTATGTGTAGCACTTATGGGGTATGGACAGAGTCATGGCTTTGTCATTCACAGAATACTAGATTGATGGCATCTTAAAAATATCCAACTCTGAATAGTCTTATGTAAATTAGACTATTAAATATATTTTCCTATTATCTGCTTTAACATTTAATTCAAATTCTCTTTTCCAAAAGTGCCAAAAAGAGAACTTAAATGTACACCATGTTTATTTATTCATTTGCATTTTAAACCTAATTTGTGCATTGTATTAATATTTTCCATCATCAAAAGAAGTGCTTTGCAGTCAATTAATGGATTAACAGTGCAGAGCATTTAAATCATACAATCAGGTGTTGTGGCTTACAGATTTGACTAACAAATGGCCTTTGGCAACCAGCAAGCGTTGGTGGTATATTGGTGAGCATAGCTGCCTTCCAAGCAGTTGACCCGGGTTCGATTCTCGGCCAACGGATGGCTTTTCTTGTGTATTCTTTTATTTTTTTAAGCTCATAACATCCTTAGAGAAAGTTTCTTGTTTTGAAGGAATCCAGAATAACCTGACCAAGAAATGCCCTTTCAATAAATAGGAAGCTTTGGTGGTATAGTGGTGAGCATAGCTGCCTTCCAAGCAGTTGACCCGGGTTTGATTCCCGGCCAATACATAGTTTGTATTCTATTCTTTTTTAAGATCATAAGCTCCATAGAGAATGTTTCTTGTTTTGAAGAAATCAGGAATACACTGACCAAGAAATGCCCTTTCAACAAATGGGAAGCTTTGTTGGTATGTGTAGCACTTATGGGGTATGGACAGAGTCATGGCTTTGTCATTCACAGAATACTAGATTTATGGCATCTTAAAAATATCCAACTCTGAATAGTCTTATGTAAATTAGACTAATAAATATATTTTCCTATTATCTGCTTTAACATTTGATTCAAATTCTCTTTTCCAAAAGTGCCAAAATGTGGACTTAAATTTACACGATGTTTATTTATTAATTTGCTTTTTAAACCTAATTTGTGCATTGTATTAATATTTTCCATCATCAAAAGAGGTGCATTACAGTCAATTAATGGATTAACAGTGTACTCTTTTCCTTTTTTAAGATCATAAGCTCTTTAGAGAATGTTTCTTGTTTTGAAGAAATCAGGAATACACTGACCAAGAAATACCCTTTCAACAAATGGGAAGCTTTGTTGGTATGTGTAGCACTTATGGGGTATGGACAGAGTCATGGCTTTGTCATTCACAGAATACTAGATTTATGGCATCTTAAAAATATCCAACTCTGAATAATGTTATGTAAATTAAACTATTAAATATATTTTCCTATTATCTGCTTTAACATTTGATTCAAATTCTCTTTTCCAAAAGTGCCAAAAAGTGGACTTAAATGTACACCATGTTTTTATTTATTCATTTGCATTTTAAACCTAATTTGTGCATTGTATTAATATTTTCCATCATCAAAAGAAGTGCATTGCAGTCAATTAATGGATTAACAGTGCAGAGCATTGAAATCATACAATCAGGTGTTGTGGCTTACACATTTGACTAACAAATGGCCTTTGACAGCCAGGTAGCGTTGGTGGTATAGTGGTGAGCATAGCTGCCTTCCAAGCAGTTGACCAGGGTTCGATTACCGGCAAATGCGTGGCTTTTTTTGTGTCGTCATTTATTTTTTTAAGCTCATAAGATCCTTAGAGAAAGTTTCTTATTTTGAAGGAATCTGGAATAAACTGACCAAGAAATGCCCTATCAAGAAATATGAAGCGTTGGTGGTATAGTGGTGAGCATAGCTGCCTTCAAGCAGTTGACCCGGGTTCGATTCCCGGCAAATGCATAGTTTGTATTCTATTCATTTTTTAAGATCATGAGCTCATTAGAGAATGTTTCTTGTTTTGTAGGAATTAGGAATACCCTCACCAAGAAATGCCCTTTCAAAAAATGGGAAGCTTTGTTGGTATGTGTAGCACTGGCCAACGCATGATTTTTCTTATGTATTCTTTTCATTTTTTAACATCATAAGCTCCTTAGAGAATGTTTCTTGTTTTGAAGAAATCAGGAATACACTGACCAAGAAATGCCCTTTCAACAAATGGGAAGCTTTGTTGGTATGTGTAGCACTTATGGGGTATGGACAGAGTCATGGCTTTGTCATTCACAGAATACTAGATTTATGGCATCTTAAAAATATCCAACTCTGAATAGTCTTATGTAAATTAGACTATTAAATATATTTTCCTATTATCTGCTTTAACATTTGATTCAAATTCTCTTTTCCAAAAATGCCAAAAAGTGGACTTAAGTGTACAACATGTTTATTTATTCATTTGCATTTTAAACCTAATTTGTGCATTGTAATAATATTTTCCATCATCAAAAGAAGTGCATTGCAGTCAATTAATGGATTAACAATGTATTCTTTTCATTTTTTAAGATCATAAGCTCCTTAGAGAATGTTTCTTGTTTTGAAGAAATCAGGAAAACACTGACCAAGAAATGCCCTTTCAACAAATGGGAAGCTTTGTTGGTATGTGTAGCACTTATGGGGTATGGACAGTCATGGCTTTGTCATTCACAGAAAACTAGATTTATGGCATCTTAAAAATATCCAACTCTGAATAGTCTTATGTAAATTAGACTATTAAATATATTTTCCTATTATCTGCTTTAACATTTGATTCAAATTCTCTTTTCCAAAAGTGCCAAAAAGTGGACATAAATGTACACCATGTTTATTTATTCTTTTGCATTTTAAACCTAATTTGTGCATTGTATAAATATTTTCCATCATCAAAAAAAGAGCATTGCAGTCAATTAATGGATTAACAGTGTATTCTTTTCATTTTTTAAGATCATAAGCTCCTTAGAGAATGTTTCTTGTTTTGAAGAAATCAGGAAAACACTGACCAAGAAATGCCCTTTCAACAAATGGGAAGCTTTGTTGGTATGTGTAACACTTATGGGCTATGGAGAGAGTCATGGCTTTGTCATTCACAGAATACTAGATTTATGGCATCTTAAAAATATCCAACTCTGAATAGTCTTATGTAAATTAGACTATTAAATATATTTTCCTATTATCTGCTTTAACATTTAATTCAAATTCTCTTTTCCAAAAGTTCCAAAAAGTGGACTTAAATGTTCAACATGTTTATTTATTCATTTGCATTTTAAATCAAATTTGTGCATTGTATTAATATTTTCCATCATCAAAAGAAGTGCATTGCAGTCAATTAATGGATTAACAGTGTATTCTTTTCATTTTTTAAGATCATAAGCTCCTTAGAGAATGTTTCTTGTTTTGAAGAAATCAGGAATACACTGACCAAGAAATGCCCTTTCAACAGATGGGAAGCTTTGTTGGTATGTGTAGCACTTATGGGGTATGGACAGAGTCATGGCTTTGTCATTCACAGAATACTAGATTGATGGCATCTTAAAAATATCCAACTCTGAATAGTCTTATGTAAATTAGACTATTAAATATATTTTCCTATTATCTGCTTTAACATTTAATTCAAATTCTCTTTTCCAAAAGTGCCAAAAAGAGAACTTAAATGTACACCATGTTTATTTATTCATTTGCATTTTAAACCTAATTTGTGCATTGTATTAATATTTTCCATCATCAAAAGAAGTGCTTTGCAGTCAATTAATGGATTAACAGTGCAGAGCATTTAAATCATACAATCAGGTGTTGTGGCTTACAGATTTGACTAACAAATGGCCTTTGGCAACCAGCAAGCGTTGGTGGTATATTGGTGAGCATAGCTGCCTTCCAAGCAGTTGACCCGGGATCGATTCTCGGCCAACGGATGGCTTTTCTTGTGTATTCTTTTATTTTTTTAAGCTCATAACATCCTTAGAGAAAGTTTCTTGTTTTGAAGGAATCCAGAATAACCTGACCAAGAAATGCCCTTTCAATAAATAGGAAGCTTTGGTGGTATAGTGGTGAGCATAGCTGCCTTCCAAGCAGTTGACCCGGGTTTGATTCCCAGCCAATACATAGTTTGTATTCTATTCTTTTTTAAGATCATAAGCTCCATAGAGAATGTTTCTTGTTTTGAAGAAATCAGGAATACACTGACCAAGAAATGCCCTTTCAACAAATGGGAAGCTTTGTTGGTATGTGTAGCACTTATGGGGTATGGACAGAGTCATGGCTTTGTCATTCACAGAATACTAGATTTATGGCATCTTAAAAATATCCAACTCTGAATAGTCTTATGTAAATTAGACTAATAAATATATTTTCCTATTATCTGCTTTAACATTTGATTCAAATTCTCTTTTCCAAAAGTGCCAAAATGTGGACTTAAATTTACACGATGTTTATTTATTAATTTGCTTTTTAAACCTAATTTGTGCATTGTATTAATATTTTCCATCATCAAAAGAGGTGCATTACAGTCAATTAATGGATTAACAGTGTACTCTTTTCCTTTTTTAAGATCATAAGCTCTTTAGAGAATGTTTCTTGTTTTGAAGAAATCAGGAATACACTGACCAAGAAATACCCTTTCAACAAATGGGAAGCTTTGTTGGTATGTGTAGCACTTATGGGGTATGGACAGAGTCATGGCTTTGTCATTCACAGAATACTAGATTTATGGCATCTTAAAAATATCCAACTCTGAATAATGTTATGTAAATTAAACTATTAAATATATTTTCCTATTATCTGCTTTAACATTTGATTCAAATTCTCTTTTCCAAAAGTGCCAAAAAGTGGACTTAAATGTACACCATGTTTTTATTTATTCATTTGCATTTTAAACCTAATTTGTGCATTGTATTAATATTTTCCATCATCAAAAGAAGTGCATTGCAGTCAATTAATGGATTAACAGTGCAGAGCATTGAAATCATACAATCAGGTGTTGTGGCTTACACATTTGACTAACAAATGGCCTTTGACAGCCAGGTAGCGTTGGTGGTATAGTGGTGAGCATAGCTGCCTTCCAAGCAGTTGACCAGGGTTCGATTACTGGCAAATGCGTGGCTTTTTTTGTGTCGTCATTTATTTTTTTAAGCTCATAAGATCCTTAGAGAAAGTTTCTTATTTTGAAGGAATCTGGAATAAACTGACCAAGAAATGCCCTATCAAGAAATATGAAGCGTTGGTGGTATAGTGGTGAGCATAGCTGCCTTCAAGCAGTTGACCCGGGTTCGATTCCCGGCAAATGCATAGTTTGTATTCTATTCATTTTTTAAGATCATAAGCTCATTAGAGAATGTTTCTTGTTTTGTAGGAATTAGGAATACCCTCACCAAGAAATGCCCTTTCAAAAAACGGGAAGCTTTGTTGGTATGTGTAGCACTGGCCAACGCATGATTTTTCTTATGTATTCTTTTCATTTTTTAACATCATAAGCTCCTTAGAGAATGTTTCTTGTTTTGAAGAAATCAGGAATACACTGACCAAGAAATGCCCTTTCAACAAATGGGAAGCTTTGTTGGTATGTGTAGCACTTATGGGGTATGGACAGAGTCATGGCTTTGTCATTCACAGAATACTAGATTTATGGCATCTTAAAAATATCCAACTCTGAATAGTCTTATGTAAATTAGACTATTAAATAAATTTTCCTATTATCTGCTTTAACATTTGATTCAAATTCTCTTTTCCAAAAGTGCCAAAAAGTGGACATAAATGTACACCATGTTTATTTATTCTTTTGCATTTTAAACCTAATTTGTGCATTGTATAAATATTTTCCATCATCAAAAAAAGTGCATTGCAGTCAATTAATGGATTAACAGTGTATTCTTTTCATTTTTTAAGATCATAAGCTCCTTAGAGAATGTTTCTTGTTTTGAAGAAATCAGGAAAACACTGACCAAGAAATGCCCTTTCAACAAATGGGAAGCTTTGTTGGTATGTGTAGCACTTATGGGCTATGGACAGAGTCATGGCTTTGTCATTCACAGAATACTAGATTTATGGCATCTTAAAAATATCCAACTCTGAATAGTCTTATGTAAATTAGACTATTAAATATATTTTCCTATTATCTGCTTTAACATTTAATTCAAATTCTCTTTTCCAAAAGTGCCAAAAAGTGGACTTAAATGTTCAACATGTTTATTTATTCATTTGCATTTTAAATCAAATTTGTGCATTGTATTAATATTTTCCATCATCAAAAGAAGTGCATTGCAGTCAATTAATGGATTAACAGTGTATTCTTTTCATTTTTTAAGATCATAAGCTCCTTAGAGAATGTTTCTTGTTTTGAAGAAATCAGGAATACACTGACCAAGAAATGCCCTTTCAACAAATGGGAAGCTTTGTTGGTATGTGTAGCACTTATGGGGTATGGACAGAGTCATGGCTTTGTCATTCACAGAATACTAGATTGATGGCATCTTAAAAATATCCAACTCTGAATAGTCTTATGTAAATTAGACTATTAAATATATTTTCCTATTATCTGCTTTAACATTTAATTCAAATTCTCTTTTCCAAAAGTGCCAAAAAGAGAACTTAAATGTACACCATGTTTATTTATTCATTTGCATTTTAAACCTAATTTGTGCATTGTATTAATATTTTCCATCATCAAAAGAAGTGCTTTGCAGTCAATTAATGGATTAACAGTGCAGAGCATTTAAATCATACAATCAGGTGTTGTGGCTTACAGATTTGACTAACAAATGGCCTTTGGCAACCAGCAAGCGTTGGTGGTATATTGGTGGGCATAGCTGCCTTACAAGCAGTTGACCCGGGTTCGATTCCCGGCCAACGGATGGCTTTTCTAGTGTATTCTTTTATTTTTTTAAGCTCATAAGATCCTTAGAGAAAGTTTCTTGTTTTGAAGGAATCCAGAATAACCTGACCAAGAAATGCCCTTTCAATAAATAGGAAGCTTTGGTGGTATAGTGGTGAGCATAGCTGCCTTCCAAGCAGTTGACCCGGGTTCGATTCCCGGCCAATACATAGTTTGTATTCTATTCTTTTTTAAGATCATAAGCTCCATAGAGAATGTTTCTTGTTTTGAAGAAATCAGGAATACACTGACCAAGAAATGCCCTTTCAACAAATGGGAAGCTTTGTTGGTATGTGTAGCACTTATGGGGTATGGACAGAGTCATGGCTTTGTCATTCACAGAATACTAGATTTATGGCATCTTAAAAATATCCAACTCTGAATAGTCTTATGTAAATTAGACTAATAAATATATTTTCCTATTATCTGCTTTAACATTTGATTCAAATTCTCTTTTCCAAAAGTGCCAAAATGTGGACTTAAATTTACACGATGTTTATTTATTAATTTGCTTTTTAAACCTAATTTGTGCATTGTATTAATATTTTCCATCATCAAAAGAGGTGCATTACAGTCAATTAATGGATTAACAGTGTACTCTTTTCCTTTTTTAAGATCATAAGCTCTTTAGAGAATGTTTCTTGTTTTGAAGAAATCAGGAATACACTGACCAAGAAATGCCCTTTCAACAAATGGGAAGCTTTGTTGGTATGTGTAGCACTTATGGGGTATGGACAGAGTCATGGCTTTGTCATTCACAGAATACTAGATTTATGGCATCTTAAAAATATCCAACTCTGAATAATGTTATGTAAATTAAACTATTAAATATATTTTCCTATTATCTGCTTTAACATTTGATTCAAATTCTCTTTTCCAAAAGTGCCAAAAAGTGGACTTAAATGTACACCATGTTTTTATTTATTCATTTGCATTTTAAACCTAATTTGTGCATTGTATTAATATTTTCCATCATCAAAAGAAGTGCATTGCAGTCAATTAATGGGTTAACAGTGCAGAGCATTTAAATCATACAATCAGGTGTTGTGGCTTACACATTTGACTAACAAATGGCCTTTGACAGCCAGGAAGCGTTGGTGGTATAGTGGTGAGCATAGCTGCCTTCCAAGCAGTTGACCCGGGTTCGATTACCGGCAAATGCATCGCTTTTTTTGTGTCGTCTTTTATTTTTTTAAGCTCATAAGATCCTTAGAGAAAGTTTCTTATTTTGAAGGAATCTTTAATAAACTGACCAAGAAATGCCCTATCAAGAAATATGAAGCGTTGGTGGTATAGTGGTGAGCATAGCTGCCTTCAAGCAGTTGACCCGGGTTCGATTCCCGGCAAATGCATAGTTTGTATTCTATTCATTTTTTAAGATCATAAGCTCATTAGAGAATGTTTCTTGTTTTGTAGGAATTAGGAATACCCTCACCAAGAAATGCCCTTTCAAAAAACGGGAAGCTTTGTTGGTATGTGTAGCACTGGCCAACGCATGATTTTTCTTATGTATTCTTTTCATTTTTTAACATCATAAGCTCCTTAGAGAATGTTTCTTGTTTTGAAGAAATCAGGAATACACTGACCAAGAAATGCCCTTTCAACAAATGGGAAGCTTTGTTGGTATGTGTAGCACTTATGGGGTATGGACAGAGTCATGGCTTTGTCATTCACAGAATACTAGATTTATGGCATCTTAAAAATATCCAACTCTGAATAGTCTTATGTAAATTAGACTATTAAATATATTTTCCTATTATCTGCTTTAACATTTGATTCAAATTCTCTTTTCCAAAAATGCCAAAAAGTGGACTTAAGTGTACAACATGTTTATTTATTCATTTGCATTTTAAACCTAATTTGTGCATTGTAATAATATTTTCCATCATCAAAAGAAGTGCATTGCAGTCAATTAATGGATTAACAGTGTATTCTTTTCATTTTTTAAGATCATAAGCTCCTTAGAGAATGTTTCTTGTTTTGAAGAAATCAGGAAAACACTGACCAAGAAATGCCCTTTCAACAAATGGGAAGCTTTGTTGGTATGTGTAGCACTTATGGGGTATGGACAGTCATGGCTTTGTCATTCACAGAATACTAGATTTATGGCATCTTAAAAATATCCAACTCTGAATAGTCTTATGTAAATTAGACTATTAAATATATTTTCCTATTATCTGCTTTAACATTTAATTCAAATTCTCTTTTCCAAAAGTGCCAAAAAGTGGACTTAAATGTTCAACATGTTTATTTATTCATTTGCATTTTAAATCAAATTTGTGCATTGTATTAATATTTTCCATCATCAAAAGAAGTGCATTGCAGTCAATTAATGGATTAACAGTGTATTCTTTTCATTTTTTAAGATCATAAGCTCCTTAGAGAATGTTTCTTGTTTTGAAGAAATCAGGAATACACTGACCAAGAAATGCCCTTTCAACAAATGGGAAGCTTTGTTGGTATGTGTAGCACTTATGGGGTATGGACAGAGTCATGGCTTTGTCATTCACAGAATACTAGATTGATGGCATCTTAAAAATATCCAACTCTGAATAGTCTTATGTAAATTAGACTATTAAATATATTTTCCTATTATCTGCTTTAACATTTAATTCAAATTCTCTTTTCCAAAAGTGCCAAAAAGAGAACTTAAATGTACACCATGTTTATTTATTCATTTGCATTTTAAACCTAATTTGTGCATTGTATTAATATTTTCCATCATCAAAAGAAGTGCTTTGCAGTCAATTAATGGATTAACAGTGCAGAGCATTTAAATCATACAATCAGGTGTTGTGGCTTACAGATTTGACTAACAAATGGCCTTTGGCAACCAGCAAGCGTTGGTGGTATATTGGTGAGCATATCTGCCTTCCAAGCAGTTGACCCGGGTTCGATTCCCGGCCAACGGATGGCTTTTCTTGTGTATTCTTTTATTTTTTTAAGCTCATAAGATCCTTAGAGAAAGTTTCTTGTTTTGAAGGAATCCAGAATAACCTGACCAAGAAATGCCCTTTCAATAAATAGGAAGCTTTGGTGGTATAGTGGTGAGCATAGCTGCCTTCCAAGCAGTTGACTCGGGTTTGATTCCCGGCCAATACATAGTTTGTATTCTATTCTTTTTTAAGATCATAAGCTCCATAGAGAATGTTTCTTGTTTTGAAGAAATCAGGAATACACTGACCAAGAAATGCCCTTTCAACAAATGGGAAGCTTTGTTGGTATGTGTAGCACTTATGGGGTATGGACAGAGTCATGGCTTTGTCATTCACAGAATACTAGATTTATGGCATCTTAAAAATATCCAACTCTGAATAGTCTTATGTAAATTAGACTAATAAATATATTTTCCTATTATCTGCTTTAACATTTGATTCAAATTCTCTTTTCCAAAAGTGCCAAAATGTGGACTTAAATTTACACGATGTTTATTTATTAATTTGCTTTTTAAACCTAATTTGTGCATTGTATTAATATTTTCCATCATCAAAAGAGGTGCATTACAGTCAATTAATGGATTAACAGTGTACTCTTTTCCTTTTTTAAGATCATAAGCTCTTTAGAGAATGTTTCTTGTTTTGAAGAAATCAGGAATACACTGACCAAGAAATGCCCTTTCAACAAATGGGAAGCTTTGTTGGTATGTGTAGCACTTATGGGGTATGGACAGAGTCATGGCTTTGTCATTCACAGAAAACTAGATTTATGGCATCTTAAAAATATCCAACTCTGAATAATGTTATGTAAATTAAACTATTAAATATATTTTCCTATTATCTGCTTTAACATTTGATTCAAATTCTCTTTTCCAAAAGTGCCAAAAAGTGGACTTAAATGTACACCATGTTTTTATTTATTCATTTGCATTTTAAACCTAATTTGTGCATTGTATTAATATTTTCCATCATCAAAAGAAGTGCATTGCAGTCAATTAATGGATTAACAGTGTAGAGCATTGAAATCATACAATCAGGTGTTGTGGCTTACACATTTCACTAACAAATGGCCTTTGACAGCCAGGTAGCGTTGGTGGTATAGTGGTGAGCAGAGCTGCCTTCCAAGCAGTTGACCAGGGTTCGATTACCGGCAAATGCATGGCTTTTTTTGTGTCGTCATTTATTTTTTTAAGCTCATAAGATCCTTAGAGAAAGTTTCTTATTTTGAAGGAATCCGGAATAAACTGACCAAGAAATGCCCTATCAAGAAATATGAAGCGTTGGTGGTATAGTGGTGAGCATAGCTGCCTTCAAGCAGTTGACCCGGGTTCGATTCCCGGCAAATGCATAGTTTGTATTCTATTCATTTTTTAAGATCATAAGCTCATTAGAGAATGTTTCTTGTTTTGTAGGAATTAGGAATACCCTCACCAAGAAATGCCCTTTCAAAAAACGGGAAGCTTTGTTGGTATGTGTAGCACTGGCCAACGCATGATTTTTCTTATGTATTCTTTTCATTTTTTAACATCATAAGCTCCTTAGAGAATGTTTCTTGTTTTGAAGAAATCAGGAATACACTGACCAAGAAATGCCCTTTCAACAAATGGGAAGCTTTGTTGGTATGTGTACCACTTATGGGGTATGGACAGAGTCATGGCTTTGTCATTCACAGAATACTAGATTTATGGCATCTTAAAAATATCCAACTCTGAATAGTCTTATGTAAATTAGACTATTAAATATAATTCCTATTATCTGCTTTAACATTTGATTCAAATTCTCTTTTCCAAAAATGCCAAAAAGTGGACTTAAGTGTACAACATGTTTATTTATTCATTTGCATTTTAAACCTAATTTGTGCATTGTAATAATATTTTCCATCATCAAAAGAAGTGCATTGCAGTCAATTAATGGATTAACAGTGTATTCTTTTCATTTTTTAAGATCATAAGCTCCTTAGAGAATGTTTCTTGTTTTGAAGAAATCAGGAAAACACTGACCAAGAAATGCCCTTTCAACAAATGGGAAGCTTTGTTGGTATGTGTAGCACTTATGGGGTATGGACAGTCATGGCTTTGTCATTCACAGAATACTAGATTTATGGCATCTTAAAAATATCCAACTCTGAATAGTCTTATGTAAATTAGACTATTAAATAAATTTTCCTATTATCTGCTTTAACATTTGATTCAAATTCTCTTTTCCAAAAGTGCCAAAAAGTGGACATAAATGTACACCATGTTTATTTATTCTTTTGCATTTTAAACCTAATTTGTGCATTGTATAAATATTTTCCATCATCAAAAAAAGTGCATTGCAGTCAATTAATGGATTAACAGTGTATTCTTTTCATTTTTTAAGATCATAAGCTCCTTAGAGAATGTTTCTTGTTTTGAAGAAATCAGGAAAACACTGACCAAGAAATGCCCTTTCAACAAATGGGAAGCTTTGTTGGTATGTGTAGCACTTATGGGCTATGGACAGAGTCATGGCTTTGTCATTCACAGAATACTAGATTTATGGCATCTTAAAAATATCCAACTCTGAATAGTCTTATGTAAATTAGACTATTAAATATATTTTCCTATTATCTGCTTTAACATTTAATTCAAATTCTCTTTTCCAAAAGTGCCAAAAAGTGGACTTAAATGTTCAACATGTTTATTTATTCATTTGCATTTTAAATCAAATTTGTGCATTGTATTAATATTTTCCATCATCAAAAGAAGTGCATTGCAGTCAATTAAAGGATTAACAGTGTATTCTTTTCATTTTTTAAGATCATAAGCTCCTTAGAGAATGTTTCTTGTTTTGAAGAAATCAGGAATACACTGACCAAGAAATGCCCTTTCAACAAATGGGAAGCTTTGTTGGTATGTGTAGCACTTATGGGGTATGGACAGAGTCATGGCTTTGTCATTCACAGAATACTAGATTTATGGCATCTTAAAAATATCCAACTCTGAATAGTCTTATGTAAATTAGACTATTAAATATATTTTCCTATTATCTGCTTTAACATTTGATTCAAATTCTCTTTTCCAAAAATGCCAAAAAGTGGACTTAAGTGTACAACATGTTTATTTATTCATTTGCATTTTAAACCTAATTTGTGCATTGTAATAATATTTTCCATCATCAAAAGAAGTGCATTGCAGTCAATTAATGGATTAACAGTGTATTCTTTTCATTTTTTAAGATCATAAGCTCCTTAGAGAATGTTTCTTGTTTTGAAGAAATCAGGAAAACACTGACTAAGAAATGCCCTTTCAACAAATGGGAAGCTTTGTTGGTATGTGTAGCACTTATGGGGTATGGACAGTCATGGCTTTGTCATTCACAGAATACTAGATTTATGGCATCTTAAAAATATCCAACTCTGAATAGTCTTATGTAAATTAGACTATTAAATAAATTTTCCTATTATCTGCTTTAACATTTGATTCAAATTCTCTTTTCCAAAAGTGCCAAAAAGTGGACATAAATGTACACGATGTTTATTTATTCTTTTGCATTTTAAACCTAATTTGTGCATTGTATAAATATTTTCCATCATCAAAAAAAGTGCATTGCAGTCAATTAATGGATTAACAGTGTATTCTTTTCATTTTTTAAGATCATAAGCTCCTTAGAGAATGTTTCTTGTTTTGAAGAAATCAGGAAAACACTGACCAAGAAATGCCCTTTCAACAAATGGGAAGCTTTGTTGGTATGTGTAGCACTTATGGGCTATGGACAGAGTCATGGCTTTGTCATTCACAGAATACTAGATTTATGGCATCTTAAAAATATCCAACTCTGAATAGTCTTATGTAAATTAGACTATTAAATATATTTTCCTATTATCTGCTTTAACATTTAATTCAAATTCTCTTTTCCAAAAGTGCCAAAAAGTGGACTGAAATGTTCAACATGTTTATTTATTCATTTGCATTTTAAATCAAATTTGTGCATTGTATTAATATTTTCCATCATCAAAAGAAGTGCATTGCAGTCAATAAATGGATTAACAGTGTATTCTTTTCATTTTTTAAGATCATAAGCTCCTTAGAGAATGTTTCTTGTTTTGAAGAAATCAGGAATACACTGACCAAGAAATGCCCTTTCAACAAATGGGAAGCTTTGTTGGTATGTGTAGCACTTATGGGGTATGGACAGAGTCATGGCTTTGTCATTCACAGAATACTAGATTGATGGCATCTTAAAAATATCCAACTCTGAATAGTCTTATGTAAATTAGACTATTAAATATATTTTCCTATTATCTGCTTTAACATTTAATTCAAATTCTCTTTTCCAAAAGTGCCAAAAAGAGAACTTAAATGTACACCATGTTTATTTATTCATTTGCATTTTAAACCTAATTTGTGCATTGTATTAATATTTTCCATCATCAAAAGAAGTGCTTTGCAGTCAATTAATGGATTAACAGTGCAGAGCATTTAAATCATACAATCAGGTGTTGTGGCTTACAGATTTGACTAACAAATGGCCTTTGGCAACCAGCAAGCGTTGGTGGTATATTGGTGGGCATAGCTGCCTTACAAGCAGTTGACCCGGGTTTGATTCCCGGCCAATACATAGTTTGTATTCTATTCTTTTTTAAGATCATAAGCTCCATAGAGAATGTTTCTTGTTTTGAAGAAATCAGGAATACACTGACCAAGAAATGCCCTTTCAACAAATGGGAAGCTTTGTTGGTATGTGTAGCACTTATGGGGTATGGACAGAGTCATGGCTTTGTCATTCACAGAATACTAGATTTATGGCATCTTAAAAATATCCAACTCTGAATAGTCTTATGTAAATTAGACTAATAAATATATTTTCCTATTATCTGCTTTAACATTTGATTCAAATTCTCTTTTCCAAAAGTGCCAAAATGTGGACTTAAATTTACACGATGTTTATTTATTAATTTGCTTTTTAAACCTAATTTGTGCATTGTATTAATATTTTCCATCATCAAAAGAGGTGCATTACAGTCAATTAATGGATTAACAGTGTACTCTTTTCCTTTTTTAAGATCATAAGCTCTTTAGAGAATGTTTCTTGTTTTGAAGAAATCAGGAATACACTGACCAAGAAATGCCCTTTCAACAAATGGGAAGCTTTGTTGGTATGTGTAGCACTTATGGGGTATGGACAGAGTCATGGCTTTGTCATTCACAGAAAACTAGATTTATGGCATCTTAAAAATATCCAACTCTGAATAATGTTATGTAAATTAGACTATTAAATATATTTTCCTATTATCTGCTTTAACATTTGATTCAAATTCTCTTTTCCAAAAGTGCCAAAAAGTGGACTTAAATGTACACCATGTTTTTATTTATTCATTTGCATTTTAAACCTAATTTGTGCATTGTATTAATATTTTCCATCATCAAAAGAAGTGCATTGCAGTCAATTAATGGATTAACAGTGCAGAGCATTGAAATCATACAATCAGGTGTTGTGGCTTACACATTTGACTAACAAATGGCCTTTGACAGCCAGGAAGCGTTTGTGGTACAGTGGTTAACATAGCTGCCTTCCAAGCAGTTGACCCGGGTTCGATTACCGGCAAATGCATGGCTTTTTTTGTGTCGTCTTTTATTTTTTTAAGCTCATAAGATCCTTAGAGAAAGTTTCTTATTTTGAAGGAATCCGGAATAAACTGACCAAGAAATGCCCTATCAAGAAATATGAAGCGTTGGTGGTATAGTGGTGAGCATAGCTGCCTTCAAGCAGTTGACCCGGGTTCGATTCCCGGCAAATGCATAGTTTGTATTCTATTCATTTTTTAAGATCATAAGCTCATTAGAGAATGTTTCTTGTTTTGTAGGAATTAGGAATACCCTCACCAAGAAATGCCCTTTCAAAAAACGGGAAGCTTTGTTGGTATGTGTAGCACTGGCCAACGCATGATTTTTCTTATGTATTCTTTTCATTTTTTAACATCATAAGCTCCTTAGAGAATGTTTCTTGTTTTGAAGAAATCAGGAATACACTGACCAAGAAATGCCCTTTCAACAAATGGGAAGCTTTGTTGATATGTGTAGCACTTATGGGGTATGGACAGAGTCATGGCTTTGTCATTCACAGAATACTAGATTTATGGCATCTTAAAAATATCCAACTCTGAATAGTCTTATGTAAATTAGACTATTAAATATAATTCCTATTATCTGCTTTAACATTTGATTCAAATTCTCTTTTCCAAAAATGCCAAAAAGTGGACTTAAGTGTACAACATGTTTATTTATTCATTTGCATTTTAAACCTAATTTGTGCATTGTAATAATATTTTCCATCATCAAAAGAAGTGCATTGCAGTCAATTAATGGATTAACAGTGTATTCTTTTCATTTTTTAAGATCATAAGCTCCTTAGAGAATGTTTCTTGTTTTGAAGAAATCAGGAAAACACTGACCAAGAAATGCCCTTTCAACAAATGGGAAGCTTTGTTGGTATGTGTAGCACTTATGGGGTATGGACAGTCATGGCTTTGTCATTCACAGAATACTAGATTTATGGCATCTTAAAAATATCCAACTCTGAATAGTCTTATGTAAATTAGACTATTAAATAAATTTTCCTATTATCTGCTTTAACATTTGATTCAAATTCTCTTTTCCAAAAGTGCCAAAAAGTGGACATAAATGTACACCATGTTTATTTATTCTTTTGCATTTTAAACCTAATTTGTGCATTGTATAAATATTTTCCATCATCAAAAAAAGTGCATTGCAGTCAATTAATGGATTAACAGTGTATTCTTTTCATTTTTTAAGATCATAAGCTCCTTAGAGAATGTTTCTTGTTTTGAAGAAATCAGGAAAACACTGACCAAGAAATGCCCTTTCAACAAATGGGAAGCTTTGTTGGTATGTGTAGCACTTATGGGCTATGGACAGAGTCATGGCTTTGTCATTCACAGAATACTAGATTTATGGCATCTTAAAAATATCCAACTCTGAATAGTCTTATGTAAATTAGACTATTAAATATATTTTCCTATTATCTGCTTTAACATTTAATTCAAATTCTCTTTTCCAAAAGTGCCAAAAAGTGGACTTAAATGTTCAACATGTTTATTTATTCATTTGCATTTTAAATCAAATTTGTGCATTGTATTAATATTTTCCATCATCAAAAGAAGTGCATTGCAGTCAATTAATGGATTAACAGTGTATTCTTTTCATTTTTTAAGATCATAAGCTCCTTAGAGAATGTTTCTTGTTTTGAAGAAATCAGGAATACACTGACCAAGAAATGCCCTTTCAACAAATGGGAAGCTTTGTTGGTATGTGTAGCACTTATGGGGTATGGACAGAGTCATGGCTTTGTCATTCACAGAATACTAGATTTATGGCATCTTAAAAATATCCAACTCTGAATAGTCTTATGTAAATTAGACTATTAAATATATTTTCCTATTATCTGCTTTAACATTTGATTCAAATTCTCTTTTCCAAAAATGCCAAAAAGTGGACTTAAGTGTACAACATGTTTATTTATTCATTTGCATTTTAAACCTAATTTGTGCATTGTAATAATATTTTCCATCATCAAAAGAAGTGCATTGCAGTCAATTAATGGATTAACAGTGTATTCTTTTCATTTTTTAAGATCATAAGCTCCTTAGAGAATGTTTCTTGTTTTGAAGAAATCAGGAAAACACTGACCAAGAAATGCCCTTTCAACAAATGGGAAGCTTTGTTGGTATGTGTAGCACTTATGGGGTATGGACAGTCATGGCTTTGTCATTCACAGAATACTAGATTTATGGCATCTTAAAAATATCCAACTCTGAATAGTCTTATGTAAATTAGACTATTAAATATATTTTCCTATTATCTGCTTTAACATTTGATTCAAATTCTCTTTTCCAAAAGTGCCAAAAAGTGGACATAAATGTACACGATGTTTATTTATTCTTTTGCATTTTAAACCTAATTTGTGCATTGTATAAATATTTTCCATCATCAAAAAAAGTGCATTGCAGTCAATTAATGGATTAACAGTGTATTCTTTTCATTTTTTAAGATCATAAGCTCCTTAGAGAATGTTTCTTGTTTTGAAGAAATCAGGAAAACACTGACCAAGAAATGCCCTTTCAACAAATGGGAAGCTTTGTTGGTATGTGTAGCACTTATGGGCTATGGACAGAGTCATGGCTTTGTCATTCACAGAATACTAGATTTATGGCATCTTAAAAATATCCAACTCTGAATAGTCTTATGTAAATTAGACTATTAAATATATTTTCCTATTATCTGCTTTAACATTTAATTCAAATTCTCTTTTCCAAAAGTGCCAAAAAGTGGACTGAAATGTTCAACATGTTTATTTATTCATTTGCATTTTAAATCAAATTTGTGCATTGTATTAATATTTTCCATCATCAAAAGAAGTGCATTGCAGTCAATAAATGGATTAACAGTGTATTCTTTTCATTTTTTAAGATCATAAGCTCCTTAGAGAATGTTTCTTGTTTTGAAGAAATCAGGAATACACTGACCAAGAAATGCCCTTTCAACAAATGGGAAGCTTTGTTGGTATGTGTAGCACTTATGGGGTATGGACAGAGTCATGGCTTTGTCATTCACAGAATACTAGATTGATGGCATCTTAAAAATATCCAACTCTGAATAGTCTTATGTAAATTAGACTATTAAATATATTTTCCTATTATCTGCTTTAACATTTAATTCAAATTCTCTTTTCCAAAAGTGCCAAAAAGAGAACTTAAATGTACACCATGTTTATTTATTCATTTGCATTTTAAACCTAATTTGTGCATTGTATTAATATTTTCCATCATCAAAAGAAGTGCTTTGCAGTCAATTAATGGATTAACAGTGCAGAGCATTTAAATCATACAATCAGGTGTTGTGGCTTACAGATTTGACTAACAAATGGCCTTTGGCAACCAGCAAGCGTTGGTGGTATATTGGTGGGCATAGCTGCCTTACAAGCAGTTGACCCGGGTTCGATTCCCGGCCAACGGATGGCTTTTCTAGTGTATTCTTTTATTTTTTTAAGCTCATAAGATCCTTAGAGAAAGTTTCTTGTTTTGAAGGAATCCAGAATAACCTGACCAAGAAATGCCCTTTCAATAAATAGGAAGCTTTGGTGGTATAGTGGTGAGCATAGCTGCCTTCCAAGCAGTTGACCCGGGTTTGATTCCCGGCCAATACATAGTTTGTATTCTATTCTTTTTTAAGATCATAAGCTCCATAGAGAATGTTTCTTGTTTTGAAGAAATCAGGAATACACTGACCAAGAAATGCCCTTTCAACAAATGGGAAGCTTTGTTGGTATGTGTAGCACTTATGGGGTATGGACAGAGTCATGGCTTTGTCATTCACAGAATACTAGATTTATGGCATCTTAAAAATATCCAACTCTGAATAGTCTTATGTAAATTAGACTAATACATATATTTTCCTATTATCTGCTTTAACATTTGATTCAAATTCTCTTTTCCAAAAGTGCCAAAATGTGGACTTAAATTTACACGATGTTTATTTATTAATTTGCTTTTTAAACCTAATTTGTGCATTGTATTAATATTTTCCATCATCAAAAGAGGTGCATTACAGTCAATTAATGGATTAACAGTGTACTCTTTTCCTTTTTTAAGATCATAAGCTCTTTAGAGAATGTTTCTTGTTTTGAAGAAATCAGGAATACACTGACCAAGAAATGCCCTTTCAACAAATGGGAAGCTTTGTTGGTATGTGTAGCACTTATGGGGTATGGACAGAGTCATGGCTTTGTCATTCACAGAATACTAGATTGATGGCATCTTAAAAATATCCAACTCTGAATAGTCTTATGTAAATTAGACTATTAAATATATTTTCCTATTATCTGCTTTAACATTTGATTCAAATTCTCTTTTCCAAAAATGCCAAAAAGTGGACTTAAGTGTACAACATGTTTATTTATTCATTTGCATTTTAAACCTAATTTGTGCATTGTAATAATTTTTTCCATCATCAAAAGAAGTGCATTGCAGTCAATTAATGGATTAACAGTGTATTCTTTTCATTTTTTAAGATCATAAGCTCCTTAGAGAATGTTTCTTGTTTTGAAGAAATCAGGAAAACACTGACCAAGAAATGCCCTTTCAACAAATGGGAAGCTTTGTTGGTATGTGTAGCACTTATGGGGTATGGACAGTCATGGCTTTGTCATTCACAGAATACTAGATTTATGGCATCTTAAAAATATCCAACTCTGAATAGTCTTATGTAAATTAGACTATTAAATAAATTTTCCTATTATCTGCTTTAACATTTGATTCAAATTCTCTTTTCCAAAAGTGCCAAAAAGTGGACATAAATGTACACGATGTTTATTTATTCTTTTGCATTTTAAACCTAATTTGTGCATTGTATAAATATTTTCCATCATCAAAAAAAGTGCATTGCAGTCAATTAATGGATTAACAGTGTATTCTTTTCATTTTTTAAGATCATAAGCTCCTTAGAGAATGTTTCTTGTTTTGAAGAAATCAGGAAAACACTGACCAAGAAATGCCCTTTCAACAAATGGGAAGCTTTGTTGGTATGTGTAGCACTTATGGGCTATGGACAGAGTCATGGCTTTGTCATTCACAGAATACTACATTTATGGCATCTTAAAAATATCCAACTCTGAATAGTCTTATGTAAATTAGACTATTAAATATATTTTCCTATTATCTGCTTTAACATTTAATTCAAATTCTCTTTTCCAAAAGTGCCAAAAAGTGGACTGAAATGTTCAACATGTTTATTTATTCATTTGCATTTTAAATCAAATTTGTGCATTGTATTAATATTTTCCATCATCAAAAGAAGTGCATTGCAGTCAATAAATGGATTAACAGTGTATTCTTTTCATTTTTTAAGATCATAAGCTCCTTAGAGAATGTTTCTTGTTTTGAAGAAATCAGGAATACACTGACCAAGAAATGCCCTTTCAACAAATGGGAAGCTTTGTTGGTATGTGTAGCACTTATGGGGTATGGACAGAGTCATGGCTTTGTCATTCACAGAATACTAGATTTATGGCATCTTAAAAATATCCAACTCTGAATAGTCTTATGTAAATTAGACTATTAAATATATTTTCCTATTATCTGCTTTAACATTTAATTCAAATTCTCTTTTCCAAAAGTGCCAAAAAGAGAACTTAAATGTACACCATGTTTATTTATTCATTTGCATTTTAAACCTAATTTGTGCATTGTATTAATATTTTCCATCATCAAAAGAAGTGCTTTGCAGTCAATTAATGGATTAACAGTGCAGAGCATTTAAATCATACAATCAGGTGTTGTGGCTTACAGATTTGACTAACAAATGGCTTTTGGCAACCAGCAAGCGTTGGTGGTATATTGGTGGGCATAGCTGCCTTACAAGCAGTTGACCCGGGTTCGATTCCCGGCCAACGGATGGCTTTTCTAGTGTATTCTTTTATTTTTTTAAGCTCATAAGATCCTTAGAGAAAGTTTCTTGTTTTGAAGGAATCCAGAATAACCTGACCAAGAAATGCCCTTTCAATAAATAGGAAGCTTTGGTGGTATAGTGGTGAGCATAGCTGCCTTCCAAGCAGTTGACCCGGGTTTGATTCCCGGCCAATACATAGTTTGTATTCTATTCTTTTTTAAGATCATAAGCTCCATAGAAAATGTTTCTTGTTTTGAAGAAATCAGGAATACACTGACCAAGAAATGCCCTTTCAACAAATGGGAAGCTTTGTTGGTATGTGTAGCACTTATGGGGTATGGACAGAGTCATGGCTTTGTCATTCACAGAATACTAGATTTATGGCATCTTAAAAATATCCAACTCTGAATAGTCTTATGTAAATTAGACTAATAAATATATTTTCCTATTATCTGCTTTAACATTTGATTCAAATTCTCTTTTCCAAAAGTGCCAAAATGTGGACTTAAATTTACACGATGTTTATTTATTAATTTGCTTTTTAAACCTAATTTGTGCATTGTATTAATATTTTCCATCATCAAAAGAGGTGCATTACAGTCAATTAATGGATTAACAGTGTACTCTTTTCCTTTTTTAAGATCATAAGCTCTTTAGAGAATGTTTCTTGTTTTGAAGAAATCAGGAATACACTGACCAAGAAATGCCCTTTCAACAAATGGGAAGCTTTGTTGGTATGTGTAGCACTTATGGGGTATGGACAGAGTCATGGCTTTGTCATTCACAGAAAACTAGATTTATGGCATCTTAAAAATATCCAACTCTGAATAATGTTATGTAAATTAAACTATTAAATATATTTTCCTATTATCTGCTTTAACATTTGATTCAAATTCTCTTTTCCAAAAGTGCCAAAAAGTGGACTTAAATGTACACCATGTTTTTATTTATTCATTTGCATTTTAAACCTAATTTGTGCATTGTATTAATATTTTCCATCATCAAAAGAAGTGCATTGCAGTCAATTAATGGATTAACAGTGCAGAGCATTGAAATCATACAATCAGGTGTTGTGGCTTACACATTTGACTAACAAATGGCCTTTGACAGCCAGGAAGCGTTTGTGGTACAGTGGTTAACATAGCTGCCTTCCAAGCAGTTGACCCGGGTTCGATTACCGGCAAATGCATGGCTTTTTTTGTGTCGTCTTTTATTTTTTTAAGCTCATAAGATCCTTAGAGAAAGTTTCTTATTTTGAAGGAATCCGGAATAAACTGACCAAGAAATGCCCTATCAAGAAATATGAAGCGTTGGTGGTATAGTGGTGAGCATAGCTGCCTTCAAGCAGTTGACCCGGGTTCGATTCCCGGCAAATGCATAGTTGTATTCTATTCATTTTTTAAGATCATAAGCTCATTAGAGAATGTTTCTTGTTTTGTAGGAATTAGGAATACCCTCACCAAGAAATGCCCTTTCAAAAAACGGGAAGCTTTGTTGGTATGTGTAGCACTGGCCAACGCATGATTTTTCTTATGTATTCTTTTCATTTTTTAACATCATAAGCTCCTTAGAGAATGTTTCTTGTTTTGAAGAAATCAGGAAAACACTGACCAAGAAATGCCCTTTCAACAAATGGGAAGCTTTGTTGGTATGTGTAGCACTTATGGGGTATGGACAGAGTCATGGCTTTGTCATTCACAGAATACTAGATTTATGGCATCTTAAAAATATCCAACTCTGAATAGTCTTATGTAAATTAGACTATTAAATATAATTCCTATTATCTGCTTTAACATTTGATTCAAATTCTCTTTTCCAAAAATGCCAAAAAGTGGACTTAAGTGTACAACATGTTTATTTATTCATTTGTATTTTAAACCTAATTTGTGCATTGTAATAATATTTTCCATCATCAAAAGAAGTGCATTGCAGTCAATTAATGGATTAACAGTGTATTCTTTTCATTTTTTAAGATCATAAGCTCCTTAGAGAATGTTTCTTGTTTTGAAGAAATCAGGAAAACACTGACCAAGAAATGCCCTTTCAACAAATGGGAAGCTTTGTTGGTATGTGTAGCACTTATGGGGTATGGACAGTCATGGCTTTGTCATTCACAGAATACTAGATTTATGGCATCTTAAAAATATCCAACTCTGAATAGTCTTATGTAAATTAGACAATTAAATAAATTTTCCTATTATCTGCTTTAACATTTGATTCAAATTCTCTTTTCCAAAAGTGCCAAAAAGTGGACATAAATGTACACCATGTTTATTTATTCTTTTGCATTTTAAACCTAATTTGTGCATTGTATAAATATTTTCCATCATCAAAAAAAGTGCATTGCAGTCAATTAATGGATTAACAGTGTATTCTTTTCATTTTTTAAGATCATAAGCTCCTTAGAGAATGTTTCTTGTTTTGAAGAAATCAGGAAAACACTGACCAAGAAATGCCCTTTCAACAAATGGGAAGCTTTGTTGGTATGTGTAGCACTTATGGGCTATGGACAGAGTCATGGCTTTGTCATTCACAGAATACTAGATTTATGGCATCTTAAAAATATCCAACTCTGAATAGTCTTATGTAAATTAGACTATTAAATATATTTTCCTATTATCTGCTTTAACATTTAATTCAAATTCTCTTTTCCAAAAGTGCCAAAAAGTGGACTTAAATGTTCAACATGTTTATTTATTCATTTGCATTTTAAATCAAATTTGTGCATTGTATTAATATTTTCCATCATCAAAAGAAGTGCATTGCAGTCAATTAATGGATTAACAGTGTATTCTTTTCATTTTTTAAGATCATAAGCTCCTTAGAGAATGTTTCTTGTTTTGAAGAAATCAGGAATACACTGACCAAGAAATGCCCTTTCAACAAATGGGAAGCTTTGTTGGTATGTGTAGCACTTATGGGGTATGGACAGAGTCATGGCTTTGTCATTCACAGAATACTAGATTTATGGCATCTTAAAAATATCCAGCTCTGAATAGTCTTATGTAAATTAGACTATTAAATATATTTTCCTATTATCTGCTTTAACATTTGATTCAAATTCTCTTTTCCAAAAATGCCAAAAAGTGGACTTAAGTGTACAACATGTTTATTTATTCATTTGCATTTTAAACCTAATTTGTGCATTGTAATAATATTTTCCATCATCAAAAGAAGTGCATTGCAGTCAATTAATGGATTAACAGTGTATTCTTTTCATTTTTTAAGATCATAAGCTCCTTAGAGAATGTTTCTTGTTTTGAAGAAATCAGGAAAACACTGACCAAGAAATGCCCTTTCAACAAATGGGAAGCTTTGTTGGTATGTGTAGCACTTATGGGGTATGCACAGTCATGGCTTTGTCATTCACAGAATACTAGATTTATGGCATCTTAAAAATATCCAACTCTGAATAGTCTTATGTAAATTAGACTATTAAATAAATTTTCCTATTATCTGCTTTAACATTTGATTCAAATTCTCTTTTCCAAAAGTGCCAAAAAGTGGACATAAATGTACACGATGTTTATTTATTCTTTTGCATTTTAAACCTAATTTGTGCATTGTATAAATATTTTCCATCATCAAAAAAAGTGCATTGCAGTCAATTAATGGATTAACAGTGTATTCTTTTCATTTTTTAAGATCATAAGCTCCTTAGAGAATGTTTCTTGTTTTGAAGAAATCAGGAAAACACTGACCAAGAAATGCCCTTTCAACAAATGGGAAGCTTTGTTGGTATGTGTAGCACTTATGGGCTATGGACAGAGTCATGGCTTTGTCATTCACAGAATACTAGATTTATGGCATCTTAAAAATATCCAACTCTGAATAGTCTTATGTAAATTAGACTATTAAATATATTTTCCTATTATCTTCTTTAACATTTAATTCAAATTCTCTTTTCCAAAAGTGCCAAAAAGTGGACTGAAATGTTCAACATGTTTATTTATTCATTTGCATTTTAAATCAAATTTGTGCATTGTATTAATATTTTCCATCATCAAAAGAAGTGCATTGCAGTCAATAAATGGATTAACAGTGTATTCTTTTCATTTTTTAAGATCATAAGCTCCTTAGAGAATGTTTCTTGTTTTGAAGAAATCAGGAATACACTGACCAAGAAATGCCCTTTCAACAAATGGGAAGCTTTGTTGGTATGTGTAGCACTTATGGGGTATGGACAGAGTCATGGCTTTGTCATTCACAGAATACTAGATTGATGGCATCTTAAAAATATCCAACTCTGAATAGTCTTATGTAAATTAGACTATTAAATATATTTTCCTATTATCTGCTTTAACATTTAATTCAAATTCTCTTTTCCAAAAGTGCCAAAAAGAGAACTTAAATGTACACCATGTTTATTTATTCATTTGCATTTTAAACCTAATTTGTGCATTGTATTAATATTTTCCATCATCAAAAGAAGTGCTTTGCAGTCAATTAATGGATTAACAGTGCAGAGCATTTAAATCATACAATCAGGTGTTGTGGCTTACAGATTTGACTAACAAATGGCCTTTGGCAACCAGCAAGCGTTGGTGGTATATTGGTGGGCATAGCTGCCTTACAAGCAGTTGACCCGGGTTCGATTCCCGGCCAACGGATGGCTTTTCTTGTGTATTCTTTTATTTTTTTAAGCTCATAAGATCCTTAGAGAAAGTTTCTTGTTTTGAAGGAATCCAGAATAACCTGACCAAGAAATGCCCTTTCAATAAATAGGAAGCTTTGGTGGTATAGTGGTGAGCATAGCTGCCTTCCAAGCAGTTGACCCGGGTTCGATACCCGGCCAAAACATAGTTTGTGTTCTATTCTTTTTTAAGATCATAAGCTCCATAGAGAATGTTTCTTGTTTTGAAGAAATCAGGAATACACTGACCAAGAAATGCCCTTTCAACAAATGGGAAGCTTTGTTGGTATGTGTAGCACTTATGGGGTATGGACAGAGTCATGGCTTTGTCATTCACAGAATACTAGATTGATGGCATCTTAAAAATATCCAACTCTGAATAGTCTTATGTAAATTAGACTATTAAATATATTTTCCTATTATCTGCTTTAACATTTAATTCAAATTCTCTTTTCCAAAAGTGCCAAAAAGAGAACTTAAATGTACACCATGTTTATTTATTCATTTGCATTTTAAACCTAATTTGTGCATTGTATTAATATTTTCCATCATCAAAAGAAGTGCTTTGCAGTCAATTAATGGATTAACAGTGCAGAGCATTTAAATCATACAATCAGGTGTTGTGGCTTACAGATTTGACTAACAAATGGCCTTTGGCAACCAGCAAGCGTTGGTGGTATATTGGTGGGCATAGCTGCCTTACAAGCAGTTGACCCGGGTTCGATTCCCGGCCAACGGATGGCTTTTCTTGTGTATTCTTTTATTTTTTTAAGCTCATAAGATCCTTAGAGAAAGTTTCTTGTTTTGAAGGAATCCAGAATAACCTGACCAAGAAATGCCCTTTCAATAAATAGGAAGCTTTGGTGGTATAGTGGTGAGCATAGCTGCCTTCCAAGCAGTTGACCCGGGTTCGATTCCCGGCCAATACATAGTTTGTATTCTATTCTTTTTTAAGATCATAAGCTCCATAGAGAATGTTTCTTGTTTTGAAGAAATCAGGAATACACTGACCAAGAAATGCCCTTTCAACAAATGGGAAGCTTTGTTGGTATGTGTAGCACTTATGGGGTATGGACAGAGTCATGGCTTTGTCATTCACAGAATACTAGATTTATGTCATCTTAAAAATATCCAACTCTGAATAGTCTTATGTAAATTAGACTAATAAAGATATTTTCCTATTATCTGCTTTAACATTTGATTCAAATTCTCTTTTCCAAAAGTGCCAAAATGTGGACTTAAATTTGCACGATGTTTATTTATTAATTTGCTTTTTAAACCTAATTTGTGCATTGTATTAATATTTTCCATCATCAAAAGAGGTGCATTACAGTCAATTAATGGATTAACAGTGTACTCTTTTCCTTTTTTAAGATCATAAGCTCTTTAGAGAATGTTTCTTGTTTTGAAGAAATCAGGAAAACACTGACCAAGAAATGCCCTTTCAACAAATGGGAAGCTTTGTTGGTATGTGTAGCACTTATGGGGTATGCACAGTCATGGCTTTGTCATTCACAGAATACTAGATTTATGGCATCTTAAAAATATCCAACTCTGAATAGTCTTATGTAAATTAGACTATTAAATAAATTTTCCTATTATCTGCTTTAACATTTGATTCAAATTCTCTTTTCCAAAAGTGCCAAAAAGTGGACATAAATGTACACGATGTTTATTTATTCTTTTGCATTTTAAACCTAATTTGTGCATTGTATAAATATTTTCCATCATCAAAAAAAGTGCATTGCAGTCAATTAATGGATTAACAGTGTATTCTTTTCATTTTTTAAGATCATAAGCTCCTTAGAGAATGTTTCTTGTTTTGAAGAAATCAGGAAAACACTGACCAAGAAATGCCCTTTCAACAAATGGGAAGCTTTGTTGGTATGTGTAGCACTTATGGGCTATGGACAGAGTCATGGCTTTGTCATTCACAGAATACTAGATTTATGGCATCTTAAAAATATCCAACTCTGAATAGTCTTATGTAAATTAGACTATTAAATATATTTTCCTATTATCTTCTTTAACATTTAATTCAAATTCTCTTTTCCAAAAGTGCCAAAAAGTGGACTGAAATGTTCAACATGTTTATTTATTCATTTGCATTTTAAATCAAATTTGTGCATTGTATTAATATTTTCCATCATCAAAAGAAGTGCATTGCAGTCAATAAATGGATTAACAGTGTATTCTTTTCATTTTTTAAGATCATAAGCTCCTTAGAGAATGTTTCTTGTTTTGAAGAAATCAGGAATACACTGACCAAGAAATGCCCTTTCAACAAATGGGAAGCTTTGTTGGTATGTGTAGCACTTATGGGGTATGGACAGAGTCATGGCTTTGTCATTCACAGAATACTAGATTGATGGCATCTTAAAAATATCCAACTCTGAATAGTCTTATGTAAATTAGACTATTAAATATATTTTCCTATTATCTGCTTTAACATTTAATTCAAATTCTCTTTTCCAAAAGTGCCAAAAAGAGAACTTAAATGTACACCATGTTTATTTATTCATTTGCATTTTAAACCTAATTTGTGCATTGTATTAATATTTTCCATCATCAAAAGAAGTGCTTTGCAGTCAATTAATGGATTAACAGTGCAGAGCATTTAAATCATACAATCAGGTGTTGTGGCTTACAGATTTGACTAACAAATGGCCTTTGGCAACCAGCAAGCGTTGGTGGTATATTGGTGGGCATAGCTGCCTTACAAGCAGTTGACCCGGGTTCGATTCCCGGCCAACGGATGGCTTTTCTTGTGTATTCTTTTATTTTTTTAAGCTCATAAGATCCTTAGAGAAAGTTTCTTGTTTTGAAGGAATCCAGAATAACCTGACCAAGAAATGCCCTTTCAATAAATAGGAAGCTTTGGTGGTATAGTGGTGAGCATAGCTGCCTTCCAAGCAGTTGACCCGGGTTCGATACCCGGCCAAAACATAGTTTGTGTTCTATTCTTTTTTAAGATCATAAGCTCCATAGAGAATGTTTCTTGTTTTGAAGAAATCAGGAATACACTGACCAAGAAATGCCCTTTCAACAAATGGGAAGCTTTGTTGGTATGTGTAGCACTTATGGGGTATGGACAGAGTCATGGCTTTGTCATTCACAGAATACTAGATTGATGGCATCTTAAAAATATCCAACTCTGAATAGTCTTATGTAAATTAGACTATTAAATATATTTTCCTATTATCTGCTTTAACATTTAATTCAAATTCTCTTTTCCAAAAGTGCCAAAAAGAGAACTTAAATGTACACCATGTTTATTTATTCATTTGCATTTTAAACCTAATTTGTGCATTGTATTAATATTTTCCATCATCAAAAGAAGTGCTTTGCAGTCAATTAATGGATTAACAGTGCAGAGCATTTAAATCATACAATCAGGTGTTGTGGCTTACAGATTTGACTAACAAATGGCCTTTGGCAACCAGCAAGCGTTGGTGGTATATTGGTGGGCATAGCTGCCTTACAAGCAGTTGACCCGGGTTCGATTCCCGGCCAACGGATGGCTTTTCTTGTGTATTCTTTTATTTTTTTAAGCTCATAAGATCCTTAGAGAAAGTTTCTTGTTTTGAAGGAATCCAGAATAACCTGACCAAGAAATGCCCTTTCAATAAATAGGAAGCTTTGGTGGTATAGTGGTGAGCATAGCTGCCTTCCAAGCAGTTGACCCGGGTTCGATTCCCGGCCAATACATAGTTTGTATTCTATTCTTTTTTAAGATCATAAGCTCCATAGAGAATGTTTCTTGTTTTGAAGAAATCAGGAATACACTGACCAAGAAATGCCCTTTCAACAAATGGGAAGCTTTGTTGGTATGTGTAGCACTTATGGGGTATGGACAGAGTCATGGCTTTGTCATTCACAGAATACTAGATTTATGTCATCTTAAAAATATCCAACTCTGAATAGTCTTATGTAAATTAGACTAATAAAGATATTTTCCTATTATCTGCTTTAACATTTGATTCAAATTCTCTTTTCCAAAAGTGCCAAAATGTGGACTTAAATTTGCACGATGTTTATTTATTAATTTGCTTTTTAAACCTAATTTGTGCATTGTATTAATATTTTCCATCATCAAAAGAGGTGCATTACAGTCAATTAATGGATTAACAGTGTACTCTTTTCCTTTTTTAAGATCATAAGCTCTTTAGAGAATGTTTCTTGTTTTGAAGAAATCAGGAATACACTGACCAAGAAATGCCCTTTCAACAAATGGGAAGCTTTGTTGGTATGTGTAGCACTTATGGGGTATGGACAGAGTCATGGCTTTGTCATTCACAGAATACTAGATTTATGGCATCTTAAAAATATCCAACTCTGAATAATGTTATGTAAATTAAACTATTAAATATATTTTCCTATTATCTGCTTTAACATTTGATTCAAATTCTCTTTTCCAAAAGTGCCAAAAAGTGGACTTAAATGTACACCATGTTTTTATTTATTCATTTGCATTTTAAACCTAATTTGTGCATTGTATTAATATTTTCCATCATCAAAAGAAGTGCATTGCAGTCAATTAATGGATTAACAGTGCAGAGCATTGAAATCATACAATCAGGTGTTGTGGCTTACACATTTGACTAACAAATGGCCTTTGACAACCAGGAAGCGTTGGTGGTATAGTGGTGAGCATAGCTGCCTTCCAAGCAGTTGACCTGGGTTCGATTACCGGCAAATGCATGGCTTTTTTTGTGTCGTCTTTTATTTTTTTAAGCTCATAAGATCCTTAGAGAAAGTTTCTTATTTTGAAGGAATCTGGAATAAACTGACCAAGAAATGCCCTATCAAGAAATATGAAGCGTTGGTGGTATAGTGGTGAGCATAGCTGCCTTCCAAGCAGTTGACCCGGGTTCGATTCCCGGCCAATACATAGTTTGTATTCTATTCTTTTTTAAGATCATAAGCTCCATAGAGAATGTTTCTTGTTTTGAAGAAATCAGGAATACACTGACCAAGAAATGCCCTTTCAACAAATGGGAAGCTTTGTTGGTATGTGTAGCACTTATGGGGTATGGACAGAGTCATGGCTTTGTCATTCACAGAATACTAGATTTATGTCATCTTAAAAATATCCAACTCTGAATAGTCTTATGTAAATTAGACTAATAAAGATATTTTCCTATTATCTGCTTTAACATTTGATTCAAATTCTCTTTTCCAAAAGTGCCAAAATGTGGACTTAAATTTGCACGATGTTTATTTATTAATTTGCTTTTTAAACCTAATTTGTGCATTGTATTAATATTTTCCATCATCAAAAGAGGTGCATTACAGTCAATTAATGGATTAACAGTGTACTCTTTTCCTTTTTTAAGATCATAAGCTCTTTAGAGAATGTTTCTTGTTTTGAAGAAATCAGGAATACACTGACCAAGAAATGCCCTTTCAACAAATGGGAAGCTTTGTTGGTATGTGTAGCACTTATGGGGTATGGACAGAGTCATGGCTTTGTCATTCACAGAATACTAGATTTATGGCATCTTAAAAATATCCAACTCTGAATAATGTTATGTAAATTAAACTATTAAATATATTTTCCTATTATCTGCTTTAACATTTGATTCAAATTCTCTTTTCCAAAAGTGCCAAAAAGTGGACTTAAATGTACACCATGTTTTTATTTATTCATTTGCATTTTAAACCTAATTTGTGCATTGTATTAATATTTTCCATCATCAAAAGAAGTGCATTGCAGTCAATTAATGGATTAACAGTGCAGAGCATTGAAATCATACAATCAGGTGTTGTGGCTTACACATTTGACTAACAAATGGCCTTTGACAGCCAGGAAGCGTTGGTGGTATAGTGGTGAGCATAGCTGCCTTCCAAGCAGTTGACCTGGGTTCGATTACCGGCAAATGCATGGCTTTTTTTGTGTCGTCTTTTATTTTTTTAAGCTCATAAGATCCTTAGAGAAAGTTTCTTATTTTGAAGGAATCTGGAATAAACTGACCAAGAAATGCCCTATCAAGAAATATGAAGCGTTGGTGGTATAGTGGTGAGCATAGCTGCCTTCAAGCAGTTGACCTGGGTTCGATTCCCGGCAAATGCATAGTTTGTATTCTATTCATTTTTTAAGATCATAAGCTCATTAGAGAATGTTTCTTGTTTTGTAGGAATTAGGAATACCCTCACCAAGAAATGCCCTTTCAAAAAATGGGAAGCTTTGTTGGTATGTGTAGCACTGGCCAACGCATGATTTTTCTTATGTATTCTTTTCATTTTTTAACATCATAAGCTCCTTAGAGAATGTTTCTTGTTTTGAAGAAATCAGGAATACACTGACCAAGAAATGCCCTTTCAACAAATGGGAAGCTTTGTTGGTATGTGTAGCACTTATGGGGTATGGACAGAGTCATGGCTTTGTCATTCACAGAATACTAGATTTATGGCATCTTAAAAATATCCAACTCTGAATAGTCTTATGTAAATTAGACTATTAAATATAATTCCTATTATCTGCTTTAACATTTGATTCAAATTCTCTTTTCCAAAAATGCCAAAAAGTGGACTTAAGTGTACAACATGTTTATTTATTCATTTGCATTTTAAACCTAATTTGTGCATTGTAATAATATTTTCCATCATCAAAAGAAGTGCATTGCAGTCAATTAATGGATTAACAGTGTATTCTTTTCATTTTTTAAGATCATAAGCTCCTTAGAGAATGTTTCTTGTTTTGAAGAAATCAGGAAAACACTGACCAAGAAATGCCCTTTCAACAAATGGGAAGCTTTGTTGGTATGTGTAGCACTTATGGGGTATGGACAGTCATGGCTTTGTCATTCACAGAATACTAGATTTATGGCATCTTAAAAATATCCAACTCTGAATAGTCTTATGTAAATTAGACTATTAAATAAATTTTCCTATTATCTGCTTTAACATTTGATTCAAATTCTCTTTTCCAAAAGTGCCAAAAAGTGGACATAAATGTACACCATGTTTATTTATTCTTTTGCATTTTAAACCTAATTTGTGCATTGTATAAATATTTTCCATCATCAAAAAAAGTGCATTGCAGTCAATTAATGGATTAACAGTGTATTCTTTTCATTTTTTAAGATCATAAGCTCCTTAGAGAATGTTTCTTGTTTTGAAGAAATCAGGAAAACACTGACCAAGAAATGCACTTTCAACAAATGGGAAGCTTTGCTGGTATGTGTAGCACTTATGGGCTATGGACAGAGTCATGGCTTTGTCATTCACAGAATACTAGATTTATGGCATCTTAAAAATATCCAACTCTGAATAGTCTTATGTAAATTAGACTATTAAATATATTTTCCTATTATCTGCTTTAACATTTAATTCAAATTCTCTTTTCCAAAATTGCCAAAAAGTGGACTTAAATGTTCAACATGTTTATTTATTCATTTGCATTTTAAATCAAATTTGTGCATTGTATTAATATTTTCCATCATCAAAAGAAGTGCATTGCAGTCAATTAATGGATTAACAGTGTATTCTTTTCATTTTTTAAGATCATAAGCTCCTTAGAGAATGTTTCTTGTTTTGAAGAAATCAGGAATACACTGACCAAGAAATGCCCTTTCAACAAATGGGAAGCTTTGTTGGTATGTGTAGCACTTATGGGGTATGGACAGAGTCATGGCTTTGTCATTCACAGAATACTAGATTGATGGCATCTTAAAAATATCCAACTCTGAATAGTCTTATGTAAATTAGACTATTAAATATATTTTCCTATTATCTGCTTTAACATTTAATTCAAATTCTCTTTTCCAAAAGTGCCAAAAAGAGAACTTAAATGTACACCATGTTTATTTATTCATTTGCATTTTAAACCTAATTTGTGCATTGTATTAATATTTTCCATCATCAAAAGAAGTGCTTTGCAGTCAATTAATGGATTAACAGTGCAGAGCATTTAAATCATACAATCAGGTGTTGTGGCTTACAGATTTGACTAACAAATGGCCTTTGGCAACCAGCAAGCGTTGGTGGTATATTGGTGAGCATAGCTTCCTTACAAGCAGTTGACCCGGGTTCGATTCCCGGCCAACGGATGGCTTTTCTTGTGTATTCTTTTATTTTTTTAAGCTCATAAGATCCTTAGAGAAAGTTTCTTGTTTTGAAGGAATCCAGAATAACCTGACCAAGAAATGCCCTTTCAATAAATAGGAAGCTTTGGTGGTATAGTGGTGAGCATAGCTGCCTTCCAAGCAGTTGACCCGGGTTCGATTCCCGGCCAAAACATAGTTTGTGTTCTATTCTTTTTTAAGATCATAAGCTCCATAGAGAATGTTTCTTGTTTTGAAGAAATCAGGAATACACTGACCAAGAAATGCCCTTTCAACAAATGGGAAGCTTTGTTGGTATGTGTAGCACTTATGGGGTATGGACAGAGTCATGGCTTTGTCATTCACAGAATACTAGATTTATGGCATCTTAAAAATATCCAACTCTGAATAGTCTTATGTAAATTAGACTATTAAATATATTTTCCTATTATCTGCTTTAACATTTGATTCAAATTCTCTTTTCCAAAAATGCCAAAAAGTGGACTTAAGTGTACAACATGTTTATTTATTCATTTGCATTTTAAACCTAATTTGTGCATTGTAATAATATTTTCCATCATCAAAAGAAGTGCATTGCAGTCAATTAATGGATTAACAGTGTATTCTTTTCATTTTTTAAGATCATAAGCTCCTTAGAGAATGTTTCTTGTTTTGAAGAAATCAGGAAAACACTGACCAAGAAATGCCCTTTCAACAAATGGGAAGCTTTGTTGGTATGTGTAGCACTTATGGGCTATGGACAGAGTCATGGCTTTGTCATTCACAGAATACTAGATTTATGGCATCTTAAAAATATCCAACTCTGAATAGTCTTATGTAAATTAGACTATTAAATATATTTTCCTATTATCTGCTTTAACATTTAATTCAAATTCTCTTTTCCAAAAGTGCCAAAAAGTGGACTTAAATGTTCAACATGTTTATTTATTCATTTGCATTTTAAATCAAATTTGTGCATTGTATTAATATTTTCCATCATCAAAAGAAGTGCATTGCAGTCAATTAATGGATTAACAGTGTATTCTTTTCATTTTTTAAGATCATAAGCTCCTTAGAGAATGTTTCTTGTTTTGAAGAAATCAGGAAAACACTGACCAAGAAATGCCCTTTCAACAAATGGGAAGCTTTGTTGGTATGTGTAGCACTTATGGGCTATGGACAGAGTCATGGCTTTGTCATTCACAGAATACTAGATTTATGGCATCTTAAAAATATCCAACTCTGAATAGTCTTATGTAAATTAGACTATTAAATATATTTTCCTATTATCTGCTTTAACATTTAATTCAAATTCTCTTTTCCAAAAGTGCCAAAAAGTGGACTTAAATGTACACCATGTTTTTATTTATTCATTTGCATTTTAAACCTAATTTGTGCATTGTATTAATATTTTCCATCATCAAAAGAAGTGCATTGCAGTCAATTAATGGATTAACAGTGCAGAGCATTGAAATCATACAATCAGGTGTTGTGGCTTACACATTTGACTAACAAATGGCCTTTGACAGCCAGGAAGCGTTGGTGGTATAGTGGTGAGCATAGCTGCCTTCCAAGCAGTTGACCTGGGTTCGATTACCGGCAAATGCATGGCTTTTTTTGTGTCGTCTTTTATTTTTTTAAGCTCATAAGATCCTTAGAGAAAGTTTCTTATTTTGAAGGAATCTGGAATAAACTGACCAAGAAATGCCCTATCAAGAAATATGAAGCGTTGGTGGTATAGTGGTGAGCATAGCTGCCTTCCAAGCAGTTGACCCGGGTTCGATTCCCGGCCAATACATAGTTTGTATTCTATTCTTTTTTAAGATCATAAGCTCCATAGAGAATGTTTCTTGTTTTGAAGAAATCAGGAATACACTGACCAAGAAATGCCCTTTCAACAAATGGGAAGCTTTGTTGGTATGTGTAGCACTTATGGGGTATGGACAGAGTCATGGCTTTGTCATTCACAGAATACTAGATTGATGGCATCTTAAAAATATCCAACTCTGAATAGTCTTATGTAAATTAGACTATTAAATATATTTTCCTATTATCTGCTTTAACATTTAATTCAAATTCTCTTTTCCAAAAGTGCCAAAAAGAGAACTTAAATGTACACCATGTTTATTTATTCATTTGCATTTTAAACCTAATTTGTGCATTGTATTAATATTTTCCATCATCAAAAGAAGTGCTTTGCAGTCAATTAATGGATTAACAGTGCAGAGCATTTAAATCATACAATCAGGTGTTGTGGCTTACAGATTTGACTAACAAATGGCCTTTGGCAACCAGCAAGCGTTGGTGGTATATTGGTGGGCATAGCTGCCTTACAAGCAGTTGACCCGGGTTCGATTCCCGGCCAACGGATGGCTTTTCTTGTGTATTCTTTTATTTTTTTAAGCTCATAAGATCCTTAGAGAAAGTTTCTTGTTTTGAAGGAATCCAGAATAACCTGACCAAGAAATGCCCTTTCAATAAATAGGAAGCTTTGGTGGTATAGTGGTGAGCATAGCTGCCTTCCAAGCAGTTGACCCGGGTTCGATTCCCGGCCAATACATAGTTTGTATTCTATTCTTTTTTAAGATCATAAGCTCCATAGAGAATGTTTCTTGTTTTGAAGAAATCAGGAATACACTGACCAAGAAATGCCCTTTCAACAAATGGGAAGCTTTGTTGGTATGTGTAGCACTTATGGGGTATGGACAGAGTCATGGCTTTGTCATTCACAGAATACTAGATTTATGTCATCTTAAAAATATCCAACTCTGAATAGTCTTATGTAAATTAGACTAATAAAGATATTTTCCTATTATCTGCTTTAACATTTGATTCAAATTCTCTTTTCCAAAAGTGCCAAAATGTGGACTTAAATTTGCACGATGTTTATTTATTAATTTGCTTTTTAAACCTAATTTGTGCATTGTATTAATATTTTCCATCATCAAAAGAGGTGCATTACAGTCAATTAATGGATTAACAGTGTACTCTTTTCCTTTTTTAAGATCATAAGCTCTTTAGAGAATGTTTCTTGTTTTGAAGAAATCAGGAATACACTGACCAAGAAATGCCCTTTCAACAAATGGGAAGCTTTGTTGGTATGTGTAGCACTTATGGGGTATGGACAGAGTCATGGCTTTGTCATTCACAGAATACTAGATTTATGGCATCTTAAAAATATCCAACTCTGAATAATGTTATGTAAATTAAACTATTAAATATATTTTCCTATTATCTGCTTTAACATTTGATTCAAATTCTCTTTTCCAAAAGTGCCAAAAAGTGGACTTAAATGTACACCATGTTTTTATTTATTCATTTGCATTTTAAACCTAATTTGTGCATTGTATTAATATTTTCCATCATCAAAAGAAGTGCATTGCAGTCAATTAATGGATTAACAGTGCAGAGCATTGAAATCATACAATCAGGTGTTGTGGCTTACACATTTGACTAACAAATGGCCTTTGACAGCCAGGAAGCGTTGGTGGTATAGTGGTGAGCATAGCTGCCTTCCAAGCAGTTGACCTGGGTTCGATTACCGGCAAATGCATGGCTTTTTTTGTGTCGTCTTTTATTTTTTTAAGCTCATAAGATCCTTAGAGAAAGTTTCTTATTTTGAAGGAATCTGGAATAAACTGACCAAGAAATGCCCTATCAAGAAATATGAAGCGTTGGTGGTATAGTGGTGAGCATAGCTGCCTTCCAAGCAGTTGACCCGGGTTCGATTCCCGGCCAATACATAGTTTGTATTCTATTCTTTTTTAAGATCATAAGCTCCATAGAGAATGTTTCTTGTTTTGAAGAAATCAGGAATACACTGACCAAGAAATGCCCTTTCAACAAATGGGAAGCTTTGTTGGTATGTGTAGCACTTATGGGGTATGGACAGAGTCATGGCTTTGTCATTCACAGAATACTAGATTTATGTCATCTTAAAAATATCCAACTCTGAATGGTCTTATGTAAATTAGACTAATAAAGATATTTTCCTATTATCTGCTTTAACATTTGATTCAAATTCTCTTTTCCAAAAGTGCCAAAATGTGGACTTAAATTTGCACGATGTTTATTTATTAATTTGCTTTTTAAACCTAATTTGTGCATTGTATTAATATTTTCCATCATCAAAAGAGGTGCATTACAGTCAATTAATGGATTAACAGTGTACTCTTTTCCTTTTTTAAGATCATAAGCTCTTTAGAGAATGTTTCTTGTTTTGAAGAAATCAGGAATACACTGACCAAGAAATGCCCTTTCAACAAATGGGAAGCTTTGTTGGTATGTGTAGCACTTATGGGGTATGGACAGAGTCATGGCTTTGTCATTCACAGAATACTAGATTTATGGCATCTTAAAAATATCCAACTCTGAATAATGTTATGTAAATTAAACTATTAAATATATTTTCCTATTATCTGCTTTAACATTTGATTCAAATTCTCTTTTCCAAAAGTGCCAAAAAGTGGACTTAAATGTACACCATGTTTTTATTTATTCATTTGCATTTTAAACCTAATTTGTGCATTGTATTAATATTTTCCATCATCAAAAGAAGTGCATTGCAGTCAATTAATGGATTAACAGTGCAGAGCATTGAAATCATACAATCAGGTGTTGTGGCTTACACATTTGACTAACAAATGGCCTTTGACAGCCAGGAAGCGTTGGTGGTATAGTGGTGAGCATAGCTGCCTTCCAAGCAGTTGACCTGGGTTCGATTACCGGCAAATGCATGGCTTTTTTTGTGTCGTCTTTTATTTTTTTAAGCTCATAAGATCCTTAGAGAAAGTTTCTTATTTTGAAGGAATCTGGAATAAACTGACCAAGAAATGCCCTATCAAGAAATATGAAGCGTTGGTGGTATAGTGGTGAGCATAGCTGCCTTCAAGCAGTTGACCTGGGTTCGATTCCCGGCAAATGCATAGTTTGTATTCTATTCATTTTTTAAGATCATAAGCTCATTAGAGAATGTTTCTTGTTTTGTAGGAATTAGGAATACCCTCACCAAGAAATGCCCTTTCAAAAAATGGGAAGCTTTGTTGGTATGTGTAGCACTGGCCAACGCATGATTTTTCTTATGTATTCTTTTCATTTTTTAACATCATAAGCTCCTTAGAGAATGTTTCTTGTTTTGAAGAAATCAGGAATACACTGACCAAGAAATGCCCTTTCAACAAATGGGAAGCTTTGTTGGTATGTGTAGCACTTATGGGGTATGGACAGAGTCATGGCTTTGTCATTCACAGAATACTAGATTTATGGCATCTTAAAAATATCCAACTCTGAATAGTCTTATGTAAATTAGACTATTAAATATAATTCCTATTATCTGCTTTAACATTTGATTCAAATTCTCTTTTCCAAAAATGCCAAAAAGTGGACTTAAGTGTACAACATGTTTATTTATTCATTTGCATTTTAAACCTAATTTGTGCATTGTAATAATATTTTCCATCATCAAAAGAAGTGCATTGCAGTCAATTAATGGATTAACAGTGTATTCTTTTCATTTTTTAAGATCATAAGCTCCTTAGAGAATGTTTCTTGTTTTGAAGAAATCAGGAAAACACTGACCAAGAAATGCCCTTTCAACAAATGGGAAGCTTTGTTGGTATGTGTAGCACTTATGGGGTATGGACAGTCATGGCTTTGTCATTCACAGAATACTAGATTTATGGCATCTTAAAAATATCCAACTCTGAATAGTCTTATGTAAATTAGACTATTAAATAAATTTTCCTATTATCTGCTTTAACATTTGATTCAAATTCTCTTTTCCAAAAGTGCCAAAAAGTGGACATAAATGTACACCATGTTTATTTATTCTTTTGCATTTTAAACCTAATTTGTGCATTGTATAAATATTTTCCATCATCAAAAAAAGTGCATTGCAGTCAATTAATGGATTAACAGTGTATTCTTTTCATTTTTTAAGATCATAAGCTCCTTAGAGAATGTTTCTTGTTTTGAAGAAATCAGGAAAACACTGACCAAGAAATGCACTTTCAACAAATGGGAAGCTTTGCTGGTATGTGTAGCACTTATGGGCTATGGACAGAGTCATGGCTTTGTCATTCACAGAATACTAGATTTATGGCATCTTAAAAATATCCAACTCTGAATAGTCTTATGTAAATTAGACTATTAAATATATTTTCCTATTATCTGCTTTAACATTTAATTCAAATTCTCTTTTCCAAAATTGCCAAAAAGTGGACTTAAATGTTCAACATGTTTATTTATTCATTTGCATTTTAAATCAAATTTGTGCATTGTATTAATATTTTCCATCATCAAAAGAAGTGCATTGCAGTCAATTAATGGATTAACAGTGTATTCTTTTCATTTTTTAAGATCATAAGCTCCTTAGAGAATGTTTCTTGTTTTGAAGAAATCAGGAATACACTGACCAAGAAATGCCCTTTCAACAAATGGGAAGCTTTGTTGGTATGTGTAGCACTTATGGGGTATGGACAGAGTCATGGCTTTGTCATTCACAGAATACTAGATTGATGGCATCTTAAAAATATCCAACTCTGAATAGTCTTATGTAAATTAGACTATTAAATATATTTTCCTATTATCTGCTTTAACATTTAATTCAAATTCTCTTTTCCAAAAGTGCCAAAAAGAGAACTTAAATGTACACCATGTTTATTTATTCATTTGCATTTTAAACCTAATTTGTGCATTGTATTAATATTTTCCATCATCAAAAGAAGTGCTTTGCAGTCAATTAATGGATTAACAGTGCAGAGCATTTAAATCATACAATCAGGTGTTGTGGCTTACAGATTTGACTAACAAATGGCCTTTGGCAACCAGCAAGCGTTGGTGGTATATTGGTGAGCATAGCTTCCTTACAAGCAGTTGACCCGGGTTCGATTCCCGGCCAACGGATGGCTTTTCTTGTGTATTCTTTTATTTTTTTAAGCTCATAAGATCCTTAGAGAAAGTTTCTTGTTTTGAAGGAATCCAGAATAACCTGACCAAGAAATGCCCTTTCAATAAATAGGAAGCTTTGGTGGTATAGTGGTGAGCATAGCTGCCTTCCAAGCAGTTGACCCGGGTTCGATTCCCGGCCAAAACATAGTTTGTGTTCTATTCTTTTTTAAGATCATAAGCTCCATAGAGAATGTTTCTTGTTTTGAAGAAATCAGGAATACACTGACCAAGAAATGCCCTTTCAACAAATGGGAAGCTTTGTTGGTATGTGTAGCACTTATGGGGTATGGACAGAGTCATGGCTTTGTCATTCACAGAATACTAGATTTATGGCATCTTAAAAATATCCAACTCTGAATAGTCTTATGTAAATTAGACTATTAAATATATTTTCCTATTATCTGCTTTAACATTTGATTCAAATTCTCTTTTCCAAAAATGCCAAAAAGTGGACTTAAGTGTACAACATGTTTATTTATTCATTTGCATTTTAAACCTAATTTGTGCATTGTAATAATATTTTCCATCATCAAAAGAAGTGCATTGCAGTCAATTAATGGATTAACAGTGTATTCTTTTCATTTTTTAAGATCATAAGCTCCTTAGAGAATGTTTCTTGTTTTGAAGAAATCAGGAAAACACTGACCAAGAAATGCCCTTTCAACAAATGGGAAGCTTTGTTGGTATGTGTAGCACTTATGGGCTATGGACAGAGTCATGGCTTTGTCATTCACAGAATACTAGATTTATGGCATCTTAAAAATATCCAACTCTGAATAGTCTTATGTAAATTAGACTATTAAATATATTTTCCTATTATCTGCTTTAACATTTAATTCAAATTCTCTTTTCCAAAAGTGCCAAAAAGTGGACTTAAATGTTCAACATGTTTATTTATTCATTTGCATTTTAAATCAAATTTGTGCATTGTATTAATATTTTCCATCATCAAAAGAAGTGCATTGCAGTCAATTAATGGATTAACAGTGTATTCTTTTCATTTTTTAAGATCATAAGCTCCTTAGAGAATGTTTCTTGTTTTGAAGAAATCAGGAATACACTGACCAAGAAATGCCCTTTCAACAAATGGGAAGCTTTGTTGGTATGTGTAGCACTTATGGGGTATGGACAGAGTCATGGCTTTGTCATTCACAGAATACTAGATTGATGGCATCTTAAAAATATCCAACTCTGAATAGTCTTATGTAAATTAGACTATTAAATATATTTTCCTATTATCTGCTTTAACATTTAATTCAAATTCTCTTTTCCAAAAGTGCCAAAAAGAGAACTTAAATGTACACCATGTTTATTTATTCATTTGCATTTTAAACCTAATTTGTGCATTGTATTAATATTTTCCATCATCAAAAGAAGTGCTTTGCAGTCAATTAATGGATTAACAGTGCAGAGCATTTAAATCATACAATCAGGTGTTGTGGCTTACAGATTTGACTAACAAATGGCCTTTGGCAACCTGCAAGCGTTGGTGGTATATTGGTGAGCATAGCTGCCTTCCAAGCAGTTGACCCGGGTTCGATTCCCGGCCAACGGGTGGCTTTTCTTGTGTATTCTTTTATTTTTTTAAGCTCATAAGATCCTTAGAGAAAGTTTCTTGTTTTGAAGGAATCCAGAATAACCTGACCAAGAAATGCTCTTTCAATAAATAGGAAGCTTTGGTGGTATAGTGGTGAGCATAGCTGCCTTCCAAGCAGTTGACCCGGGTTTGATTCCCGGCCAATACATAGTTTGTATTCTATTCTTTTTTAAGATCATAAACTCCATAGAGAATGTTTCTTGTTTTGAAGAAATCAGGAATACACTGACCAAGAAATGCCCTTTCAACAAATGGGAAGCTTTGTTGGTATGTGTAGCACTTATGGGGTATGGACAGAGTCATGGCTTTGTCATTCACAGAATACTAGATTTATGGCATCTTAAAAATATCCAACTCTGAATAGTCTTATGTAAATTAGACTAATAAATATATTTTCCTATTATCTGCTTTAACATTTGATTCAAATTCTCTTTTCCAAAAGTGCCAAAATGTGGACTTAAATTTACACGATGTTTATTTATTAATTTGCTTTTTAAACCTAATTTGTGCATTGTATTAATATTTTCCATCATCAAAAGAGGTGCATTACAGTCAATTAATGGATTAACAGTGTACTCTTTTCCTTTTTTAAGATCATAAGCTCTTTAGAGAATGTTTCTTGTTTTGAAGAAATCAGGAATACACTGACCAAGAAATGCCCTTTCAACAAATGGGAAGCTTTGTTGGTATGTGTAGCACTTATGGGGTATGGACAGAGTCATGGCTTTGTCATTCACAGAATACTAGATTTATGGCATCTTAAAAATATCCAACTCTGAATAATGTTATGTAAATTAAACTATTAAATATATTTTCCTATTATCTGCTTTAACATTTGATTCAAATTCTCTTTTCCAAAAGTGCCAAAAAGTGGACTTAAATGTACACCATGTTTTTATTTATTCATTTGCATTTTAAACCTAATTTGTGCATTGTATTAATATTTTCCATCATCAAAAGAAGTGCATTGCAGTCAATTAATGGATTAACAGTGCAGAGCATTGAAATCATACAATCAAGTGTTGTGGCTTACACATTTGACTAACAAATGGCCTTTGACAGCCAGGAAGCGTTGGTGGTATAGTGGTGAGCATAGCTGCCTTCCAAGCAGTTGACCCGGCTTTTTTTGTGTCGTCTTTTATTTTTTTAAGCTCATAAGATCCTTAGAGAAAGTTTCTTATTTTGAAGGAATCCGGAATAAACTGACCAAGAAATGCCCTATCAAGAAATATGAAGCGTTGGTGGTATAGTGGTGAGCATAGCTGCCTTCAAGCAGTTGACCCGGGTTCGATTCCCGGCAAATGCATAGTTTGTATTCTATTCATTTTTTAAGATCATAAGCTCATTAGAGAATGTTTCTTGTTTTGTAGGAATTAGGAATACCCTCACCAAGAAATGCCCTTTCAAAAAACGGGAAGCTTTGTTGGTATGTGTAGCACTGGCCAACGCATGATTTTTCTTATGTATTCTTTTCATTTTTTAACATCATAAGCTCCTTAGAGAATGTTTCTTGTTTTGAAGAAATCAGGAATACACTGACCAAGAAATGCCCTTTCAACAAATGGGAAGCTTTGTTGGTATGTGTAGCACTTATGGGGTATGGACAGAGTCATGGCTTTGTCATTCACAGAATACTAGATTTATGGCATTTTAAAAATATCCAACTCTGAATAGTCTTATGTAAATTAGACTATTAAATATATTTTCCTATTATCTGCTTTAACATTTGATTCAAATTCTCTTTTCCAAAAATGCCTAAAAAATGGACTTAAGTGTACAACATGTTTATTTATTCATTTGCATTTTAAACCTAATTTGTGCATTGTAATAATATTTTCCATCATCAAAAGAAGTGCATTGCAGTCAATTAATGGATTAACAGTGTACTCTTTTCCTTTTTTAAGATCATAAGCTCTTTAGAGAATGTTTCTTGTTTTGAAGAAATCAGGAATACACTGACCAAGAAATGCCCTTTCAACAAATGGGAAGCTTTGTTGGTATGTGTAGCACTTATGGGGTATGGACAGAGTCATGGCTTTGTCATTCACAGAATACTAGATTTATGGCATCTTAAAAATATCCAACTCTGAATAATGTTATGTAAATTAAACTATTAAATATATTTTCCTATTATCTGCTTTAACATTTGATTCAAATTCTCTTTTCCAAAAGTGCCAAAAAGTGGACTTAAATGTACACCATGTTTTTATTTATTCATTTGCATTTTAAACCTAATTTGTGCATTGTATTAATATTTTCCATCATCAAAAGAAGTGCATTGCAGTCAATTAATGGATTAACAGTGCAGAGCATTGAAATCATACAATCAGGTGTTGTGGCTTACACATTTGACTAACAAATGGCCTTCGACAGCCAGGAAACGTTGGTGGTATAGTGGTGAGCATAGCTGCCTTCCAAGCAGTTGACCCGGGTTCGATTACCGGCAAATGCATGGCTTTTTTTGTGTCGACTTTTATTTTTTTAAGCTCATAAGATACTTAGAGAAAGTTTCTTATTTTGAAGGAATCCGGAATAAACTGACCAAGAAATGCCCTATCAAGAAATATGAAGCGTTGGTGGTATAGTGGTGAGCATAGCTGCCTTCAAGCAGTTGACCTGGGTTCGATTCCCGGCAAATGCATAGTTTGTATTCTATTCATTTTTTAAGATCATAAGTTCATTAGAGAATGTTTCTTGTTTTGTAGGAATTAGGAATACCCTCACCAAGAAATGCCCTTTCAAAAAACGGGAAGCTTTGTTGGTATGTGTAGCACTGGCCAACGCATGATTTTTCTTATGTATTCTTTTCATTTTTTAACATCATAAGCTCCTTAGAGAATGTTTCTTGTTTTGAAGAAATCAGGAATACACTGACCAAGAAATGCCCTTTCAACAAATGGGAAGCTTTGTTGGTATGTGTAGCACTTATGGGGTATGGACAGAGTCATGGCTTTGTCATTCACAGAATACTAGATTTATGGCATCTTAAATATATCCAACTCTGAATAGTCTTATGTAAATTAGACTATTAAATATATTTTCCTATTATCTGCTTTAACATTTGATTCAAATTCTCTTTTCCAAAAATGCCAAAAAGTGGACTTAAGTGTACAACATGTCTATTTATTCATTTGCATTTTAAACCTAATTTGTGCATTGTAATAATATTTTCCATCATCAAAAGAAGTGCATTGCAGTCAATTAATGGATTAACAGTGTATTCTTTTCATTTTTTAAGATCATAAGCTCCTTAGAGAATGTTTCTTGTTTTGAAGAAATCAGGAAAACACTGACCAAGAAATGCCCTTTCAACAAATGGGAAGCTTTGTTGGTATGTGTAGCACTTATGGGCTATGGACAGAGTCATGGCTTTGTCATTCACAGAATACTAGATTTATGGCATCTTAAAAATATCCAACTCTGAATAGTCTTATGTAAATTAGACTATTAAATATATTTTCCTATTATCTTCTTTAACATTTAATTCAAATTCTCTTTTCCAAAAGTGCCAAAAAGTGGACTGAAATGTTCAACATGTTTATTTATTCATTTGCATTTTAAATCAAATTTGTGCATTGTATTAATATTTTCCATCATCAAAAGAAGTGCATTGCAGTCAATAAATGGATTAACAGTGTATTCTTTTCATTTTTTAAGATCATAAGCTCCTTAGAGAATGTTTCTTGTTTTGAAGAAATCAGGAATACACTGACCAAGAAATGCCCTTTCAACAAATGGGAAGCTTTGTTGGTATGTGTAGCACTTATGGGGTATGGACAGAGTCATGGCTTTGTCATTCACAGAATACTAGATTGATGGCATCTTAAAAATATCCAACTCTGAATAGTCTTATGTAAATTAGACTATTAAATATATTTTCCTATTATCTGCTTTAACATTTAATTCAAATTCTCTTTTCCAAAAGTGCCAAAAAGAGAACTTAAATGTACACCATGTTTATTTATTCATTTGCATTTTAAACCTAATTTGTGCATTGTATTAATATTTTCCATCATCAAAAGAAGTGCTTTGCAGTCAATTAATGGATTAACAGTGCAGAGCATTTAAATCATACAATCAGGTGTTGTGGCTTACAGATTTGACTAACAAATGGCCTTTGGCAACCAGCAAGCGTTGGTGGTATATTGGTGGGCATAGCTGCCTTACAAGCAGTTGACCCGGGTTCGATTCCCGGCCAACGGATGGCTTTTCTTGTGTATTCTTTTATTTTTTTAAGCTCATAAGATCCTTAGAGAAAGTTTCTTGTTTTGAAGGAATCCAGAATAACCTGACCAAGAAATGCCCTTTCAATAAATAGGAAGCTTTGGTGGTATAGTGGTGAGCATAGCTGCCTTCCAAGCAGTTGACCCGGGTTCGATTCCCGGCCAAAACATAGTTTGTGTTCTATTCTTTTTTAAGATCATAGAGAATGTTTCTTGTTTTGAAGAAATCAGGAATACACTGACCAAGAAATGCCCTTTCAACAAATGGGAAGCTTTGTTGGTATGTGTAGCACTTATGGGGTATGGACAGAGTCATGGCTTTGTCATTCACAGAATACTAGATTTATGTCATCTTAAAAATATCCAACTCTGAATAGTCTTATGTAAATTAGACTAATAAAGATATTTTCCTATTATCTGCTTTAACATTTGATTCAAATTCTCTTTTCCAAAAGTGCCAAAATGTGGACTTAAATTTGCACGATGTTTATTTATTAATTTGCTTTTTAAACCTAATTTGTGCATTGTATTAATATTTTCCATCATCAAAAGAGGTGCATTACAGTCAATTAATGGATTAACAGTGTACTCTTTTCCTTTTTTAAGATCATAAGCTCTTTAGAGAATGTTTCTTGTTTTGAAGAAATCAGGAATACACTGACCAAGAAATGCCCTTTCAACAAATGGGAAGCTTTGTTGGTATGTGTAGCACTTATGGGGTATGGACAGAGTCATGGCTTTGTCATTCACAGAATACTAGATTTATGGCATCTTAAAAATATCCAACTCTGAATAATGTTATGTAAATTAAACTATTAAATATATTTTCCTATTATCTGCTTTAACATTTGATTCAAATTCTCTTTTCCAAAAGTGCCAAAAAGTGGACTTAAATGTACACCATGTTTTTATTTATTCATTTGCATTTTAAACCTAATTTGTGCATTGTATTAATATTTTCCATCATCAAAAGAAGTGCATTGCAGTCAATTAATGGATTAACAGTGCAGAGCATTGAAATCATACAATCAGGTGTTGTGGCTTACACATTTGACTAACAAATGGCCTTTGACAGCCAGGAAGCGTTTGTAGTACAGTGGTTAACATAGCTGCCTTCCAAGCAGTTGACCCGGGTTCGATTACCGGCAAATGCATGGCTTTTTTTGTGTCGTCTTTTATTTTTTTAAGCTCATAAGATCCTTAGAGAAAGTTTCTTATTTTGAAGGAATCTGGAATAAACTGACCAAGAAATGCCCTATCAAGAAATATGAAGCGTTGGTGGTATAGTGGTGAGCATAGCTGCCTTCAAGCAGTTGACCTGGGTTCGATTCCCGGCAAATGCATAGTTTGTATTCTATTCATTTTTTAAGATCATAAGCTCATTAGAGAATGTTTCTTGTTTTTTAGGAATTAGGAATACCCTCACCAAGAAATGCCCTTTCAAAAAATGGGAAGCTTTGTTGGTATGTGTAGCACTGGCCAACGCATGATTTTTCTTATGTATTCTTTTCATTTTTTAACATCATAAGCTCCTTAGAGAATGTTTCTTGTTTTGAAGAAATCAGGAATACACTGACCAAGAAATGCCCTTTCAACAAATGGGAAGCTTTGTTGGTATGTGTAGCACTTATGGGGTATGGACAGAGTCATGGCTTTGTCATTCACAGAATACTAGATTTATGGCATCTTAAAAATATCCAACTCTGAATAGTCTTATGTAAATTAGACTATTAAATATAATTCCTATTATCTGCTTTAACATTTGATTCAAATTCTCTTTTCCAAAAATGCCAAAAAGTGGACTTAAGTGTACAACATGTTTATTTATTCATTTGCATTTTAAACCTAATTTGTGCATTGTAATAATATTTTCCATCATCAAAAGAAGTGCATTGCAGTCAATTAATGGATTAACAGTGTATTCTTTTCATTTTTTAAGATCATAAGCTCCTTAGAGAATGTTTCTTGTTTTGAAGAAATCAGGAAAACACTGACCAAGAAATGCCCTTTCAACAAATGGGAAGCTTTGTTGGTATGTGTAGCACTTATGGGGTATGGACAGTCATGGCTTTGTCATTCACAGAATACTAGATTTATGGCATCTTAAAAATATCCAACTCTGAATAGTCTTATGTAAATTAGACTATTAAATAAATTTTCCTATTATCTGCTTTAACATTTGATTCAAATTCTCTTTTCCAAAAGTGCCAAAAAGTGGACATAAATGTACACCATGTTTATTTATTCTTTTGCATTTTAAACCTAATTTGTGCATTGTATAAATATTTTCCATCATCAAAAAAAGTGCATTGCAGTCAATTAATGGATTAACAGTGTATTCTTTTCATTTTTTAAGATCATAAGCTCCTTAGAGAATGTTTCTTGTTTTGAAGAAATCAGGAAAACACTGACCAAGAAATGCACTTTCAACAAATGGGAAGCTTTGCTGGTATGTGTAGCACTTATGGGCTATGGACAGAGTCATGGCTTTGTCATTCACAGAATACTAGATTTATGGCATCTTAAAAATATCCAACTCTGAATAGTCTTATGTAAATTAGACTATTAAATATATTTTCCTATTATCTGCTTTAACATTTAATTCAAATTCTCTTTTCCAAAATTGCCAAAAAGTGGACTTAAATGTTCAACATGTTTATTTATTCATTTGCATTTTAAATCAAATTTGTGCATTGTATTAATATTTTCCATCATCAAAAGAAGTGCATTGCAGTCAATTAATGGATTAACAGTGTATTCTTTTCATTTTTTAAGATCATAAGCTCCTTAGAGAATGTTTCTTGTTTTGAAGAAATCAGGAATACACTGACCAAGAAATGCCCTTTCAACAAATGGGAAGCTTTGTTGGTATGTGTAGCACTTATGGGGTATGGACAGAGTCATGGCTTTGTCATTCACAGAATACTAGATTGATGGCATCTTAAAAATATCCAACTCTGAATAGTCTTATGTAAATTAGACTATTAAATATATTTTCCTATTATCTGCTTTAACATTTAATTCAAATTCTCTTTTCCAAAAGTGCCAAAAAGAGAACTTAAATGTACACCATGTTTATTTATTCATTTGCATTTTAAACCTAATTTGTGCATTGTATTAATATTTTCCATCATCAAAAGAAGTGCTTTGCAGTCAATTAATGGATTAACAGTGCAGAGCATTTAAATCATACAATCAGGTGTTGTGGCTTACAGATTTGACTAACAAATGGCCTTTGGCAACCAGCAAGCGTTGGTGGTATATTGGTGAGCATAGCTTCCTTACAAGCAGTTGACCCGGGTTCGATTCCCGGCCAACGGATGGCTTTTCTTGTGTATTCTTTTATTTTTTTAAGCTCATAAGATCCTTAGAGAAAGTTTCTTGTTTTGAAGGAATCCAGAATAACCTGACCAAGAAATGCCCTTTCAATAAATAGGAAGCTTTGGTGGTATAGTGGTGAGCATAGCTGCCTTCCAAGCAGTTGACCCGGGTTCGATTCCCGGCCAAAACATAGTTTGTGTTCTATTCTTTTTTAAGATCATAAGCTCCATAGAGAATGTTTCTTGTTTTGAAGAAATCAGGAATACACTGACCAAGAAATGCCCTTTCAACAAATGGGAAGCTTTGTTGGTATGTGTAGCACTTATGGGGTATGGACAGAGTCATGGCTTTGTCATTCACAGAATACTAGATTTATGGCATCTTAAAAATATCCAACTCTGAATAGTCTTATGTAAATTAGACTATTAAATATATTTTCCTATTATCTGCTTTAACATTTGATTCAAATTCTCTTTTCCAAAAATGCCAAAAAGTGGACTTAAGTGTACAACATGTTTATTTATTCATTTGCATTTTAAACCTAATTTGTGCATTGTAATAATATTTTCCATCATCAAAAGAAGTGCATTGCAGTCAATTAATGGATTAACAGTGTATTCTTTTCATTTTTTAAGATCATAAGCTCCTTAGAGAATGTTTCTTGTTTTGAAGAAATCAGGAAAACACTGACCAAGAAATGCCCTTTCAACAAATGGGAAGCTTTGTTGGTATGTGTAGCACTTATGGGCTATGGACAGAGTCATGGCTTTGTCATTCACAGAATACTAGATTTATGGCATCTTAAAAATATCCAACTCTGAATAGTCTTATGTAAATTAGACTATTAAATATATTTTCCTATTATCTGCTTTAACATTTAATTCAAATTCTCTTTTCCAAAAGTGCCAAAAAGTGGACTTAAATGTTCAACATGTTTATTTATTCATTTGCATTTTAAATCAAATTTGTGCATTGTATTAATATTTTCCATCATCAAAAGAAGTGCATTGCAGTCAATTAATGGATTAACAGTGTATTCTTTTCATTTTTTAAGATCATAAGCTCCTTAGAGAATGTTTCTTGTTTTGAAGAAATCAGGAATACACTGACCAAGAAATGCCCTTTCAACAAATGGGAAGCTTTGTTGGTATGTGTAGCACTTATGGGGTATGGACAGAGTCATGGCTTTGTCATTCACAGAATACTAGATTGATGGCATCTTAAAAATATCCAACTCTGAATAGTCTTATGTAAATTAGACTATTAAATATATTTTCCTATTATCTGCTTTAACATTTAATTCAAATTCTCTTTTCCAAAAGTGCCAAAAAGAGAACTTAAATGTACACCATGTTTATTTATTCATTTGCATTTTAAACCTAATTTGTGCATTGTATTAATATTTTCCATCATCAAAAGAAGTGCTTTGCAGTCAATTAATGGATTAACAGTGCAGAGCATTTAAATCATACAATCAGGTGTTGTGGCTTACAGATTTGACTAACAAATGGCCTTTGGCAACCAGCAAGCGTTGGTGGTATATTGGTGAGCATAGCTGCCTTCCAAGCAGTTGACCCGGGTTCGATTCCCGGCCAACGGGTGGCTTTTCTTGTGTATTCTTTTATTTTTTTAAGCTCATAAGATCCTTAGAGAAAGTTTCTTGTTTTGAAGGAATCCAGAATAACCTGACCAAGAAATGCTCTTTCAATAAATAGGAAGCTTTGGTGGTATAGTGGTGAGCATAGCTGCCTTCCAAGCAGTTGACCCGGGTTTGATTCCCGGCCAATACATAGTTTGTATTCTATTCTTTTTTAAGATCATAAACTCCATAGAGAATGTTTCTTGTTTTGAAGAAATCAGGAATACACTGACCAAGAAATGCCCTTTAAACAAATGGGAAGCTTTGTTGGTATGTGTAGCACTTATGGGGTATGGACAGAGTCATGGCTTTGTCATTCACAGAATACTAGATTTATGGCATCTTAAAAATATCCAACTCTGAATAGTCTTATGTAAATTAGACTAATAAATATATTTTCCTATTATCTGCTTTAACATTTGATTCAAATTCTCTTTTCCAAAAGTGCCAAAATGTGGACTTAAATTTACACGATGTTTATTTATTAATTTGCTTTTTAAACCTAATTTGTGCATTGTATTAATATTTTCCATCATCAAAAGAGGTGCATTACAGTCAATTAATGGATTAACAGTGTACTCTTTTCCTTTTTTAAGATCATAAGCTCTTTAGAGAATGTTTCTTGTTTTGAAGAAATCAGGAATACACTGACCAAGAAATGCCCTTTCAACAAATGGGAAGCTTTGTTGGTATGTGTAGCACTTATGGGGTATGGACAGAGTCATGGCTTTGTCATTCACAGAATACTAGATTTATGGCATCTTAAAAATATCCAACTCTGAATAATGTTATGTAAATTAAACTATTAAATATATTTTCCTATTATCTGCTTTAACATTTGATTCAAATTCTCTTTTCCAAAAGTGCCAAAAAGTGGACTTAAATGTACACCATGTTTTTATTTATTCATTTGCATTTTAAACCTAATTTGTGCATTGTATTAATATTTTCCATCATCAAAAGAAGTGCATTGCAGTCAATTAATGGATTAACAGTGCAGAGCATTGAAATCATACAATCAAGTGTTGTGGCTTACACATTTGACTAACAAATGGCCTTTGACAGCCAGGAAGCGTTGGTGGTATAGTGGTGAGCATAGCTGCCTTCCAAGCAGTTGACCCGGCTTTTTTTGTGTCGTCTTTTATTTTTTTAAGCTCATAAGATCCTTAGAGAAAGTTTCTTATTTTGAAGGAATCCGGAATAAACTGACCAAGAAATGCCCTATCAAGAAATATGAAGCGTTGGTGGTATAGTGGTGAGCATAGCTGCCTTCAAGCAGTTGACCCGGGTTCGATTCCCGGCAAATGCATAGTTTGTATTCTATTCATTTTTTAAGATCATAAGCTCATTAGAGAATGTTTCTTGTTTTGTAGGAATTAGGAATACCCTCACCAAGAAATGCCCTTTCAAAAAACGGGAAGCTTTGTTGGTATGTGTAGCACTGGCCAACGCATGATTTTTCTTATGTATTCTTTTCATTTTTTAACATCATAAGCTCCTTAGAGAATGTTTCTTGTTTTGAAGAAATCAGGAATACACTGACCAAGAAATGCCCTTTCAACAAATGGGAAGCTTTGTTGGTATGTGTAGCACTTATGGGGTATGGACAGAGTCATGGCTTTGTCATTCACAGAATACTAGATTTATGGCATTTTAAAAATATCCAACTCTGAATAGTCTTATGTAAATTAAACTATTAAATATATTTTCCTATTATCTGCTTTAACATTTGATTCAAATTCTCTTTTCCAAAAATGCCTAAAAAATGGACTTAAGTGTACAACATGTTTATTTATTCATTTGCATTTTAAACCTAATTTGTGCATTGTAATAATATTTTCCATCATCAAAAGAAGTGCATTGCAGTCAATTAATGGATTAACAGTGTACTCTTTTCCTTTTTTAAGATCATAAGCTCTTTAGAGAATGTTTCTTGTTTTGAAGAAATCAGGAATACACTGACCAAGAAATGCCCTTTCAACAAATGGGAAGCTTTGTTGGTATGTGTAGCACTTATGGGGTATGGACAGAGTCATGGCTTTGTCATTCACAGAATACTAGATTTATGGCATCTTAAAAATATCCAACTCTGAATAATGTTATGTAAATTAAACTATTAAATATATTTTCCTATTATCTGCTTTAACATTTGATTCAAATTCTCTTTTCCAAAAGTGCCAAAAAGTGGACTTAAATGTACACCATGTTTTTATTTATTCATTTGCATTTTAAACCTAATTTGTGCATTGTATTAATATTTTCCATCATCAAAAGAAGTGCATTGCAGTCAATTAATGGATTAACAGTGCAGAGCATTGAAATCATACAATCAGGTGTTGTGGCTTACACATTTGACTAACAAATGGCCTTTGACAGCCAGGAAACGTTGGTGGTATAGTGGTGAGCATAGCTGCCTTCCAAGCAGTTGACCCGGGTTCGATTACCGGCAAATGCATGGCTTTTTTTGTGTCGACTTTTATTTTTTTAAGCTCATAAGATCCTTAGAGAAAGTTTCTTATTTTGAAGGAATCCGGAATAAACTGACCAAGAAATGCCCTATCAAGAAATATGAAGCGTTGGTGGTATAGTGGTGAGCATAGCTGCCTTCAAGCAGTTGACCTGGGTTCGATTCCCGGCAAATGCATAGTTTGTATTCTATTCATTTTTTAAGATCATAAGTTCATTAGAGAATGTTTCTTGTTTTGTAGGAATTAGGAATACCCTCACCAAGAAATGCCCTTTCAAAAAACGGGAAGCTTTGTTGGTATGTGTAGCACTGGCCAACGCATGATTTTTCTTATGTATTCTTTTCATTTTTTAACATCATAAGCTCCTTAGAGAATGTTTCTTGTTTTGAAGAAATCAGGAATACACTGACCAAGAAATGCCCTTTCAACAAATGGGAAGCTTTGTTGGTATGTGTAGCACTTATGGGGTATGGACAGAGTCATGGCTTTGTCATTCACAGAATACTAGATTTATGGCATCTTAAATATATCCAACTCTGAATAGTCTTATGTAAATTAGACTATTAAATATATTTTCCTATTATCTGCTTTAACATTTGATTCAAATTCTCTTTTCCAAAAATGCCAAAAAGTGGACTTAAGTGTACAACATGTCTATTTATTCATTTGCATTTTAAACCTAATTTGTGCATTGTAATAATATTTTCCATCATCAAAAGAAGTGCATTGCAGTCAATTAATGGATTAACAGTGTATTCTTTTCATTTTTTAAGATCATAAGCTCCTTAGAGAATGTTTCTTGTTTTGAAGAAATCAGGAAAACACTGACCAAGAAATGCCCTTTCAACAAATGGGAAGCTTTGTTGGTATGTGTAGCACTTATGGGCTATGGACAGAGTCATGGCTTTGTCATTCACAGAATACTAGATTTATGGCATCTTAAAAATATCCAACTCTGAATAGTCTTATGTAAATTAGACTATTAAATATATTTTACTATTATCTGCTTTAACATATAATTCAAATTCTCTTTTCCAAAAGTGCCAAAAAGTGGACTTAAATGTTCAACATGTTTATTTATTCATTTGCATTTTAAATCAAATTTGTGCATTGTATTAATATTTTCCATCATCAAAAGAAGTGCATTGCAGTCAATTAATGGATTAACAGTGTATTCTTTTCATTTTTTAAGATCATAAGCTCCTTAGAGAATGTTTCTTGTTTTGAAGAAATCAGGAATACACTGACCAAGAAATGCCCTTTCAACAAATGGGAAGCTTTGTTGGTATGTGTAGCACTTATGGGGTATGGACAGAGTCATGGCTTTGTCATTCACAGAATACTAGATTGATGGCATCTTAAAAATATCCAACTCTGAATAGTCTTATGTAAATTAGACTATTAAATATATTTTCCTATTATCTGCTTTAACATTTAATTCAAATTCTCTTTTCCAAAAGTGCCAAAAAGAGAACTTAAATGTACACCATGTTTATTTATTCATTTGCATTTTAAACCTAATTTGTGCATTGTATTAATATTTTCCATCATCAAAAGAAGTGCTTTGCAGTCAATTAATGGATTAACAGTGCAGAGCATTTAAATCATACAATCAGGTGTTGTGGCTTACAGATTTGACTAACAAAAGGCCTTTGGCAACCAGCAAGTGTTGGTGGTATATTGGTGAGCATAGCTGCCTTACAAGCAGTTGACCCGGGTTCGATTCCCGGCCAACGGATGGCTTTTCTTGTGTATTCTTTTATTTTTTTAAGCTCATAAGATCCTTAGAGAAAGTTTCTTGTTTTGAAGGAATCCAGAATAACCTGACCAAGAAATGCCCTTTCAATAAATAGGAAGCTTTGGTGGTATAGTGGTGAGCATAGCTGCCTTCCAAGCAGTTGACCCGGGTTCGATTCCCGGCCAATACATAGTTTGTATTCTATTCTTTTTTAAGATCATAAGCTCCATAGAGAATGTTTCTTGTTTTGAAGAAATCAGGAATACACTGACCAAGAAATGCCCTTTCAACAAATGGGAAGCTTTGTTGGTATGTGTAGCACTTATGGGGTATGGACAGAGTCATGGCTTTGTCATTCACAGAATACTAGATTTATGGCATCTTAAAAATATCCAACTCTGAATAGTCTTATGTAAATTAGACTAATAAATATATTTTCCTATTATCTGCTTTAACATTTGATTCAAATTCTCTTTTCCAAAAGTGCCAAAATGTGGACTTAAATTTACACGATGTTTATTTATTAATTTGCTTTTTAAACCTAATTTGTGCATTGTATTAATATTTTCCATCATCAAAAGAGGTGCATTACAGTCAATTAATGGATTAACAGTGTACTCTTTTCCTTTTTTAAGATCATAAGCTCTTTAGAGAATGTTTCTTGTTTTGAAGAAATCAGGAATACACTGACCAAGAAATGCCCTTTCAACAAATGGGAAGCTTTGTTGGTATGTGTAGCACTTATGGGGTATGGACAGAGTCATGGCTTTGTCATTCACAGAATACTAGATTTATGGCATCTTAAAAATATCCAACTCTGAATAATGTTATGTAAATTAAACTATTAAATATATTTTCCTATTATCTGCTTTAACATTTGATTCAAATTCTCTTTTCCAAAAGTGCCAAAAAGTGGACTTAAATGTACACCATGTTTTTATTTATTCATTTGCATTTTAAACTTAATTTGTGCATTGTATTAATATTTTCCATCATCAAAAGAAGTGCATTGCAGTCAATTAATGGATTAACAGTGCAGAGCATTGAAATCATACAATCAGGTGTTGTGGCTTACACATTTGACTAACAAATGGCCTTTGACAGCCAGGAAGCGTTGGTGGTATAGTGGTGAGCATAGCTGCCTTCCAAGCAGTTGACCCGGGTTCGATTACCGGCAAATGCATGGCTTTTTTTGTGTCGTCTTTTATTTTTTTAAGCTCATAAGATCCTTAGAGAAAGTTTCTTATTTTGAAGGAATCCGGAATAAACTGACCAAGAAATGCCCTATCAAGAAATATGAAGCGTTGGTGGTATAGTGGTGAGCATAGCTGCCTTCAAGCAGTTGACCCGGGTTCGATTCCCGGCAAATGCATAGTTTGTATTCTATTCATTTTTTAAGATCATAAGCTCATTAGAGAATGTTTCTTGTTTTGTAGGAATTAGGAATACCCTCACCAAGAAATGCCCTTTCAAAAAACGGGAAGCTTTGTTGGTATGTGTAGCACTGGCCAACGCATGATTTTTCTTATGTATTCTTTTCATTTTTTAACATCATAAGCTCCTTAGAGAATGTTTCTTGTTTTGAAGAAATCAGGAATACACTGACCAAGAAATGCCCTTTCAACAAATGGGAAGCTTTGTTGGTATGTGTAGCACTTATGGGGTATGGACAGAGTCATGGCTTTGTCATTCACAGAATACTAGATTTATGGCATCTTAAAAATATCCAACTCTGAATAGTCTTATGTAAATTAGACTATTAAATATATTTTCCTATTATCTGCTTTAACATTTGATTCAAATTCTCTTTTCCAAAAATGCCAAAAAGTGGACTTAAGTGTACAACATGTTTATTTATTCATTTGCATTTTAAACCTAATTTGTGCATTGTAATAATATTTTCCATCATCAAAAGAAGTGCATTGCAGTCAATTAATGGATTAACAGTGTATTCTTTTCATTTTTTAAGATCATAAGCTCCTTAGAGAATGTTTCTTGTTTTGAAGAAATCAGGAAAACACTGACCAAGAAATGCCCTTTCAACAAATGGGAAGCTTTGTTGGTATGTGTAGCACTTATGGGGTATGGACAGTCATGGCTTTGTCATTCACAGAATGCTAGATTTAGGGCATCTTAAAAATATCCAACTCTGAATAGTCTTATGTAAATTAGACTATTAAATAAATTTTCCTATTATCTGCTTTAACATTTGATTCAAATTCTCTTTTCCAAAAGTGCCAAAAAGTGGACATAAATGTACACCATGTTTATTTATTCTTTTGCATTTTAAACCTAATTTGTGCATTGTATAAATATTTTCCATCATCAAAAAAAGTGCATTGCAGTCAATTAATGGATTAACAGTGTATTCTTTTCATTTTTTAAGATCATAAGCTCCTTAGAGAATGTTTCTTGTTTTGAAGAAATCAGGAAAACACTGACCAAGAAATGCCCTTTCAACAAATGGGAAGCTTTGTTGGTATGTGTAGCACTTATGGGCTATGGACAGAGTCATGGCTTTGTCATTCACAGAATACTAGATTTATGGCATCTTAAAAATATCCAACTCTGAATAGTCTTATGTAAATTAGACTATTAAATATATTTTCCTATTATCTGCTTTAACATTTAATTCAAATTCTCTTTTCCAAAAGTGCCAAAAAGTGGACTTAAATGTTCAACATGTTTATTTATTCATTTGCATTTTAAATCAAATTTGTGCATTGTATTAATATTTTCCATCATCAAAAGAAGTGCATTGCAGTCAATTAATGGATTAACAGTGTATACTTTTCATTTTTTAAGATCATAAGCTCCTTAGAGAATGTTTCTTGTTTTGAAGAAATCAGGAATACACTGACCAAGAAATGCCCTTTCAACAAATGGGAAGCTTTGTTGGTATGTGTAGCACTTATGGGGTATGGACAGGGTCATGGCTTTGTCATTCACAGAATACTAGATTGATGGCATCTTAAAAATATCCAACTCTGAATAGTCTTATGTAAATTAGACTATTAAATATATTTTCCTATTATCTGCTTTAACATTTAATTCAAATTCTCTTTTCCAAAAGTGCCAAAAAGAGAACTTAAATGTACACCATGTTTATTTATTCATTTGCATTTTAAACCTAATTTGTGCATTGTATTAATATTTTCCATCATCAAAAGAAGTGCTTTGCAGTCAATTAATGGACTAACAGTGCAGAGCATTTAAATCATACAATCAGGTGTTGTGGCTTACAGATTTGACTAACAAATGGCCTTTGGCAACCAGCAAGCGTTGGTGGTATATTGGTGAGCATAGCTGCCTCACAAGCAGTTGACCCGGGTTCGATTCCCGGCCAACGGATGGCTTTTCTTGTGTATTCTTTTATTTTTTTAAGCTCATAAGATCCTTAGAGAAAGTTTCTTGTTTTGAAGGAATCCAGAATAACCTGACCAAGAAATGCCCTTTCAATAAATAGGAAGCTTTGGTGGTATAGTGGTGAGCATAGCTGCCTTCCAAGCAGTTGACCCGGGTTTGATTCCCGGCCAATACATAGTTTGTATTCTATTCTTTTTTAAGATCATAAGCTCCATAGAGAATGTTTCTTGTTTTGAAGAAATCAGGAATACACTGACCAAGAAATGCCCTTTCAACAAATGGGAAGCTTTCTTGGTATGTGTAGCACTTATGGGGTATGGACAGAGTCATGGCTTTGTCATTCACAGAATACTAGATTTATGGCATCTTAAAAATATCCAACTCTGAATAGTCTTATGTAAATTAGACTATTAAATATATTTTCCTATTATCTGCTTTAACATTTGATTCAAATTCTCTTTTCCAAAAGTGCCAAAAAGAGAACTTAAATGTACACTATGTTTATTTATTCATTTGCATTTTAAACCTAATTTGTGCATTGTATTAATATTTTCCATCATCAAAAGAAGTGCTTTGCAGTCAATTAATGGATTAACAGTGTATTCTTTTCATTTTTTAAGATCATAAGCTCCTTAGAGAATGTTTCTTCTTTTAAAGAAATCAAGAATACACTGACCAAGAAATGCCCTTTTAACAAATGGGAAGCTTTGTTGGTATGTGTAGCACTTATGGGGTATGGACAGAGTCATGGCTTTGTCATTCACAGAATACTAGATTTATAGCATCTTAAAAATATCCAACTCTGAATAGTCTTATGTAAAATAGGCTATTAAATATATTTTCCTATCTGCTTTAACATTTGATTCAAATTCTCTTTTCCAAAAGTGCCAAAAAGTGGACTTAAGTGTACATCACGTTTATTTATTCATTTGTATTTTAAACCTAATTTGTGCATTGTATTAATATTATCCATCATCAAAAGAAGTGCATTGCTGTCAATTAATGGATTAACAGTGCAGAGCATTGAAATCATACAATCAGGTGTTGTGGCTTACAGATTTGACTAACAAATGCCCTTTTGAAAAACGGTGTGTTGGTGGTATACTGGTGAGCATAGCTGCCTTCCAAGCAGTTGATCCGGGTTTGATTCCCGGCCAAAGCATTGTTTTTCTTGTGTATTCTTTTATTTTTTTAAGCTCATAAGATCCTTAGAGAAAGTTTCTTGTTTTGAAGGAATCCGGAATAACCTGACCAACAAATGCCCTTTCAAAAAATGGGAAGCGTTGGTGGTATAGTGGTGAGCATAGCTGCCTTCCAAGCAGTTGACCTGCATTCGATTCCCGGCCAATGCATTGTTTTTCTTGAGTGCCCATTTCATTTTTTAAGATCACAAGCTCCTTAGAGAATGTTTCTTGTTTTGAAGGAATCAGGAATACCCTGACTAAATGCCCTTTCAAATAATGGGAAGCTTTGGTGGTATGTGTAGCACTGATGGGGTATGGACAGATTCATTGCTTCATAATTCACAGAATAATTGGTGGAACAGTGCAGAGCATAGAAATTGTCCAATCAGATGTTGTGGCATCCAAATTTGACTAACAGTTGACCCGGGTTCGATTCACGGCCAAAGCATGGTTTTCCTTGTGTACCCTTTTAATTTTTTAAGGTCGCAAAAAAAAAAAATGGTAGTTGCTCAGATCAGCTTAATTACATTACACAGGTGCTTGTAAAGGGCAGGGTTTACTCTGAACACAGAAAAAAAGAGATTTGCCCCCCAGCACACTGCAGCAAAAACAATACTTAAATCCTACATAATAATAGCGATTCAGAGGTATTAGTTACATACATTTGCAAATATATGAATAAGCGCCAGGCCAATCATCAAGGCTCCTCTATACTGGCGTCCCTAGCATTAAGGGGTTCTCGTCCGAGAAGCAAGGCACCCCAAAAAAATTCCAACCAAGGGCCATCCCCAGGGCATCACACGAAAAAGGGAAAAAGGTGATAGTGAAGTATAAAGAAAAGATGTGTAAGTATAAATCAATAAGTGTTAATGAAATAAGAAAGAATTAAAATGACATAAATAATATACAAACAAATAGAAAAGTGATAAAAGTATTCTATGTGAATTAAGTGGTGATGCCATGAGAAAGGCCCAGTCAAAACCCCCCCGGGGGCCCCACTCCCAAACACTCACCCCAAAATAATTATTGCTACATAATGGTAGCACCCACTCTGGGTCATATAATTACAATTGATGTACTGCATGATAACAGTACATATGTAAGCTGAGAGCTAACTTACCTTGGAGGTACCCCAAAAAACCTCCACATGGCACTATAAGCATCAGCACATCCTCCTAATGCTGACTGCCTTCATGCCTCTCCAAACTTTGCAAGTTTGGAGAGGCATGAAGGCAGTCAGCATTAGGAGGATGTGCTGATGCTGATAGTGCCATGTGGAGGTTTTTTGGGGTACCTCCAAGGTAAGTTAGCTCTCAGCTCATACATGTACTGTTATCATGCAGTACATCAATTGTAATTATATGACCCAGAGTGGGTGCTACCATTATGTAGCAATAATTATTTTGGGGTGAGCGTTTGGGAGTGGGGCCCCGGGAGGGTTCTGACTGGGCCTTTCTCATGGCATCACCACTTAATTCACATAGAATACTTTTATCACTTTTCTATTTGTATATTATTTATGTCATTTTAATTCTTTCTTATTTCATTAACACTTATTGATTTATACTTACACATCTTTTCTTTATACTTCACTATCACCTTTTTCATGTGATGCCCTGGGGATGGCCCTTGGTTGGAATTTTTTTGGGGTGCCTTGCTTCTCGGACGTGAACCCCTTAATGCTAGGGACGCCAGTATAGAGGAGCCTTGACGATTGGCCTGGCGCTTATTCATATATTTGCAAATGTATGTAACTAATACCTCTGAATCGCTATTATTATGTAGGATTTAAGTATTGTTTTTGCTGCAGTGTGCTGGGGGGCAAATCTCTTTTTTTCTGTGTTCAGAGTAAACCCCGCCCTTTACAAGCACCTGTGTTATGCAATTAAGCTGATCTGAGCAAATACCATTTTTTTGCAAGTTTGGAGAAGCATGAAGGCAGTCAGCATTAGGAGGTGCTGATCCTTATAGTGCCATGTGGAGGTTTTTGGGGGTACCTCCAAGGTAAGTTAGCTCTCAGCTTTTATATGTACTGTTATCATGCAGTACATCAATTGTAATTATATGACCCAGAGTGGGTGCTACCATTAAGTAGCAAAAATTATTTTGGGGTGAACGTTTGGGAGTGGGGCCCCGGGAGGGTTCTGACTGGGCCTTTCTCATGGCATCACCACTGAATTCCCCTTAGAATACTTTTATCACTTTTCTATTTGTTTGTATATTATTTATGTAATTTTAATTCTTTCTTATTTCATTAACACTTATTGATTTATACTTACACATCTTTTCTTTATACTTCACGATCACCTTTTTCGTGTGATGCCCTGGGGATGGCCCTTGGCTGGAATTTTTTTGGGGTGCCTTGCTTCTCGGACGTGAACCCCTTAAAGCTAGGGACGCCAGTATAGAGGAGCCTTGACGATTGGCCTGGCGCTTATTCATATATTTGCAAATGTATGTAACTAATACCTCTGAATCGCTATTATTATGTAGGATTTAAGTATTGTTTTTGCTGCAGTGTGCTGGGGGGCAAATCTCTTTTTTTTTAATTTTTTAAGGTCACAAGCTCCTTAGAGAACATTTCTTGTTTTGAAGGAATCAGGAATATCCTGACCAAGCCCTTTCAAATAATGGGACACGTTGGTGGTAAGTGTAGCACTGATGGAGTATGGACAGAGTCATGGTTCCGTGAAACACTCACGCTTCTCATTATTTGAAAAAGTATTTGTTGGTCTAATTTGGAAGCCACAATACCTGATTGGACGATTTCTATGATCTACACATTGGAAAAGTAGAAAAAGAGTAGTGGAAGCAAGTATACCCTCTCTTTACTTCCAAGACTTCAAACCTTTTTGCAAAAGGTATTTCTAAACCCAAGTCTACAACCTCTAGAATTTTCATACTCTGTAATCCCCAACTCAACTCTTTTCCTTTTATTTGTCCACTACAGCCCCTCTAGGACATTTGCTTTTGAAAGCAAGACTCTCTCTCTCCTTGTGTTATCCCAATGTGATTAGTGATTATAAATGTATTATTCATGTTAGCAGAGGAAAACAGCAAATATCCCTAAGATTGCAGAAAATACTTGGGTCAGAGTAGGATTCGTGTCATTTATATATCGTCCCAGCCTCAACCAGGCACTATGCCAAATTTTATATATGTCATCAATATAACATATAATTAACATATTCGACTTATAATAATGTTGATAGCTTGGCTCTGGAACTGCAATATGCATATACGATGTTTAGCTTAAAACATTAAACATGTCGGACATTGATGAAAACGGTGTGGAAAAGGCGATTCCTATACCACCAAGTTTCTTACATTCTTCTATTGCAGATTGGTTGCTATGGCCAACATCAAATTCTCTTTACTGTTACATGCAGAAGAGGTTTCATAAATGTTCCCTTATTATTAGATATACAAACTCCAAAATATGTTATATCACTAGCAGCTACTTCTTGTATTGTTTGTGAGATAATACAAAACATAACTGTATCATTATGTGAGACTATGAAGTAACACGCTAGACATTCCAAGTTGTAACATTTTAATGAAAATTTGTACCAGAATCCACAATTTTTCTCTCATTGTTGGCAAGCTGCAGGGCAGGACACTGTCACTGTGGCTCAGGAGCAGGCAGGGCTTGGGGGTACAGGTCAGAGGATAACAGAAGCAAGAGGGGGGCCATGTTGTGGAGTTTAGTGCAATAAACTTTTAGCACCATTACGCTGGCAGGGAGAAGCGTGCCACGGTTTTCACAGCAGGGTAAAGGAATGCAGTCCGTGTGACACTGTCTCTCTTCTTACACAACCTACTATAGATCAATAAATAATACAACTTAGAACTGTACAGCTGAAAAAAAATCAGAACAAATCACTCTATTACAACATGTACAAAACACCACAACTGGTAACACATACTAAAGTCCAAGGCGAGTGACTCTTACCAGATTTATCACAGTGACCATACACAGCAGTGTCTATACTATACACTAGCAGACTCAGGCAACATGTGGCTCTACAGTTGCAATGGAATAAGTCCAAAAAGGATTACTACCACTACCACCATCACCACCACTCCCACTCCCACCACCACCACTACCACCATCACCACCACTTGTATATTTTGCCTTCATTTTCTACCCAAAATACACCTCCTAGAGACTGAACTGCAAGGTTTGAGATCCACACCGATTCTCCGCACATTGCTATCGTTGATCAAGATACAAATTCTTTGAGAATCCTTCCACTGTGAATTTTATCAATCACTCTCTCTCCATATATATATATACTGCTGTCACTGATACAGTTCTGTGAACCTGTAGAGAATTATTTCTAGTCACACTACAATAAATTTCCTTAGAGAACCCTTCCTCGACCTTTGTAATCATTAATGTTGCTACACCTTCCTGAACATTCATAATTAATGTAGATATTCCTTTCAATACAGAATTTTTCCCCTAAGTAATCACTAATGTAGCTACACCTTTCATTAGAGAACCATTATTTTATATATCCAACTGTTGATGTAGATAGACCTTTCCTTAGAGAATTATTCCCCTACATATGTAATTGTGGATGTAGATAGACCTTTCCTTAGAAAATCCTTCCCCTACTGTACATAGGTAATTGTGGATGTAGATAGACCTTTCCTTAGAGAATTATTCCACTACATATGTAATTGTGGATGTAGATAGACCTTTCCTTAGAAAATCCTTCCCCTACTGTACATAGGTAATTGTGGATGTAGATAGACCTTTCCTTAGAGAATTATTCCCCTACATATGTAATTGTGGATGTAGATAGACCTTTCCTTAGAGAATTATTCCCCTACATATGTAATTGTGGATGTAGATAGACCTTTCCTTAGAAAATCCTTCCCCTACTGTACATAGGTAATTGTGGATGTAGATAGACCTTTCCCTAAAGAATCCTTTCTATAAATGTAATCTTTATTACATTAATGTAGATACATTTTCCTTACATAGGAAATCATTATGTAGATGCACCTTTCCTTAGAGATTCCTTCCCACATGTTATCATTGAGTAGATGCACCTTTCCTTAGAGAATCCTTCCCATACATACAGTATGTAATTGTTATGTAGATGCAACTTTCCTTAGAGAATGCATCTACTCAATAACGTGTGGAAAGTACATTTCCTTAGAGAATCCTTCCCATACATATGTACTGTAGATGCACCTTTCCTTAGAGAACACTTTCCAGGTGTAGATGTAGATACCCCTTTCCTTAGAGTCTTTCCCCTACATTTGTGATCACTTTATAGATTTATTTTTCCTAAATCCTTTTCTTATACATGTAATGATTTATGTAGGTACATTTTCTCAGACAATTCTCTCCCTTATTATATAATCATTGATGTATTCCTTAGGTGCCCTTTGGCTCGACCTATACACTTCTCATTTGTATAAAGTCTTACTGTAACTATCAAACTTTGGGGCTGTATGGAGCAATGATGGACTTCTGTGCTGTCATTAGTATCATTATACCTTGAAATCCTTATGTAGCATTTTTTCAAACACTTTGAATATAAAAACCCTTCTAAAAATGTCCCCAACTGTACTCCAAACTCCTAATGCATGTGGGTGGACTGAGGCACGGTTCATGTGTAATGACACTTGTGGCACTTAATGCATACATGATTCTACATTAGCCCCTAATAATGCTTACTGTGTTACAGACAACAGAAGTTATTTGCTGCATGACCCCCCCTCCCATCAGTCACAGACACCAGGCGCACGTTATTGCTCGCAGAATATACGTGAGATGCACTTGATGAGTCTGCAGGAAAAAGACAGCTATGGCAGGGGCACATTAATGATGATGACAGCAGCTAATGAAATGTTACGATTAAAGAACAGTGGCTGAGAAACAAAAACATTCCCTATCGGCAAACTATTTTATCTTGATGACTGGCAAAATGAGTTATACTGCCACATTACCAGTCACTGTGCCATTGCCCCCATACTGTCAGCCAGGTTCATCTATACACCAAAGATGACCACATAGCTCCCCCAGTGAACACAGTGGTTAGTGTCGCCTCCCAGCTGGCATTATAAACACAACATAAGTTATAAAAGTGTTGGGTAGCGCTAACTACAGGGACAGTCCAGGCTGCAATCCTTGTACCTCGTTTGGATATTTTGTGCAACCACTAATCTTTTTTTTTTTTAGGTGGGGTCGGGCTCATATCTGCACTTTGTCATTACACGTACGGGATGTCCCAAGCCTGTCCGCCTGCGGGCTTAGATGAACTATATCTGTCAGGCTAATGACCCCGATGTAACCTCAGATGAAACTGTCACATACAGGAGACTGTGGAATTGTGCATAAGATGTGAGACTTTTACGTAGGAGCCTCACAAGAACCCCCCAAATATTGGGTCGTTACGGGAGACCTCTCACCAGAGGTGCAGCATCTTCTAGCATGGTGCAAAGACCCAGTGCTGATATCAGGGTTACTTTCTCACAGCGTCACAATGGGGTAACTAGGTTTGCTGCGACAGGTAAAACTGGGACAAATACTAAAGGGTAGATTTACTAAAGCTTATAATCAGACAAGTGGAGGCGATGCTCATAGCAACCAATTAGATTCTGCCTAACATTATCTAGAATGCAACAGAGAAATGATAATTATAACCTGACTGGTTGCTATGGGCAACACCTCCACTTTTAAGTTTTGGAAGCTTTCGTAAATCTAGCCCAGGTTTCCCAATGATCTTTCCAGTGGTAAAACCAGGGCTGTGCCAGGTAATGGAGTCATATGGGGGCCAAGGTCTATTTAGATTTGGCTGCGCACAATTGTCTGTCCGACCTGTCTGCCCCCCCCCCCACTGCCGCCCCCTGACATCCCGGGAAACATTCCGCCCATCATCTGAGACACCAGCCTATCCAATAAATTTGCGAGGTGGTTATTCTGACCCACGCCTTATATATGCAACTCCCAGGATGCTGGAGCCCTCTCAGTTTTGGAACTACAAGTCCTAACATACCCTTGGGGGTCTTTAGCTCCAAAACAGCAGGACATAAACAGGATTTCAGCAGCAGCTGGAGAAATTCAGGATGTATCTCCTAGGTGTAGCTTTCCCTTTGCTTTGAAGCCCAGCACATTGGGTCCCATTGGATGAAACGATAGAGCTGTATCTTGTTTCATGGCAGGAAATGTGGGAGACGTGGTCTTGTCACCGCTATGATGCACATATTACCCTGATAAGGAAGGTTAGCAGGGCAAGTAGTGACTACGTTATGACTAAACACAGGTTATACATGGATTAGCGAAGGCTGGACACAGGGATTCGGCAATAAGGACCCCGACCCCTGTATCTCATGCACTATCTTGATATCATACTTAGGGCGGTATTCAATTAGCTGCGATAAAATGAAAACTCATCACTGGTGAAGCTTTCGCCCTATTCCACCAGTTTTGGTGCGATCTTTTTGCGCATTTTCGCAATGCGCGCTCCCGTTTTTCACCCTGTACAATTACAAAACACGCGAAAATGCATATATGCGATAATTGCGCATGGCGAAACTAGCAAAAAGTACAGCACATTTTGGGGAAATCAGTCTGTACCCCATAAAAAGCCTAACGGACATAGGAAATCAATATAGAAGTTTATTAATAGCCCTAATAATAGTATTTCGGGTTCTTAAATTGAGTCAAATGGATGTTTAAGTACATATTTGTATAAGTGTGGAAAAATGATAAAAAGTTAATTGCTGTAGTTAAATTGGGGGTACATGCAGATAAATGGGTGCTAGTATATATTTGTGTCTATAAAGTAGTTTTAAAATTTTTTAAAAATACACCTGCTGCAGCCACCTGCAATCCCAAAAACACCTGTCTCATCCATACAGTCCCCCAATATACCTGTCCCATCCATACAGCCCCCCAATATACCTGTCTCATCCATACAGCCCCCCCAATATACCTGTCCCATCCATACAGCCGCCCAATATACCTGTCTCATCCATACAGCCCCCCAATATGCTTGTCTCATCCATACAGCCCCCAATATACCTGACCCATCCATACAGCCCCCCCAATATACCTGTCTCATCAATACAGCCCCCCAATATACCTGTCTCATCCATACAGCCCCCAATATACCTGTCCCATCCATACAGCCCCCCAATATACCTGTCCCATCCATACAGCCCCCCAATATACCTGTCTCATCCATACAGCCCCCCAATATACCTGTTTCATCCATACAGGCCCCCAAATACCTGTCTCATCCATACAGCCCCCCAATATACCTGTCTCATCCATACAGCCCCCAATATACCTGTCTCATCCATACAGCCCCCCAATATACCTGTTTCATCCATACAGCCCCCCAATATACCTGACCCATCCATACAGCCCCCCAATATACCTGTCTCATCCATACAGCCCCCCAATATACCTGTCTCATCCATACAGCCCCCCAATATACCTGTCTCATCCATACAGCCCCCCAATTACCTGTTTCATCCATACAGCCCCCCAATATACCTGTCTCATCCATACAGCCCCCCAAATTACCTGACCCAGTATTTTACACCCATTATCCAACACTTTTAAAATTTTCACCCCAAAAACGACATGTCATTATTAGGGGGAATTAAGCTAATTTAAAAATCTTTTTGCCTAATTAGTCATTAGGGGGGGGTGTCCAAAGGATTCTGAACCAAGGGCCTGCAAAACCATCGAGAACCATCGCAGTCTCACACACACTTGCGCAAGCTCTGACCGCACTCAGGAATGGCTAACCTCGCATCGCAGTGGATAATTTATGCACGTCCAGCAACGGCATTCAAACACACTGGCACGCCTGCGTTCCGCCGACCAACCCCCTGTTACCTCCCACAAACGGCACTTCCTGTCAATCACTCTGCGATGGGACTGCGTAGTCACTGCGATCACAGTGGCTGGTTCGCGTACGCGCACTGTGATGCATACGCATGTACAGACTGCAACAATCGGACGATTGGGTGCGTAATCGCAGTTGCGATCGGTAGTGAACCAGGCCCCAAGTCCCCACATTTTTAGGCAGAAATAGGGATTTTGCTCACTTGTTCACCTGCCGCAGAGATGGTGAAAACTCTTTGCCGGTTTCTGTCTATGGAGTTTTCGCTCATGTGAAAACATCGGGAATTGGATACGCACGAAACGCACACGAGAACGCTTTTCGCCAAACGTGACTTTTCGCACCTAATTGGATATGGCCATAAGCCAGAGAGAGAAAAAGTGGATGGAGATAAAGTACCAACCAATCAGCTCCCAACTGTCAGTTTTCAAATACAGCCTGTACAGTGACAGTCAGAGGCAGTCCTGCGCATTACTGTATGATCTAGGAGCAGACATGTTATACTGTGAGGACATGGTTACACATATAGGGCCGTATTCATTTAGGTGGGAAAAGCAGTTTTCTGCGAAAAAGTATCGCGAGTGACATCATTTCGCCATGCGAGACGTTTCCCCCGTATTCCATAACGGATACTTTTGGCCAGTGCGGGAACTCAATGCATTGGAACCTGCGAAAAAGTTTCGCCTATGAATAGGTGTCGAAAAAAAGTGCAGAATTGGGGTTTTGGGGTGCAAACCTCGGAAAACCCCCCTGCACCATTGGGACAGTCCCCCAACGGTATATTGCGCAACAAAAAAGGTTAAAAAACCCTTTAGTTCAACCCAAAAAAGTACTTTCATTTAAAAACTAGCGACATAGACTCCAGGGGGGCCCCCAAGTATGCCCCAGGTGTTTTAGGGTTTGCAGGTGGTTGCGGAAGGTGGAATTTTTAATTTTTTTAAAACTTCACTTTAGCAACTTTAAAATATGCTAGCCCCCATTTTCATGTACCCCAAATTTGCTGGGACTACTTCTTTTCACCAAAAAACACTGCTACACGCTATTCTTCACCACTTATGAAGAATAGCGTACTTACTTATACTGTAAGTACCCCTAATACCTTCACCAGGGCTATTCAAGGGTATGTATAGTGATCCCCAACGTCAGTGCAGCTTTTGGGGGGTGACAGGCTGATTTCCCCAAATCTGACAGGACTTTTCGCATGTTACAGTTTCGCCGGCTCCCTTTTCGCTGATTTCTAATTGAATACGGGGATAAGCGGGGGACGCGCGTGATACTTTTTCGCATGGAAAACCAGCGATGATGGCGAAAAGTCTGGCATGCGAAAAGTACGGGACTTTTCGCACCTAATTGGATATGTCCCATAATTTGGAAGCACCGACATGTCATGGAGATACTATCTAGAAGGACGTGAGGAGCAGGATTACAGATGGGACTGATAAGGATTCACATTTCAGTATCCATGAAACTCAGGTGGCGTAAGGGTCAGAATATTACCAGCGACACCAGTATTTCCATGGCACATGAGACAACTGCTGGCCAGTCAGTTCCCAGCTACATACACACACACACACACACACTCGTAGGTCTCTGGCACATACACAGCACAGCACATAACACCACCTATCACTACGGTAAATAAGAGAAGACGACATCAGGCGTTTCGGGCAGATTCCTTTCAGTTTTTGGTGGAAGCGATGGCGCGTTGTTCTCCCGGCCGCAGGCACTGCAGTCTTGTGTTGGTTACTGGGAGAGCAGAAGTGGAGTCACAGTGGATCCTCTCTCTCTGGACATATTACAGGTGAGTTTACATGACGGATGTGACACAGGGCAGTAGTGCTGATCTCCGGCAGGAGAGGGGTGTAAGGGTCCAGGAGTGGGTGGGTGCAAATCAATGCCGGTTACCATATCCCACTGGATCTTCCTCCAGGAGGGGCCAGGATTCGGGCCGAAGCTCGTTTTGGGACATGATCATCGATCTGTGCACCTGCGGGAGGGAAGGAGGAGAGTGACAGTGTTACAGCGACCATCACCATCCAGCTGGAGGTGGCCCAACAAACTGTTCAGGAACTTTTACAAGTTGAGGGAACTTCTAAACTCAATCTGTACTTCATGCATTGCGATGGTTATGAAGAGCAAGCGAACTTCAAATAATGACGTACTGTTAGATTAAACCTTGAATCTCTGCTGGTGAAATACATGGATAAGCCCAATCTCACTACTCATACTGAAGCCTGGTGAGCAGACAGACAGTTTGGGAGAATCGCTGAGACATGATATATAGGGTAATCAGCCCCATCTAATACGGTACACAATTCCCACCGAGAACTGTGCCTGCTACATTCCCTTACAGTTCATTCAGCCTCCTTGTGCCCCAGCTGTATTACCAGGGATGCTGGGACGCCCAGTGGCTGTCTTGTATGGTGGGAGATTATACTTGCTCCTTCTCCTAAAGCTTTAAGCAGATCAGTACACCTCCAACCATCTTATAAATAACTCTCACTCCCACGAAATCCCCAACGATGACAGGGAAGTGAATATAATGGACGTTTTGAACTATCCGGAAGGAGCAGCAAAGGAACAGCAGAGTCATGGCGGATCCAACCGCGGCAGCTAACTCCGCAGCCAATGGGTGCCTTAAATGTATGACTGTGGTAGTAAAGGAGAAGCTCAAAGCAGGAGCAAAATGGACCTGGTAATTTCACCTGAGCACCTGGAAGGATATGGCTGCAAAGTAGCCCCCATTCCAGTAGGAGAGGGCAACACGTAGCCACCTCAAGGCGTAAACGCAAATGGACTCCAGCCAAGTCAATGCAGGACAGCGCGGACATCACCACCTCTTACCAGATAAGCTGAAGCCGGACTCGTGGAGGTCCCGCATGCCGCCATGACGAGTGGATGGTCGAGTTGGAGTGTCTGCTAATGGGCTTCCTGTTTCCTTCTTCCCAGAATGCATCACGACTGCCACATCCCCCTGGTATGGAGTACGGTCTACAGATTTTAGGCTTAATGTCTAGTAACACAGTGCAGTAAAGAAATATACACATTGCATAAGTCTGATAGCCGATAACAGACAAAGATCAGATAACTCACACTACAATATAATAAGCATGAAATCCTCATTTGAAGCTTCGTTATAATCCCGCGAGCAACCACCACACTCTTTTAAGGCCAATTAATAAAGTAAAGTGATGAAAAACAATTGGTTACTACAACTGTGTGGACCCAATGATTTAGTTCTGTGTTCCGATGGTTTGAACACAGAACTGTTGAGAAGTGGAGCAGTGGAGAAGTTGCCCATAGCAACCAATCTGCTCCTACCTATTATTTTATAGCCTAATTTTGTATTTGGCCTAATTTCCTTATTCATTTGTTACTGAGACTTTAATCCCGTCTGCATTTCGCTTAGTATCACAGTGATCTTTGTGGAATGGGTTCACTCAAGGCCCATAAAGTACATAAAACACACTCAATGGGGCCACTGCCAGTATTAATGCTTATTCTATCTATGTCTGGTGTGTTCTTCAGGATTTTGGATATAAAGATGTTTCCTGGCTTCCTTTGGTACCCGTATGAAAATGTGCTGTTAGATCCAGGTTGTCCGACCGCTGCTGTTTCAGGCATGAAATGTCAGACACACACAAAGTGGCCAATTCAATTAGGAGCCGAAGTAGCCACCCTCGCTGAGCCCCAAACTGGTTTTTCTATGCAGCAATATTGGGCTACGAGCAAAAATCCACGAGTCCGGTGGTACCACAGCCGAGCTAGCCAGAAGGGCCGAGAGGCAGATGGGCCAGTCTGGGCGTCTAAATGCCTGACCAAAGAGCTCCACCTCCCGGCGCTCTGCTCGGTCGGCATGATTATACAGGGTTTGTCATGAAGCCACACCCCCTTGACTTACAGCACACCACCGAGAGGCGTGGTCACGTCCCCTTTCCCAGACGCGGCAACAGGGATGCCGTGGCCAAAGTAAAGACCCAGTTCGTCCCTGGGCAACACCATAAGTGCAGCAAATGGCCACACTTACTCGAGGCCACGATTTAATTGAATCTACATCATTTCACCCACAGACTTGAGTTCATATTGCCAACGTATTGCAGACTACTCAGATAAATCAGCTGCCCATCCATATGGACTATCCATAAGGATACATAATTCAGCCGTCACGATGCATGAGAAGGGGCGGTGGATGGAGAGAGTAAGCTCCACAATGATGGAGTGTGAGCTATAATGGGAGGACAGGCCTTGGTTACAGATATTAGCTACTTATTACACGTCATCCAATGGGGAACATGCAGACATGTATGGGACAGTAATTCCACACCTGTGATATCTCTCATACATGGGGCTCTGTGCATATCTATAATATAGGGACACCTGTGATATCTCTCATACATGGGGCTCTGTGTATATCTATAATATAGGGACACCTGTGACATCTCTCATACATGGGGCTCTCTGTATATCTATAATATAGGGACACCTGTGACATCTCTCATACATGGGGCCCTGTGCACATCTATAATATAGGGACACCTGTGAAATCTCTGATACATGGGGCCCTGTGCACATCTATAATATACGGACACCTGTCATATCTCTCATACATGGGGCTCTCTGTATATCTATAATATAGGGACACCTGTAACATCTCTCATACATGGGGCTCTGTGCACATCTATAATATAGGGACACCTGTGATATCTCTCATACATGGGGCTCTGCGTATATCTATAATATAGGGACACCTGTGATATCTCTCATACATGGGGCTCTGTGCACATCTATAATATAGGGACACCTGTAACATCTCTCATACATGGGGCTCTGTGTATATCTATAATATAGGGACACCTGTAATATCTCTCATACATGGGGCTCTCTGTATATCTATAATATAGGGACACCTGTAATTTCTCTCATACATGGGGCTCTCTGTATATCTATAATATAGGGACACCTGTAACATCTCTCATACATGGGGCTCTGTGTATATCTATAATATAGGGACACCTGTAACATCTCTCATACATGGGGCTCTGTGCACATCTATAATATAGGGACACCTGTCATATATCTCATACATGGGGCCCTGTGCACATCTATAATATAGGGACACCTGTGATATCTCTCATACATGGGGCTCTGTGTATATCTATAATATAGGGACACCTGTAATATATCTATAATATAGGGACACCTGTAATATATCTATAATATAGGGACACCTGTAACATCTCTCATACATGGGGCTATGTGTATATCTATAATATAGGGACACCTGTCATATCTCTCATACATGGGGCCCTGTGCACATCTATAATATAGGGACACCTGTAACATCTCTCATACATGGGGCTCTGTGTATATCTATAATATAGGGACACCTGTCATATCTCTCATACATGGGGCCCTGTGCACATCTATAATATAGGGACACCTGTGATATCTCTCATACATGGGGCTCTGTGCACATCTATAATATAGGGACACCTGTAACATCTCTCATACATGGGGCCCTGTGCACATCTATAATATAGGGACACCTGTGATATCTCTCATACATGGGGCTCTGTGCACATCTATAATATAGGGACACCTGTCATATCTCTCATACATGGGGCTCTGTGTACATCTATAATATAGGGACACCTGTAATTTCTCTCATACATGGGGCTCTGTGTATATCTATAATATAGGGACACCTGTAACATCTCTCATACATGGGGCCTTGTGTATATTTATAATATAGGGACACCGTGTATATCTATAATATAGGGACACCTGTAATTTCTCTCATACATGGGGCCCTGTGATTATCTATAATATAGGGACACCTGTAACATCTCTCATACATGGGGCTCTGTGTATATCTATAATATAGGGACACCTGTCATATCTCTCATACATGGGGCCCTGTGTATATCTATAATATAGGGACACCTGTAACATCTCTCAGACATGGGGCCCTGTGTATATCTATAATATAGGGACACCTGTAATTTCTCTCATACATGGGGCTCTGTGTATATCTATAATATAGGGACACCTGTAACATCTCTCATACATGGGGCTCTGTGCACATCTATAATATAGGGACACCTGTGATATCTCTCATACATGGGGCTCTGTGTATATCTATAATATAGGGACACCTGTCATATCTCTCATACATGGGGCTCTGTGTATATCTATAATATAGGGACACCTGTCATATCTCTCATACATGGGGCTATGTGTATATCTATAATATAGGGACACCTGTCATATCTCTCATACATGGGGCTATGTGTATATCTATAATATAGGGACACCTGTCATATCTCTCATACATGGGGCCCTGTGCACATCTATAATATAGGGACACCTGTAACATCTCTCATACATGGGGCTCTGTGTATATCTATAATATAGGGACACCTGTCATATCTCTCATACATGGGGCCCTGTGCACATCTATAATATAGGGACACCTGTGATATCTCTCATACATGGGGCTCTGTGCACATCTATAATATAGGGACACCTGTAACATCTCTCATACATGGGGCCCTGTGCACATCTATAATATAGGGACACCTGTGATATCTCTCATACATGGGGCTCTGTGCACATCTATAATATAGGGACACCTGTCATATCTCTCATACATGGGGCTCTGTGTACATCTATAATATAGGGACACCTGTAATTTCTCTCATACATGGGGCTCTGTGTATATCTATAATATAGGGACACCTGTAACATCTCTCATACATGGGGCTCTGTGTATATTTATAATATAGGGACACCGTGTATATCTATAATATAGTGACACCTGTCATATCTCTCATACATGGGGCCCTGTGATTATCTATAATATAGGGACACCTGTAACATCTCTCATACATGGGGCTCTGTGTATATCTATAATATAGGGACACCTGTCATATCTCTCATACATGGGGCCCTGTGTATATCTATAATATAGGGACACCTGTAACATCTCTCAGACATGGGGCCCTGTGTATATCTATAATATAGGGACACCTGTAATTTCTCTCATACATGGGGCTCTGTGTATATCTATAATATAGGGACACCTGTAACATCTCTCATACATGGGGCTCTGTGCACATCTATAATATAGGGACACCTGTGATATCTCTCATACATGGGGCTCTGTGTATATCTATAATATAGGGACACCTGTCATATCTCTCATACATGGGGCTCTGTGTATATCTATAATATAGGGACACCTGTCATATCTCTCATACATGGGGCTATGTGTATATCTATAATATAGGGACACCTGTCATATCTCTCATACATGGGGCTATGTGTATATCTATAATATAGGGACACCTGTCATATCTCTCATACATGGGGCCCTGTGCACATCTATAATATAGGGACACCTGTAATATATCTCATACATGGGGCCCTGTGCACATCTATAATATAGGGACACCTGTAATATATCTATAATATAGGGACACCTGTAATATATCTATAATATAGGGACACCTGTAATATATCTATAATATAGGGACACCTGTAATATCTCTCATGTATGGAGCTCTGTGCACATCTATAATATAGGGACACCTGTAATAATATATCTATAATATAGGGACACCTGTAATATATCTATAATATAGGGACACCTGTAATAATATATCTATATGCCATTACCTTTTCTTTCTGTATCATCTTCTTGTATAAATAGTCAGGATAAGTCCTCATGGGGAAGAAACAGCCAGACCCCTCAGCGCACATAAATACCCCGTTCTCGTAGACCACTCGGCCACGGCTGATGGTGACGAGGGGCACGCCGTGGCATCGCATGTTCTCATAGATGTTGACATCACCACCCTGGACCTGGGTGCTGGCAGAGATTGTCCTGGGAAATAAATATAAGACAATGGGAGATAAATGCAGAAATGAGGGGTTGGAGGGTATATAGAATCCACCGTCCCTCACACATGGCAATATCTCCAACATATCAATCTGATTGTCTATCAGTCCGTCCTCGTTCCTACAGTCACAGAGAAACGTCTACCTCTGTACATCCAGCAGAACATGTTACTGTATCCTATATAATCCATATACTGCGAGACCCCCGAACTCCTAATACATAGCATGCATTCCATTACCACCAAGTATCAGCTGTAGTCTCTAACCCCGGAAATCACCTGAAGTGTATGAAAACAATGTCTATAACGTACTACACTCCCCTTTCCCTGATACAGTGTTATAAACTCCCCTTTCCCCGGTACAGTGTTATACACTCCCCTTTCCCTGATACAGTGTTATAAACTCCCCTTTCCCCGGTACAGTGTTATACACTCCCCTTTCCCCGGTACAGTATTATACACTCCCCTTTCCCTGATACAGTGTTATACACTCCCCTTTCCCTGGTACAGTGTTATACACTCCCCTTTCCCCGATACAGTGTTATACACTCCCCTTTCCCCGGTACAGTGTTATACACTCCCCTTTCCCCGGTACATTGTTATACACTCCCCTTTCCCCGGTACATTGTTATACACTCCCCTTTCCCCGGTACAGTGTTATACACTCCCCTTTCCCCGGTACATTGTTATACACTCCCCTTTCCCCGGTACAGTGTTATACACTCCCCTTTCCCCGGTACATTGTTATACACTCCCCTTTCCCCGGTACATTGTTATACACTCCCCTTTCCCCGGTACATTGTTATACACTCCCCTTTCCCCGGTACATTGTTATACACTTCCCTTTCCCCGGTACATTGTTATACACTCCCCTTTCCCCGGTACAGTGTTATACACTCCCCTTTCCCCGGTACATTGTTATACACTCCCCTTTCCCCGGTACAGTGTTATACACTCCCCTTTCCCCGGTACATTGTTATACACTCCCCTTTCCCCGGTACAGTGTTATACACTCCCCTTTCCCCGGTACAGTGTTATACACTCCCCTTTCCCAGGTACAGTGTTATACACCCCCCTTTCCCCGGTACAGTGTTATACACCCCCCTTTCCCTGGTAGAGAGTTATACACTCCCCTTTCCCCGGTACAGTGTTATACACTCCCCTTTCCCCGGTACATTGTTATACACTCCCCTTTCCCCGGTACAGTGTTATACACTCCCCTTTCCCCGGTACAGTGTTATACACTCCCCTTTCCCAGGTACAGTGTTATACACCCCCCTTTCCCCGGTACAGTGTTATACACCCCCCTTTCCCTGGTAGAGAGTTATACACTCCCCTTTCCCTGGTACAGTGTTATACACTCCCCTTTCCCAGGTACAGTGTTATACACCCCCCTTTCCCCGGTACAGTGTTATACACCCCCCTTTCCCTGGTAGAGAGTTATACACTCCCCTTTCCCTGGTACAGTGTTATACACTCCCCTTTCCCCGTAGTTAATTTACCGGTGGCCGGGACGGAATCCCAATGTCAGAATCCCGATCTGGGACTTAAAAAAAATACAGACGCCTATCTTTAGCCCGACGGCAAAATCCCGACAGCCGGCATCCTGACCGAAGGTAACCGGGGAATTCTATCTGTTATCAGCGTGCGGTGGGGGGGCTTAGGGTTAGGCTAGGGGAGGAGGGGGTTAGGCTTAGGCATTAGGGGGGAAGGTTAGGGTTAGGCACCCCACAGGAGGGTTAGGCTAGGGGAGGAGGTGGTTAGGCTTAGGCACTAGGGGGGAAGGTTATGGTTAAGCACCACTAAGGGAGGTTTAGGTTTAGGCTAGGGGAAGAGGGGTAGGGATAGGGTACTGACCTGCCCTGTCGGGATCGTCTCCATTCAGGCTGCTGGGACTTCATACTAATTCCGTTGCAGAAAAAAGCTCAACTACATGAACATCTGCATTGTGCGCAGAATCAGCCCCACAGCGTTCTGCACTCCCCTATACCCGGTACAATATATATCCCCGTCATCGTTCTGCACCCAGTGTCACTCATTAAAGAAACAACGGGCCGGGCTTATCGGTAGATCATATGAACTTTGCATTACATAAACTTTGAAAGCCAGATTCATAGTAATAATGTAGTAATTATAGGCTACACGTAATCACAACACTGGCTCTATTACACCCTACACATAACTAGTATGACAGACAGTAAGGACACAGCTCTCTGTATGACAGACAGTAAGGACAGCTCTCTGTATGACAGACAGTAAGGACACAGCTCTCTGTGTGACAGACAGTAAGGACACAGCTCTCTGTATGACAGACAGTAAGGACAGCGCTCTGTATGACAGACAGTAAGGACACAGCTCTCTGTATGACAGACAGTAAGGACAGCTCTCTGTATGACAGATAGTAAGGACACAGCTCTCTGTATGACAGACAGTAAGGACACAGCTCTCTGTATGACAGACAGTAAGGACAGCGCTCTGTATGACAGACAGTAAGGACACAGCTCTCTGTATGACAGACAGTAAGGACAGCTCTCTGTATGACAGACAGTAAGGACACAGCTCTCTGTATGACAGACAGTAAGGACAGCTCTCTGTATGACAGACAGTAAGGACAGCGCTCTGTATGACAGACAGTAAGGACACAGCTCTCTGTATGACAGACAGTAAGGACAGCTCTCTGTATGACAGACAGTAAGGACACAGCTCTCTGTGTGACAGACAGGAAGGACAGCTCTCTGTGTGACAGACAGTAAGGACAGCTCTCTGTGTGACAGACAGTAAGGACACAGCTCTCTGTAAGACAGACAGTAAGGACAGCTCTCTGTGTGACAGACAGTAAGGACAGCTCTCTGTGTGACAGACAGTAAGGACAGCTCTCTGTGTGACAGACAGTAAGGACAGCTATCTGTAAGACAGACAGTAAGGACAGCTCTCTGTGTGACAGACAGTAAGGACAGCTATCTGTATGACAGACAGTAAGGACAGCTCTCTGCATGACAGACAGTAAGGACAGCTCTCTGTGTGACAGACAGTAAGTACAGCTCTCTGTGTGACAGACAGTAAGGACAGCTCTCTGTGTGACAGACAGTAAGGACAGCTCTCTGTGTGACAGACAGTAAGGACAGCTCTCTGTGTGACAGACAGTAAGGACAGCTCTCTGTATGACAGACAGTAAGGACAGCTCTCTGTATGACAGACAGTAAGGACACAGCTCTCTGTATGACAGACAGTAAGGACACAGCTCTCTGTATGACAGACAGTAAGGACAGCTCTCTGTGTGACAGACAGTAAGGACAGCTCTCTGTATGACAGACAGTAAGTACAGCTCTCTGTGTGACAGACAGTAAGGACAGCTCTCTGTGTGACAGACAGTAAGGACACAGCTCTCTGTATGACAGACAGTAAGGACAGCTCTCTGTATGACAGACAGTAAGGACACAGCTCTCTGTATGACAGACAGTAAGGACACAGCTCTCTGTGTGACAGACAGTAAGGACACAGCTCTCTGTAAGACAGACAGTAAGGACAGCTCTCTGTATGACAGACAGTAAGGACAGCGCTCTGTATGACAGACAGTAAGGACACAGCTCTCTGTATGACAGACAGTAAGGACAGCTCTCTGTAAGACAGACAGTAAGGACAGCTCTCTGTGTGACAGACAGTAAGGACAGCGCTCTGTATGACAGACAGTAAGGACACAGCTCTCTGTATGACAGACAGTAAGGACACAGCTCTCTGTAAGACAGACAGTAAGGACAGCTCTCTGTGTGACAGACAGTAAGGACACAGCTCTCTGTAAGACAGACAGTAAGGACAGCTCTCTGTGTGACAGACAGTAAGGACAGCTCTCTGTGTGACAGACAGTAAGGACAGCTCTCTGTATGACAGACAGTAAGGACACAGCTCTCTGCGTGACAGACAGTAAGGACAGCTCTCTGCATGACAGACAGTAAGGACAGCTCTCTGTATGACAGACAGTAAGGACAGCTCTCTGTGTGACAGACAGTAAGGACAGCTCTCTGTATGACAGACAGAAAGGACACAGCTCTCTGTATGACAGACAGTAAGGACAGCTCTCTGTGTGACAGACAGAAAGGACACAGCTCTCTGTATGACAGACAGTAAGTACAGCTCTCTGTATGACAGACAGTAAGGACACAGCTCTCTGTGTGACAGACAGTAAGGACAGCTCTCTGTGTGACAGACAGTAAGGACACAGCTCTCTGTGTGACAGACAGTAAGGACAGCTCTCTGTGTGACAGACAGTAAGGACACAGCGCTTTGTGTGACAGACAGTAAGGACAGCTCTCTGTGTGACAGACAGTAAGGACACAGCTCTCTGTATGACAGACAGTAAGGACACAGCTCTCTGTATGACAGACAGTAAGGACACAGCTCTCTGTATGACAGACAGTAAGGACATCTCTCTGTGTGACAGACAGGAAGGACAGCTCTCTGTATGACAGACAGTAAGGACACAGCTCTCTGTAAGACAGACAGTAAGGACAGCTCTCTGTATGACAGACAGTAAGGACAGCGCTCTGTATGACAGACAGTAAGGACACAGCTCTCTGTATGACAGACAGTAAGGACAGCTCTCTGTATGACAGACAGTAAGGACACAGCTCTCTGTGTGACAGACAGTAAGGACAGCTCTCTGTGTGACAGACAGTAAGGACACAGCTCTCTGTGTGACAGACAGTAAGGACAGCTCTCTGTGTGACAGACAGTAAGGACACAGCGCTTTGTGTGACAGACAGTAAGGACAGCGCTCTGTATGACAGACAGTAAGGACAGCGCTCTGTATGACAGACAGTAAGGACACAGCTCTCTGTATGACAGACAGTAAGGACACAGCTCTCTGTATGACAGACAGTAAGGACAGCTCTCTGTGTGACAGACAGGAAGGACAGCTCTCTGTATGACAGACAGTAAGGACACAGCTCTCTGTAAGACAGACAGTAAGGACAGCTCTCTGTATGACAGACAGTAAGGACAGCGCTCTGTATGACAGACAGTAAGGACACAGCTCTCTGTATGACAGACAGTAAGGACAGCTCTCTGTATGACAGACAGTAAGGACAGCGCTCTGTGTGACAGACAGTAAGGACAGACAGTAAGGACAGCTCTCTGTGTGACAGACAGTAAGGACAGCTCTCTGTATGACAGACAGTAAGGACAGCTCTCTGTGTGACAGACAGTAAGGACACAGCTCTCTGTGTGACAGACAGTAAGGACAGCTCTCTGTGTGACAGACAGTAAGGACACAGCTCTCTGTGTGACAGACAGTAAGGACAGCTCTCTGTGTGACAGACAGTAAGGACAGCTCTCTGTGTGCCAGACAGTAAGGACAGCTCTCCGTGTGACAGACAGTAAGGACAGCTCTCCGTATGACAGACAGTAAGGACAGCTCTCCGTATGACAGACAGTAAGGAAAGCTCTCCGTGTGACAGACAGGAAGGACAGCTCTCCGTGTGACAGACAGTAAGGACAGCTCTCCGTGTGACAGACAGTAAGGACAGCTCTCCGTGTGACAGACAGTAAGGACAGCTCTCCGTGTGACAGACAGGAAGGACAGCTCTCCGTGTGACAGACAGTAAGGACAGCTCTCTGTGTGACAGACAGTAAGGACAGCTCTCTGTGTGACAGACAGTAAGGACAGCTCTCTGTGTGACAGACAGTAAGGACAGCTCTCTGTGTGACAGACAGTAAGGAGACAGCTCTCTGTGTGACAGACAGTAAGGACAGCTCTCTGTGTGACAGACTGTAAGGACAGCTCTCTGTGTGACAGACAGTAAGGACAGCTCTCTGTGTGACAGACAGTAAGGACACAGCTCTCTGTATGACAGACAGTAAGGACACAGCTCTCTGTATGACAGACAGTAAGGACACAGCTCTCTGTGTGACAGACAGTAAGGACAGCTCTCTGTATGACAGACAGTAAGGACACAGCTCTCTGTAAGACAGACAGTAAGGACAGCTCTCTGTATGACAGACAGTAAGGACAGCTCTCTGTATGACAGACAGTAAGGACACAGCTCTCTGTAAGACAGACAGTAAGGACTGCTCTCTGTATGACAGACAGTAAGGACAGCTCTCTGTATGACAGACAGTAAGGACAGCTCTCTGTATGACAGACAGTAAGGACACAGCTCTCTGTGTGACAGACAGTAAGGACAGCTCTCTGTATGACAGACAGTAAGGACACAGCTCTCTGTAAGACAGACAGTAAGGACTGCTCTCTGTATGACAGACAGTAAGGACAGCTCTCTGTATGACAGACAGTAAGGACAGCTCTCTGTATGACAGACAGTAAGGACAGCTCTCTGTGTGACAGACAGTAAGGACAGCTCTCTGTGTGACAGACAGTAAGGACAGCTCTCTGTATGACAGACAGTAAGGACAGCTCTCTGTATGACAGACAGTAAGGACAGCTCTATGTGTGACAGACAGTAAGGACAGCTCTCTGTATGACAGACAGTATGGACAGCTCTCTGTATGACAGACAGTAAGGACACAGCTCTCTGTGTGACAGACAGTAAGGACAGCTCTCTGTGTGACAGACAGTATGGACAGCTCTCTGTGTGACAGACAGTAAGGACAGCTCTCTGTGTGACAGACAGTAAGGACACAGCTCTCTGTGTGACAGACAGGAGGACAGCTCTCTGTGTGACAGACAGTATGGACAGCTCTCTGTGTGACAGACAGTAAGGACAGCTCTCTGTGTGACAGACAGTAAGGACACAGCTCTCTGTGTGACAGACAGGAGGACAGCTCTCTGTGTGACAGACAGGAAGGACAGCTCTCTGTGTGACAGACAGTAAGGACAGCTCTCTGTGTGACAGACAGTAAGGACAGCTCTCTGTGTGACAGACAGGAAGGACAGCTCTCTGTGTGACAGACAGGAAGGACAGCTCTCTGTGTGACAGACAGTAAGGACAGCTCTCTGTGTGACAGACAGTAAGGACACAGCTCTCTGTGTGACAGACAGTAAGGACACAGCTCTCTGTGTGACAGACAGTAAGGACAGCTCTCTGTGTGACAGACAGTAAGGACAGCTCTCTGTGTGACAGACAGTAAGGACACAGCTCTCTGTGTGACAGACAGTAAGGACAGCTCTCTGTGTGACAGACAGTAAGGACACAGCTCTCTGTGTGACAGACAGTAAGGACAGCTCTCTGCATGACAGACAGTAAGGACAGCTCTCTGTGTGACAGACAGTAAGGACAGCTCTCTGTGTGACAGACAGTAAGGACAGCGCTCTGTGTGACAGACAGTAAGGACACAGCTCTCTGTGTGACAGACAGTAAGAACACAGCTCTCTGTATGACAGACAGTAAGGACAGCTCTCTGTATGACAGACAGTAAGGACAGCTCTCTGTGTGACAGACAGTAAGGACAGCTCTCTGTGTGACAGACAGTAAGGACAGCGCTCTGTGTGACAGACAGTAAGGACAGCTCTCTGTGTGATAGACAGTAAGGACAGCGCTCTGTATGACAGACAGTAAGGACACAGCTCTCTGTATGACAGACAGTATGGACAGCTCTCTGTATGACAGACAGTAAGGACACAGCTCTCTGTGTGACAGACAGTAAGGACAGCTCTCTGTGTGACAGACAGTATGGACAGCTCTCTGTGTGACAGACAGTAAGGACAGCTCTCTGTGTGACAGACAGTAAGGACACAGCACTCTGTGTGACAGACAGGAGGACAGCTCTCTGTGTGACAGACAGTATGGACAGCTCTCTGTGTGACAGACAGTAAGGACAGCTCTCTGTGTGACAGACAGTAAGGACACAGCTCTCTGTGTGACAGACAGGAGGACAGCTCTCTGTGTGACAGACAGGAAGGACAGCTCTCTGTGTGACAGACAGTAAGGACAGCTCTCTGTGTGACAGACAGTAAGGACAGCTCTCTGTGTGACAGACAGGAAGGACAGCTCTCTGTGTGACAGACAGGAAGGACAGCTCTCTGTGTGACAGACAGTAAGGACAGCTCTCTGTGTGACAGACAGTAAGGACAGCTCTCTGTGTGACAGACAGTAAGGACACAGCTCTCTGTGTGACAGACAGTAAGGACACAGCTCTCTGTGTGACAGACAGTAAGGACAGCTCTCTGTGTGACAGACAGTAAGGACAGCTCTCTGTGTGACAGACAGTAAGGACACAGCTCTCTGTGTGACAGACAGTAAGGACAGCTCTCTGTGTGACAGACAGTAAGGACACAGCTCTCTGTGTGACAGACAGTAAGGACAGCTCTCTGCATGACAGACAGTAAGGACAGCTCTCTGTGTGACAGACAGTAAGGACAGCTCTCTGTGTGACAGACAGTAAGGACAGCGCTCTGTGTGACAGACAGTAAGGACACAGCTCTCTGTGTGACAGACAGTAAGAACACAGCTCTCTGTATGACAGACAGTAAGGACAGCTCTCTGTATGACAGACAGTAAGGACAGCTCTCTGTGTGACAGACAGTAAGGACAGCTCTCTGTGTGACAGACAGTAAGGACAGCGCTCTGTGTGACAGACAGTAAGGACAGCTCTCTGTGTGATAGACAGTAAGGACAGCGCTCTGTATGACAGACAGTAAGGACACAGCTCTCTGTATGACAGACAGTAAGGACAGCTCTCTGTGTGACAGACAGTAAGGACAGCTCTCTGTGTGACAGACAGTAAGGACAGCGCTCTGTATGACAGACAGTAAGGACAGCTCTTTGTGTGACAGACAGTAAGGACAGATCTCTGTGTGACAGACAGTAAGGACAGCTCTCTGTGTGACAGAAAGTAAGGACACAGCTCTCTGTATGACAGACAGTAAGGACAGCTCTCTGTGTGACAGACAGTAAGAACTCAGCTCTCTGTATGACAGACAGTAAGGACACAGCTCTCTGTATGACAGACAGTAAGGACAGCTCTCTGTGTGATAGACAGTAAGGACAGCTCTCTGTTTGATAGACAGTAAGGACAGCTCTCTGTGTGACAGACAGCAAGGACAGCTCTCTGTGTGACAGACAGCAAGGACACAGCTCTCTGTATGACAGACAGTAAGGACACAGCGCTCTGTATGACAGACAGTAAGGACAGCTCTCTGTGTGACAGACAGTAAGGACACAGCTCTCTGTGTGACAGACAGTATGGACACAGCTCTCTGTTTGACAGACAGTAAGGACACAGCTCTCTGTGTGACAGACAGTAAGGACAGCTCTCTGTATGACAGACAGTAAGGACATCTCTCTGTATGACAGACAGTATGGACAGCTCTCTGTGTGACAGACAGTAAGGACAGCTCTCTGTGTGACAGACAGTAAGGACACAGCTCTCTGTGTGACAGACAGGAGGACAGCTCTCTGTGTGACAGACAGGAAGGACAGCTCTCTGTGTGACAGACAGTAAGGACAGCTCTCTGTGTGACAGACAGGAAGGACAGCTCTCTGTGTGACAGACAGGAAGGACAGCTCTCTGTGTGACAGACAGTAAGGACAGCTCTCTGTGTGACAGACAGTAAGGACAGCTCTCTGTGTGACAGACAGTAAGGACACAGCTCTCTGTGTGACAGACAGTAAGGACACAGCTCTCTGTGTGACAGACAGTAAGGACACAGCTCTCTGTGTGACAGACAGTAAGGACAGCTCTCTGTGTGACAGACAGTAAGGACAGCTCTCTGTGTGACAGACAGTAAGGACACAGCTCTCTGTGTGACAGACAGTAAGGACAGCTCTCTGTGTGACAGACAGTAAGGACACAGCTCTCTGTGTGACAGACAGTAAGGACAGCTCTCTGCATGACAGACAGTAAGGACAGCTCTCTGTGTGACAGACAGTAAGGACAGCTCTCTGTGTGACAGACAGTAAGGACAGCGCTCTGTGTGACAGACAGTAAGGACACAGCTCTCTGTGTGACAGACAGTAAGAACACAGCTCTCTGTATGACAGACAGTAAGGACAGCTCTCTGTATGACAGACAGTAAGGACAGCTCTCTGTGTGACAGACAGTAAGGACAGCTCTCTGTGTGACAGACAGTAAGGACAGCGCTCTGTGTGACAGACAGTAAGGACAGCTCTCTGTGTGATAGACAGTAAGGACAGCGCTCTGTATGACAGACAGTAAGGACACAGCTCTCTGTATGACAGACAGTAAGGACAGCTCTCTGTGTGACAGACAGTAAGGACAGCTCTCTGTGTGACAGACAGTAAGGACAGCGCTCTGTATGACAGACAGTAAGGACAGCTCTTTGTGTGACAGACAGTAAGGACAGATCTCTGTGTGACAGACAGTAAGGACAGCTCTCTGTGTGACAGAAAGTAAGGACACAGCTCTCTGTATGACAGACAGTAAGGACAGCTCTCTGTGTGACAGACAGTAAGAACTCAGCTCTCTGTATGACAGACAGTAAGGACACAGCTCTCTGTATGACAGACAGTAAGGACAGCTCTCTGTGTGATAGACAGTAAGGACAGCTCTCTGTTTGATAGACAGTAAGGACAGCTCTCTGTGTGACAGACAGCAAGGACAGCTCTCTGTGTGACAGACAGCAAGGACACAGCTCTCTGTATGACAGACAGTAAGGACACAGCGCTCTGTATGACAGACAGTAAGGACAGCTCTCTGTGTGACAGACAGTAAGGACACAGCTCTCTGTGTGACAGACAGTATGGACACAGCTCTCTGTTTGACAGACAGTAAGGACACAGCTCTCTGTGTGACAGACAGTAAGGACAGCTCTCTGTATGACAGACAGTAAGGACATCTCTCTGTATGACAGACAGTAAGGACAGCTCTCTGTGTGATAGACAGTAAGGACAGCGCTCTGTATGACAGACAGTAAGGACACAGCTCTCTGCATGACAGACAGTAAGGACACAGCTCTCTGCATGACAGACAGTAAGGACACAGCTCTCTGTATGACAGACAGTAAGGACAGCTCTCTGTATGACAGACAGTAAGGACAGTTCTCTGTATGACAGACAGTATGGACATCTCTCTGTATGACAGACAGTAAGGACAGCTCTCTGTGTGATAGACAGTAAGGACAGCTCTCTGTGTGACAGACAGTAAGGACACAGCTCTCTGTGTGACAGACAGTAAGGACAGCTCTCTGTATGACAGACAGTAAGGACATCTCTCTGTATGACAGACAGTAAGGACAGCTCTCTGTGTGATAGACAGTAAGGACAGCGCTCTGTATGACAGACAGTAAGGACAGCGCTCTGTGTGATAGACAGTAAGGACAGCTCTCTGTGTGACAGACAGTAAGGACAGCTCTCTGTGTGACAGACAGGAAGGACAGCTCTCTGTGTGACAGACAGTAAGGACAGCTCTCTGTGTGACAGACAGTAAGGACAGCTCTCTGTGTGACAGACAGTAAGGACAGCTCTCTGTGTGACAGACAGTAAGGACAGCGCTCTGTATGACAGACAGTAAGGACAGATCTCTGTGTGACAGACAGTAAGGACAGCTCTCTGTGTGACAGACAGTAAGGACAGCGCTCTGTATGACAGACAGTAAGGACAGTTCTCTGTGTGACAGACAGTAAGGACAGCTCTCTGTGTGACAGACAGTAAGGACAGCTCTCTGTGTGACAGACAGTAAGGACAGCTCTCTGTGTGACAGACAGAAAGGACACAGCTCTCTGTGTGACAGACAGTAAGGACAGCTCTCTGTATGACAGACAGTAAGGACAGCTCTCTGTGTGACAGACAGTAAGGACAACTCTCTGTATGACAGACAGTCAGGACAGCTCTCTGTGTGATAGACAGTAAGGACAGTTTTCTGTATGACAGACAGTAAGGACAGCTCTCTGTGTGACAGACAGTAAGGACACAGCTCTCTGTATGACAGACAGTAAGGACAGCTCTCTGTGTGACAGACAGTAAGGACAGCTCTCTGTGTGACAGACAGTAAGGACACAGCTCTCTGTATGACAGACAGTAAGGACACAGCTCTCTGTATGACAGACAGTAAGGACAGCTCTCTGTGTGACAGACAGTAAGGACAGCTCTCTGTATGACAGACAGTAAGGACAGCTCTCTGTATGACAGACAGTAAGGACAGCTCTCTGTGTGACAGACAGTACGGACACAGCTCTCTGAATGACAGACACTAAGGACAGCTCTCTGTATGACAGACAGTAAGGACAGCGCTCTGTGTGACAGACAGTAAGGACAGACAGTAAGGACAGCTCTCTGTGTGACAGACAGTAAGGACAGCTCTCTGTATGACAGACAGTAAGGACAGCTCTCTGTGTGACAGACAGTAAGGACACAGCTCTCTGTGTGACAGACAGTAAGGACAGCTCTCTGTGTGACAGACAGTAAGGACACAGCTCTCTGTGTGACAGACACTAAGGACAGCTCTCTGTATGACAGACAGTAAGGACAGCGCTCTGTGTGACAGACAGTAAGGACAGACAGTAAGGACAGCTCTCTGTGTGACAGACAGTAAGGACAGCTCTCTGTATGACAGACAGTAAGGACAGCTCTCTGTGTGACAGACAGTAAGGACACAGCTCTCTGTGTGACAGACAGTAAGGACAGCTCTCTGTGTGACAGACAGTAAGGACACAGCTCTCTGTGTGACAGACAGTAAGGACAGCTCTCTGTGTGACAGACAGTAAGGACAGCTCTCCGTGTGACAGACAGTAAGGACAGCTCTCCGTATGACAGACAGTAAGGACAGCTCTCCGTATGACAGACAGTAAGGAAAGCTCTCCGTGTGACAGACAGGAAGGACAGCTCTCCGTGTGACAGACAGGAAGGACAGCTCTCCGTGTGACAGACAGTAAGGACAGCTCTCCGTGTGACAGACAGTAAGGACAGCTCTCCGTGTGACAGACAGGAAGGACAGCTCTCCGTGTGACAGACAGTAAGGACAGCTCTCTGTGTGACAGACAGTAAGGACAGCTCTCTGTGTGACAGACAGTAAGGACAGCTCTCTGTGTGACAGACAGTAAGGACAGCTCTCTGTGTGACAGACAGTAAGGAGACAGCTCTCTGTGTGACAGACAGTAAGGACAGCTCTCTGTGTGACAGACTGTAAGGACAGCTCTCTGTGTGACAGACACTAAGGACAGCTCTCTGTGTGACAGACAGTAAGGACAGCTCTCTGTGTGACAGACAGTAAGGACAGCTCTCTGTGTGACAGACAGTAAGGACAGCTTTCTGTGTGATAGACAGTAAGGACAGCTTTCTGTGTGACAGACAGTAAGGACAGCTCTCTGTGAGACATACAGTAAGGACAGCTCTCTGTATGACAGACAGTAAGGACAGCTCTCTGTGTGACAGACAGTAAGGACAGCTCTCTGTGTGACAGACAGTAATGACACAGCTCTCTGTGTGACAGACAGTAAGGACACAGCTCTCTGTGTGACAGACAGTAAGGACAGCTCTCTGTGTGACAGACAGTAAAGACAGCTCTCTGTGTGACAGACAGTAAGGACAGCTCTCTGTGTGACAGACAGTAAGGACAGCTCTCTGTGTGACAGACAGTAAGGACAGCTCTCTGTGTGACAGACAGTAAGGACACAGCTCTCTGTGTGACAGACAGTAAGGACAGCTCTCTGTGTGACAGACAGTAAGGACAGCTCTCTGTGTGACAGACAGTAAGGACAGCTCTCTGTATGACAGACAGTAAGGACACAGCTCTCTGTATGACAGACAGTAAGGACACAGCGCTCTGTGTGACAGACAGTAAGAACACAGCTCTCTGTGTGACAGACAGTAAGGACACAGCTCTCTGTGTGACAGACAGTAAGAACACAGCGCTCTGTGTGACAGACAGTAAGAACACAGCTCTCTGTGTGACAGACAGTAAGGACACAGCTCTCTGTGTGACAGACAGTAAGGACACAGCTCTCTGTATGACAGACAGTAAGGACAGCTCTCTGTGTGATAGACAGTAAGGACAGCTCTCTGTGTGATAGACAGTAAGGACACAGCTCTCTGTGTGACAGACAGTAAGGACACAGCTCTCTGTATGACAGACAGTAAGGACAGCTCTCTGTATGACAGACAGTAAGGACACAGCTCTCTGTATGACAGACAGTAAGGACACAGCTCTCTGTGTGACAGACAGTAAGGACACAGCTCTCTGTAAGACAGACAGTAAGGACAGCTCTCTGTATGACAGACAGTAAGGACAGCGCTCTGTATGACAGACAGTAAGGACACAGCTCTCTGTATGACAGACAGTAAGGACAGCTCTCTGTATGACAGACAGTAAGGACACAGCTCTCTGTATGACAGACAGTAAGGACACAGCTCTCTGTAAGACAGACAGTAAGGACAGCTCTCTGTGTGACAGACAGTAAGGACACAGCTCTCTGTAAGACAGACAGTAAGTACAGCTCTCTGTGTGACAGACAGTAAGGACAGCTCTCTGTGTGACAGACAGTAAGGACAGCTCTCTGTAAGACAGACAGTAAGGACAGCTCTCTGCGTGACAGACAGTAAGGACAGCTCTCTGCATGACAGACAGTAAGGACAGCTCTCTGTATGACAGACAGTAAGGACACAGCTCTCTGTGTGACAGACAGTAAGGACAGCTCTCTGTATGACAGACAGAAAGGACACAGCTCTCTGTATGACAGACAGTAAGGACAGCTCTCTGTGTGACAGACAGAAAGGACACAGCTCTCTGTATGACAGACAGTAAGTACAGCTCTCTGTATGACAGACAGTAAGGACAGCTCTCTGTATGACAGACAGTAAGGACACAGCTCTCTGTGTGACAGACAGTAAGGACAGCTCTCTGTGTGACAGACAGTAAGGACACAGCTCTCTGTGTGACAGACAGTAAGGACAGCTCTCTGTGTGACAGACAGTAAGGACACAGCGCTCTGTGTGACAGACAGTAAGGACAGCTCTCTGTGTGACAGACAGTAAGGACACAGCTCTCTGTATGACAGACAGTAAGGACACAGCTCTCTGTGTGACAGACAGTAAGGACAGCTCTCTGTATGACAGACAGTAAGGACAGCGCTCTGTATGACAGACAGTAAGGACAGCGCTCTGTATGACAGACAGTAAGGACACAGCTCTCTGTATGACAGACAGTAAGGACACAGCTCTCTGTATGACAGACAGTAAGGACAGCTCTCTGTGTGACAGACAGGAAGGACAGCTCTCTGTATGACAGACAGTAAGGACACAGCTCTCTGTAAGACAGACAGTAAGGACAGCTCTCTGTATGACAGACAGTAAGGACAGCGCTCTGTATGACAGACAGTAAGGACACAGCTCTCTGTATGACAGACAGTAAGGACAGCTCTCTGTATGACAGACAGTAAGGACAGCGCTCTGTGTGACAGACAGTAAGGACAGACAGTAAGGACAGCTCTCTGTGTGACAGACAGTAAGGACAGCTCTCTGTATGACAGACAGTAAGGACAGCTCTCTGTGTGACAGACAGTAAGGACACAGCTCTCTGTGTGACAGACAGTAAGGACAGCTCTCTGTGTGACAGACAGTAAGGACACAGCTCTCTGTGTGACAGACAGTAAGGACAGCTCTCTGTGTGACAGACAGTAAGGACAGCTCTCTGTGTGCCAGACAGTAAGGACAGCTCTCTGTGTGACAGACAGTAAGGACAGCTCTCCGTATGACAGACAGTAAGGACAGCTCTCCGTATGACAGACAGTAAGGAAAGCTCTCCGTGTGACAGACAGGAAGGACAGCTCTCCGTGTGACAGACAGTAAGGACAGCTCTCCGTGTGACAGACAGTAAGGACAGCTCTCCGTGTGACAGACAGTAAGGACAGCTCTCCGTGTGACAGACAGGAAGGACAGCTCTCCGTGTGACAGACAGGAAGGACAGCTCTCTGTGTGACAGACAGTAAGGACAGCTCTCTGTGTGACAGACAGTAAGGACAGCTCTCTGTGTGACAGACAGTAAGGACAGCTCTCTGTGTGACAGACAGTAAGGAGACAGCTCTCTGTGTGACAGACAGTAAGGACAGCTCTCTGTGTGACAGACTGTAAGGACAGCTCTCTGTGTGACAGACAGTAAGGACAGCTCTCTGTGTGACAGACAGTAAGGACACAGCTCTCTGTATGACAGACAGTAAGGACACAGCTCTCTGTGTGACAGACAGTAAGGACAGCTCTCTGTATGACAGACAGTAAGGACAGCGCTCTGTATGACAGACAGTAAGGACAGCGCTCTGTATGACAGACAGTAAGGACACAGCTCTCTGTATGACAGACAGTAAGGACACAGCTCTCTGTATGACAGACAGTAAGGACAGCTCTCTGTGTGACAGACAGGAAGGACAGCTCTCTGTATGACAGACAGTAAGGACACAGCTCTCTGTAAGACAGACAGTAAGGACAGCTCTCTGTATGACAGACAGTAAGGACAGCGCTCTGTATGACAGACAGTAAGGACACAGCTCTCTGTATGACAGACAGTAAGGACAGCTCTCTGTATGACAGACAGTAAGGACAGCGCTCTGTGTGACAGACAGTAAGGACAGACAGTAAGGACAGCTCTCTGTGTGACAGACAGTAAGGACAGCTCTCTGTATGACAGACAGTAAGGACAGCTCTCTGTGTGACAGACAGTAAGGACACAGCTCTCTGTGTGACAGACAGTAAGGACAGCTCTCTGTGTGACAGACAGTAAGGACACAGCTCTCTGTGTGACAGACAGTAAGGACAGCTCTCTGTGTGACAGACAGTAAGGACAGCTCTCTGTGTGCCAGACAGTAAGGACAGCTCTCTGTGTGACAGACAGTAAGGACAGCTCTCCGTATGACAGACAGTAAGGACAGCTCTCCGTATGACAGACAGTAAGGAAAGCTCTCCGTGTGACAGACAGGAAGGACAGCTCTCCGTGTGACAGACAGTAAGGACAGCTCTCCGTGTGACAGACAGTAAGGACAGCTCTCCGTGTGACAGACAGTAAGGACAGCTCTCCGTGTGACAGACAGGAAGGACAGCTCTCCGTGTGACAGACAGGAAGGACAGCTCTCTGTGTGACAGACAGTAAGGACAGCTCTCTGTGTGACAGACAGTAAGGACAGCTCTCTGTGTGACAGACAGTAAGGACAGCTCTCTGTGTGACAGACAGTAAGGAGACAGCTCTCTGTGTGACAGACAGTAAGGACAGCTCTCTGTGTGACAGACTGTAAGGACAGCTCTCTGTGTGACAGACAGTAAGGACAGCTCTCTGTGTGACAGACAGTAAGGACACAGCTCTCTGTATGACAGACAGTAAGGACACAGCTCTCTGTATGACAGACAGTAAGGACACAGCTCTCTGTGTGACAGACAGTAAGGACAGCTCTCTGTATGACAGACAGTAAGGACACAGCTCTCTGTAAGACAGACAGTAAGGACAGCTCTCTGTATGACAGACAGTAAGGACAGCTCTCTGTATGACAGACAGTAAGGACAGCTCTCTGTATGACAGACAGTAAGGACAGCTCTCTGTATGACAGACAGTAAGGACAGCTCTCTGTGTGACAGACAGTAAGGACAGCTCTCTGTGTGACAGACAGTAAGGACAGCTCTCTGTGTGACAGACAGTAAGGACAGCGCTCTGTATGACAGACAGTAAGGACAGTTCTCTGTGTGACAGACAGTAAGGACAGCTCTCTGTGTGACAGACAGTAAGGACAGCGCTCTGTATGACAGACAGTAAGGACAGTTCTCTGTGTGACAGACAGTAAGGACAGCTCTCTGTGTGACAGACAGTAAGGACAGCTCTCTGTATGACAGACAGTAAGGACAGCTCTCTGTATGACAGACAGTAAGGACAGCTCTATGTGTGACAGACAGTAAGGACAGCTCTCTGTATGACAGACAGTATGGACAGCTCTCTGTATGACAGACAGTAAGGACACAGCTCTCTGTGTGACAGACAGTAAGGACAGCTCTCTGTGTGACAGACAGTATGGACAGCTCTCTGTGTGACAGACAGTAAGGACAGCTCTCTGTGTGACAGACAGTAAGGACACAGCTCTCTGTGTGACAGACAGGAGGACAGCTCTCTGTGTGACAGACAGTATGGACAGCTCTCTGTGTGACAGACAGTAAGGACAGCTCTCTGTGTGACAGACAGTAAGGACACAGCTCTCTGTGTGACAGACAGGAGGACAGCTCTCTGTGTGACAGACAGGAAGGACAGCTCTCTGTGTGACAGACAGGAAGGACAGCTCTCTGTGTGACAGACAGTAAGGACAGCTCTCTGTGTGACAGACAGTAAGGACAGCTCTCTGTGTGACAGACAGTAAGGACAGCTCTCTGTGTGACAGACAGGAAGGACAGCTCTCTGTGTGACAGACAGGAAGGACAGCTCTCTGTGTGACAGACAGTAAGGACAGCTCTCTGTGTGACAGACAGTAAGGACAGCTCTCTGTGTGACAGACAGTAAGGACACAGCTCTCTGTGTGACAGACAGTAAGGACACAGCTCTCTGTGTGACAGACAGTAAGGACAGCTCTCTGTGTGACAGACAGTAAGGACAGCTCTCTGTGTGACAGACAGTAAGGACACAGCTCTCTGTGTGACAGACAGTAAGGACAGCTCTCTGTGTGACAGACAGTAAGGACACAGCTCTCTGTGTGACAGACAGTAAGGACAGCTCTCTGCATGACAGACAGTAAGGACAGCTCTCTGTGTGACAGACAGTAAGGACAGCTCTCTGTGTGACAGACAGTAAGGACAGCGCTCTGTGTGACAGACAGTAAGGACACAGCTCTCTGTGTGACAGACAGTAAGAACACAGCTCTCTGTATGACAGACAGTAAGGACAGCTCTCTGTATGACAGACAGTAAGGACAGCTCTCTGTGTGACAGACAGTAAGGACAGCTCTCTGTGTGACAGACAGTAAGGACAGCGCTCTGTGTGACAGACAGTAAGGACAGCTCTCTGTGTGATAGACAGTAAGGACAGCGCTCTGTATGACAGACAGTAAGGACACAGCTCTCTGTATGACAGACAGTAAGGACAGCTCTCTGTGTGACAGACAGTAAGGACAGCTCTCTGTGTGACAGACAGTAAGGACAGCGCTCTGTATGACAGACAGTAAGGACAGCTCTTTGTGTGACAGACAGTAAGGACAGATCTCTGTGTGACAGACAGTAAGGACAGCTCTCTGTGTGACAGAAAGTAAGGACACAGCTCTCTGTATGACAGACAGTAAGGACAGCTCTCTGTGTGACAGACAGTAAGAACTCAGCTCTCTGTATGACAGACAGTAAGGACACAGCTCTCTGTATGACAGACAGTAAGGACAGCTCTCTGTGTGATAGACAGTAAGGACAGCTCTCTGTTTGATAGACAGTAAGGACAGCTCTCTGTGTGACAGACAGCAAGGACAGCTCTCTGTGTGACAGACAGCAAGGACACAGCTCTCTGTATGACAGACAGTAAGGACACAGCGCTCTGTATGACAGACAGTAAGGACAGCTCTCTGTGTGACAGACAGTAAGGACACAGCTCTCTGTGTGACAGACAGTATGGACACAGCTCTCTGTTTGACAGACAGTAAGGACACAGCTCTCTGTGTGACAGACAGTAAGGACAGCTCTCTGTATGACAGACAGTAAGGACATCTCTCTGTATGACAGACAGTAAGGACAGCTCTCTGTGTGATAGACAGTAAGGACAGCTCTCTGTGTGACAGACAGTAAGGACACAGCTCTCTGTGTGACAGACAGTAAGGACAGCTCTCTGTATGACAGACAGTAAGGACATCTCTCTGTATGACAGACAGTAAGGACAGCTCTCTGTGTGATAGACAGTAAGGACAGCGCTCTGTATGACAGACAGTAAGGACAGCGCTCTGTGTGATAGACAGTAAGGACAGCTCTCTGTGTGACAGACAGTAAGGACAGCTCTCTGTGTGACAGACAGGAAGGACAGCTCTCTGTGTGACAGACAGTAAGGACAGCTCTCTGTGTGACAGACAGTAAGGACAGCTCTCTGTGTGACAGACAGTAAGGACAGCTCTCTGTGTGACAGACAGTAAGGACAGCGCTCTGTATGACAGACAGTAAGGACAGTTCTCTGTGTGACAGACAGTAAGGACAGCTCTCTGTGTGACAGACAGTAAGGACAGCGCTCTGTATGACAGACAGTAAGGACAGTTCTCTGTGTGACAGACAGTAAGGACAGCTCTCTGTGTGACAGACAGTAAGGACAGCTCTCTGTGTGACAGACAGTAAGGACAGCTCTCTGTGTGACAGACAGAAAGGACACAGCTCTCTGTGTGACAGACAGTAAGGACAGCTCTCTGTATGACAGACAGTAAGGACAGCTCTCTGTGTGACAGACAGTAAGGACAACTCTCTGTATGACAGACAGTCAGGACAGCTCTCTGTGTGATAGACAGTAAGGACAGTTTTCTGTATGACAGACAGTAAGGACAGCTCTCTGTGTGACAGACAGTAAGGACACAGCTCTCTGTATGACAGACAGTAAGGACAGCTCTCTGTGTGACAGACAGTAAGGACAGCTCTCTGTGTGACAGACAGTAAGGACACAGCTCTCTGTATGACAGACAGTAAGGACACAGCTCTCTGTATGACAGACAGTAAGGACAGCTCTCTGTGTGACAGACAGTAAGGACAGCTCTCTGTATGACAGACAGTAAGGACAGCTCTCTGTATGACAGACAGTAAGGACAGCTCTCTGTGTGACAGACAGTAAGGACACAGCTCTCTGAATGACAGACACTAAGGACAGCTCTCTGTATGACAGACAGTAAGGACAGCGCTCTTTGTGACAGACAGTAAGGACAGACAGTAAGGACAGCTCTCTGTGTGACAGACAGTAAGGACAGCTCTCTGTGTGACAGACAGTAAGGACACAGCTCTCTGTGTGACAGACAGTAAGGACAGCTCTCTGTGTGACAGACAGTAAGGACACAGCTCTCTGTGTGACAGACAGTAAGGACAGCTCTCTGTGTGACAGACAGTAAGGACAGCTCTCCGTGTGACAGACAGTAAGGACAGCTCTCCGTATGACAGACAGTAAGGACAGCTCTCCGTATGACAGACAGTAAGGAAAGCTCTCCGTGTGACAGACAGGAAGGACAGCTCTCCGTGTGACAGACAGGAAGGACAGCTCTCCGTGTGACAGACAGTAAGGACAGCTCTCCGTGTGACAGACAGTAAGGACAGCTCTCCGTGTGACAGACAGGAAGGACAGCTCTCCGTGTGACAGACAGTAAGGACAGCTCTCCATGTGACAGACAGTAAGGACAGCTCTCTGTGTGACAGACAGTAAGGACAGCTCTCTGTGTGACAGACAGTAAGGACAGCTCTCTGTGTGACAGACAGTAAGGAGACAGCTCTCTGTGTGACAGACAGTAAGGACAGCTCTCTGTGTGACAGACTGTAAGGACAGCTCTCTGTGTGACAGACACTAAGGACAGCTCTCTGTGTGACAGACAGTAAGGACAGCTCTCTGTGTGACAGACAGTAAGGACAGCTTTCTGTGTGATAGACAGTAAGGACAGCTTTCTGTGTGACAGACAGTAAGGACAGCTCTCTGTGAGACATACAGTAAGGACAGCTCTCTGTATGACAGACAGTAAGGACAGCTCTCTGTGTGACAGACAGTAAGGACAGCTCTCTGTGTGACAGACAGTAATGACACAGCTCTCTGTGTGACAGACAGTAAGGACACAGCTCTCTGTGTGACAGACAGTAAGGACAGCTCTCTGTGTGACAGACAGTAAAGACAGCTCTCTGTGTGACAGACAGTAAGGACAGCTCTCTGTGTGACAGACAGTAAGGACAGCTCTCTGTGTGACAGACAGTAAGGACAGCTCTCTGTGTGACAGACAGTAAGAACACAGCTCTCTGTGTGACAGACAGTAAGGACAGCTCTCTGTATGACAGACAGTAAGGACACAGCTCTCTGTATGACAGACAGTAAGGACACAGCGCTCTGTGTGACAGACAGTAAGAACACAGCTCTCTGTGTGACAGACAGTAAGGACACAGCTCTCTGTGTGACAGACAGTAAGAACACAGCGCTCTGTGTGACAGACAGTAAGAACACAGCTCTCTGTGTGACAGACAGGAAGGACACAGCTCTCTGTGTGACAGACAGTAAGAACACAGCGCTCTGTGTGACAGACAGTAAGAACACAGCTCTCTGTGTGACAGACAGTAAGGACACAGCTCTCTGTATGACAGACAGTAAGGACAGCTCTCTGTGTGATAGACAGTAAGGACAGCTCTCTGTGTGATAGACAGTAAGGACACAGCTCTCTGTGTGACAGACAGTAAGGACACAGCTCTCTGTGTGACAGACAGTAAGGACACAGCTCTCTGTGTGACAGACAGTAAGGACACAGCTCTCTGTATGACAGACAGTAAGGACACAGCTCTCTGTGTGACAGACAGTAAGGACAGCTCTCTGTGTGATAGACAGTAAGGACAGCTCTCTGTAAGACAGACAGTAAGGACAGCTCTCTGTATGACAGACAGTAAGGACAGCTCTCTGTATGACAGACAGTAAGGACAGCTCTCTGTATGACAGACAGTAAGGACAGCTCTCTGTGTGACAGACAGTAAGGACAGCTCTCTGTGTGATAGACAGTAAGGACAGCTCTCTGTATGAAAGACAGTAAGGACACAGCTGTCTGTATGACAGACAGTAAGGACAGCTCTCTGTATGACAGACAGTAAGGACAGCTCTATGTGTGACAGACAGTAAGGACAGCTCTCTGTATGACAGACAGTATGGACAGCTCTCTGTATGACAGACAGTAAGGACAGCTCTCTGTGTGACAGACAGTAAGGACACAGCTCTCTGTGTGACAGACAGTAAGGACACAGCTCTCTGTGTGACAGACAGTAAGGACAGCTCTCTGTGTGACAGACAGTATGGACAGCTCTCTGTATGACAGACAGTAAGGACAGCTCTCTGTGTGACAGACAGTAAGGACACAGCTCTCTGTGTGACAGACAGGAAGGACAGCTCTCTGTGTGACAGACAGGAAGGACAGCTCTCTGTGTGACAGACAGTAAGGACAGCTCTCTGTGTGATAGACAGTAAGGACAGCTCTCTGTGTGACAGACAGTAAGGACAGCTCTCTGTGTGACAGACAGTAAGGACAGCTCTCTGTGTGACAGACAGTAAGGACAGCTCTCTGTGTGACAGACAGTAAGAACACAGCTCTCTGTGTGACAGACAGTAAGGACAGCTCTCTGTGTGACAGACAGTAAGGACAGCTCTCTGTATGACAGACAGTAAGGACACAGCTCTCTGTATGACAGACAGTAAGGACACAGCGCTCTGTGTGACAGACAGTAAGAACACAGCTCTCTGTGTGACAGACAGTAAGGACACAGCTCTCTGTGTGACAGACAGTAAGAACACAGCGCTCTGTGTGACAGACAGTAAGAACACAGCTCTCTGTGTGACAGACAGTAAGGACACAGCTCTCTGTGTGACAGACAGTAAGAACACAGCGCTCTGTGTGACAGACAGTAAGAACACAGCTCTCTGTGTGACAGACAGTAAGGACACAGCTCTCTGTGTGACAGACAGTAAGGACAGCTCTCTGTGTGATAGACAGTAAGGACAGCTCTCTGTGTGATAGACAGTAAGGACACAGCTCTCTGTGTGACAGACAGTAAGGACACAGCTCTCTGTGTGACAGACAGTAAGGACACAGCTCTCTGTGTGACAGACAGTAAGGACACAGCTCTCTGTATGACAGACAGTAAGGACACAGCTCTCTGTGTGACAGACAGTAAGGACAGCTCTCTGTGTGATAGACAGTAAGGACAGCTCTCTGTAAGACAGACAGTAAGGACAGCTCTCTGTATGACAGACAGTAAGGACAGCTCTCTGTATGACAGACAGTAAGGACAGCTCTCTGTATGACAGACAGTAAGGACAGCTCTCTGTGTGACAGACAGTAAGGACAGCTCTCTGTGTGATAGACAGTAAGGACAGCTCTCTGTATGAAAGACAGTAAGGACACAGCTGTCTGTATGACAGACAGTAAGGACAGCTCTCTGTATGACAGACAGTAAGGACAGCTCTATGTGTGACAGACAGTAAGGACAGCTCTCTGTATGACAGACAGTATGGACAGCTCTCTGTATGACAGACAGTAAGGACAGCTCTCTGTGTGACAGACAGTAAGGACACAGCTCTCTGTGTGACAGACAGTAAGGACACAGCTCTCTGTGTGACAGACAGTAAGGACAGCTCTCTGTGTGACAGACAGTATGGACAGCTCTCTGTATGACAGACAGTAAGGACAGCTCTCTGTGTGACAGACAGTAAGGACACAGCTCTCTGTGTGACAGACAGGAAGGACAGCTCTCTGTGTGACAGACAGGAAGGACAGCTCTCTGTGTGACAGACAGTAAGGACAGCTCTCTGTGTGACAGACAGTAAGGACAGCTCTCTGTGTGACAGACAGTAAGGACAGCTCTCTGTGTGACAGACAGGAAGGACAGCTCTCTCTGTGACAGACAGGAAGGACAGCTCTCTGGGTGACAGACAGTAAGGACAGCTCTCTGTGTGACAGACAGTAAGGACAGCTCTCTGTGTGACAGACAGTAAGGACACAGCTCTCTGTGTGACAGACAGTAAGGACACAGCTCTCTGTGTGACAGACAGTAAGGACAGCTCTCTGTGTGACAGACAGTAAGGACAGCTCTCTGTGTGACAGACAGTAAGGACACAGCTCTCTGTATGACAGACAGTAAGGACACAGCTCTCTGTGTGACAGACAGTAAGGACAGCTCTCTGTGTGATAGACAGTAAGGACACAGCTCTCTGTGTGACAGACAGTAAGGACAGCTCTCTGTGTGACAGACAGTAAGGACACAGCTCTCTGTGTGACAGACAGTAAGGACAGCTCTCTGCATGACAGACAGTAAGGACAGCTCTCTGTGTGACAGACAGTAAGAACACAGCTCTCTGTATGACAGACAGTAAGGACAGCTCTCTGTATGACAGACAGTAAGGACAGCTCTCTGTGTGACAGACAGTAAGGACACAGCTCTCTGAATGACAGACACTAAGGACAGCTCTCTGTATGACAGACAGTAAGGACAGCGCTCTGTGTGACAGACAGTAAGGACAGACAGTAAGGACAGCTCTCTGTGTGACAGACAGTAAGGACAGCTCTCTGTGTGACAGACAGTAAGGACACAGCTCTCTGTGTGACAGACAGTAAGGACAGCTCTCTGTGTGACAGACAGTAAGGACACAGCTCTCTGTGTGACAGACAGTAAGGACAGCTCTCTGTGTGTCAGACAGTAAGGACAGCTCTCCGTGTGACAGACAGTAAGGACAGCTCTCCGTATGACAGACAGTAAGGACAGCTCTCCGTATGACAGACAGTAAGGAAAGCTCTCCGTGTGACAGACAGGAAGGACAGCTCTCCGTGTGACAGACAGGAAGGACAGCTCTCCGTGTGACAGACAGTAAGGACAGCTCTCCGTGTGACAGACAGTAAGGACAGCTCTCCGTGTGACAGACAGGAAGGACAGCTCTCCGTGTGACAGACAGTAAGGACAGCTCTCCGTGTGACAGACAGTAAGGACAGCTCTCTGTGTGACAGACAGTAAGGACAGCTCTCTGTGTGACAGACAGTAAGGACAGCTCTCTGTGTGACAGACAGTAAGGAGACAGCTCTCTGTGTGACAGACAGTAAGGACAGCTCTCTGTGTGACAGACTGTAAGGACAGCTCTCTGTGTGACAGACACTAAGGACAGCTCTCTGTGTGACAGACAGTAAGGACAGCTCTCTGTGTGACAGACAGTAAGGACAGCTCTCTGTGTGACAGACAGTAAGGACAGCTTTCTGTGTGATAGACAGTAAGGACAGCTTTCTGTGTGACAGACAGTAAGGACAGCTCTCTGTGAGACATACAGTAAGGACAGCTCTCTGTATGACAGACAGTAAGGACAGCTCTCTGTGTGACAGACAGTAAGGACAGCTCTCTGTGTGACAGACAGTAATGACACAGCTCTCTGTGTGACAGACAGTAAGGACACAGCTCTCTGTGTGACAGAAAGTAAGGACAGCTCTCTGTGTGACAGACAGTAAAGACAGCTCTCTGTGTGACAGACAGTAAGGACAGCTCTCTGTGTGACAGACAGTAAGGACAGCTCTCTGTGTGACAGACAGTAAGGACAGCTCTCTGTGTGACAGACAGTAAGGACACAGCTCTCTGTGTGACAGACAGTAAGGACAGCTCTCTGTGTGACAGACAGTAAGGACAGCTCTCTGTATGACAGACAGTAAGGACACAGCTCTCTGTATGACAGACAGTAAGGACACAGCGCTCTGTGTGACAGACAGTAAGAACACAGCTCTCTGTGTGACAGACAGTAAGGACACAGCTCTCTGTGTGACAGACAGTAAGAACACAGCGCTCTGTGTGACAGACAGTAAGAACACAGCTCTCTGTGTGACAGACAGTAAGGACACAGCTCTCTGTGTGACAGACAGTAAGGACACAGCTCTCTGTATGACAGACAGTAAGGACAGCTCTCTGTGTGATAGACAGTAAGGACAGCTCTCTGTGTGATAGACAGTAAGGACACAGCTCTCTGTGTGACAGACAGTAAGGACACAGCTCTCTGTGTGACAGACAGTAAGGACACAGCTCTCTGTGTGACAGACAGTAAGGACACAGCTCTCTGTATGACAGACAGTAAGGACACAGCTCTCTGTGTGACAGACAGTAAGGACAGCTCTCTGTGTGATAGACAGTAAGGACAGCTCTCTGTAAGACAGACAGTAAGGACAGCTCTCTGTATGACAGACAGTAAGGACAGCTCTCTGTATGACAGACAGTAAGGACAGCTCTCTGTATGACAGACAGTAAGGACAGCTCTCTGTGTGACAGACAGTAAGGACAGCTCTCTGTGTGATAGACAGTAAGGACAGCTCTCTGTATGACAGACAGTAAGGACAGCTCTCTGTATGACAGACAGTAAGGACAGCTCTATGTGTGACAGACAGTAAGGACAGCTCTCTGTATGACAGACAGTATGGACAGCTCTCTGTATGACAGACAGTAAGGACAGCTCTCTGTGTGACAGACAGTAAGGACACAGCTCTCTGTGTGACAGACAGTAAGGACACAGCTCTCTGTGTGACAGACAGTAAGGACAGCTCTCTGTGTGACAGACAGGAAGGACAGCTCTCTGTGTGACAGACAGTAAGGACAGCTCTTTGTGTGACAGACAGTAAGGACAGCTCTCTGTGTGACAGACAGTATGGACAGCTCTCTGTATGACAGACAGTAAGGACAGCTCTCTGTGTGACAGACAGTAAGGACACAGCTCTCTGTGTGACAGACAGGAAGGACAGCTCTCTGTGTGACAGACAGGAAGGACAGCTCTCTGTGTGACAGACAGTAAGGACAGCTCTCTGTGTGACAGACAGTAAGGACAGCTCTCTGTGTGACAGACAGTAAGGACAGCTCTCTGTGTGACAGACAGGAAGGACAGCTCTCTCTGTGACAGACAGGAAGGACAGCTCTCTGGGTGACAGACAGTAAGGACAGCTCTCTGTGTGACAGACAGTAAGGACAGCTCTCTGTGTGACAGACAGTAAGGACACAGCTCTCTGTGTGACAGACAGTAAGGACACAGCTCTCTGTGTGACAGACAGTAAGGACAGCTCTCTGTGTGACAGACAGTAAGGACAGCTCTCTGTGTGACAGACAGTAAGGACACAGCTCTCTGTGTGACAGACAGTAAGGACAGCTCTCTGTGTGACAGACAGTAAGGACACAGCTCTCTGTGTGACAGACAGTAAGGACAGCTCTCTGCATGACAGACAGTAAGGACAGCTCTCTGTGTGACAGACAGTAAGAACACAGCTCTCTGTATGACAGACAGTAAGGACAGCTCTCTGTGTGACAGACAGTAAGGACAGCTCTCTGTGTGACAGACAGTAAGGACAGCGCTCTGTGTGACAGACAGTAAGGACAGCTCTCTGTGTGATAGACAGTAAGGACAGCGCTCTGTGTGACAGACAGTAAGGACACAGCTCTCTGTATGACAGACAGTAAGGACACAGCTCTCTGTATGACAGACAGTAAGGACAGCTCTCTGTGTGACAGACAGTAAGAACTCAGCTCTCTGTATGACAGACAGTAAGGACAGCTCTCTGTGTGATAGACAGTAAGGACAGCTCTCTGTGTGACAGACAGCAAGGACAGCTCTCTGTGTGACAGACAGCAAGGACACAGCTCTCTGTATGACAGACAGTAAGGACACAGCGCTCTGTATGACAGACAGTAAGGACAGCTCTCTGTGTGACAGACAGTAAGGACACAGCTCTCTGTGTGACAGGCAGTATGGACACAGCTCTCTGTGTGACAGACAGCAAGGACACAGCTCTCTGTATGACAGACAGTAAGGACACAGCGCTCTGTATGACAGACAGTAAGGACAGTGCTCTGTGTGACAGACAGTAAGGACACAGCTCACTGTGTGACAGACAGTAAGGACAGCTCTCTGTGTGACAGACAGTAAGGACAGCTCTCTGTATGACAGACAGTAAGGACATCTCTCTGTATGACAGACAGTAAGGACAGCTCTCTGTGTGATAGACAGTAAGGACAGCTCTCTGTGTGATAGACAGTAAGGACACAGCTCTCTGTGTGACAGACAGTAAGGACAGCTCTCTGTATGACAGACAGTAAGGACATCTCTCTGTATGACAGACAGTAAGGACAGCTCTCTGTGTGATAGACAGTAAGGACAGCGCTCTGTATGACAGACAGTAAGGACAGCTCTCTGTGTGATAGACAGTAAGGACAGCTCTCTGTGTGACAGACAGTAAGGACAGCTCTCTGTGTGACAGACAGTAAGGACAGCTCTCTGCATGACAGACAGTAAGGACACAGCGCTCTGCATGACAGACAGTAAGGACAGCTCTCTGTATGACAGACAGTAAGGACAGCTCTCTGTATGACAGACAGTAAGGACAGCTCTCTGTGTGACAGACAGTAAGGACAGCTCTCTGTATGACAGACAGTAAGGACAGCTCTCTGTGTGATAGACAGTAAGGACACAGCTCTCTGTATGACAGACAGTAAGGACACAGCTCTCTGCATGACAGACAGTAAGGACAGCTCTCTGTATGACAGACAGTATGGACAGCTCTCTGTATGACAGACAGTAAGGACAGCTCTCTGTGTGACAGACAGTAAGGACAGCTCTCTGTGTGACAGACAGTAAGGACAGCTCTCTGTGTGACAGACAGTAAGGACAGCTCTCTGTGTGACAGACAGTAAAGACACAGCTCTCTGTATGACAGACAGTAAGGACAGCTCTCTGTATGACAGACAGTAAGGACAGCTCTCTGTGTGACAGACAGTAAGGACAGCTCTCTGTGTGACAGACAGTAAAGACACAGCTCTCTGCATGACAGACAGTAAGGACAGCTCTCTGTGTGACAGACAGTAAGGACAGCTCTCTGTATGACAGACAGTAAGGACAGCTCTCTGTATGACAGACAGTAAGGACAGCTCTCTGTGTGACAGACAGTAAGGACAGCTCTCTGTGTGACAGACAGTAAGGACAGCTCTCTGTGTGACAGACAGTAAAGACACAGCTCTCTGTATGACAGACAGTAAGGACACAGCTCTCTGTGTGACAGACAGTAAGGACAGCTCTCTGTATGACAGACAGTAAGGACAGCTCTCTGTATGACAGACAGTATGGACAGCTCTCTGTATGACAGACAGTAAGGACAGCTCTCTGTGTGACAGACAGTAAGGACACAGCTCTCTGTGTGACAGACAGTAAGGACAGCTCTCTGTGTGACAGACAGTAAGGACAGCTCTCTGTGTGACAGACAGTAAGGACAGCTCTCTGTATGACAGACAGTAAGGACAGCTCTCTGTGTGACAGACAGTAAGGACAGCTCTCTGTGTGACAGACAGTAAGGACACAGCTCTCTGTATGACAGACAGTAAGGACACAGCTCTCTGTGTGACAGACAGTAAGGACAGCGCTCTGTATGACAGACAGTAAGGACACAGCTCTCTGTATGACAGACAGTAAGGACAGCTCTCTGTATGACGGACAGTAAGGACAGCTCTCTGTATGACAGAAAGTAAGGACACAGCTCTCTGTATGACAGACAGTAAGGACAGCGCTCTGTATGATAGACAGTAAGGACAGCTCTCTGTGTGACAGACAGTAAGGACAGCTCTCTGTGTGACAGACAGTAAGGACACAGCTCTCTGTGTGACAGACAGTAAGGACAGCTCTCTGTGTGACAGACAGTAAGGACAGCTCTCTGTATGACGGACAGTAAGGACAGCTCTCTGTATGACAGACAGTAAGGACACAGCTCTCTGTGTGACAGACAGTAAGGACAGCGCTCTGTATGATAGACAGTAAGGACAGCTCTCTGTGTGACAGACAGTAAGGACAGCTCTCTGTGTGACAGACAGTAAGGACACAGCTCTCTGTGTGACAGACAGTAAGGACAGCTCTCTGTGTGACAGACAGTAAGGACAGCTCTCTGTGTGACAGACATGTATGACAGACAGTAAGGACAGCTCTCTGTATGACAGACAGTAAGGACAGCTCTCTGTATGACAGACAGTAAGGACACAGCTCTCTGTGTGACAGACAGTAAGGACAGCTCTCTGTGTGACAGACAGTAAGGACAGCTATCTGTATGACAGACAGTAAGGACAGCGCTCTGTATGATAGACAGTAAGGACAGCTCTCTGTGTGACAGACATGTATGACAGACAGTAAGGACAGCGCTCTGTATGACAGACAGTAAGGACACAGCTCTCTGTGTGACAGACAGTAAGGACAGCTCTCTGTGTGACAGACAGTAAGGACATCTCTCTGTATGACAGACAGTAAGGACAGCTCTCTGTGTGATAGACAGTAAGGACAGCGCTCTGTATGACAGACAGTAAGGACACAGCTCTCTGTATGACAGACAGTAAGGACAGCTCTCTGTATGACGGACAGTAAGGACAGCTCTCTGTATGACAGAAAGTAAGGACACAGCTCTCTGTATGACAGACAGTAAGGACAGCGCTCTGTATGATAGACAGTAAGGACAGCTCTCTGTGTGACAGACAGTAAGGACAGCTCTCTGTGTGACAGACAGTAAGGACACAGCTCTCTGTGTGACAGACAGTAAGGACAGCTCTCTGTGTGACAGACAGTAAGGACAGCTCTCTGTATGACGGACAGTAAGGACAGCTCTCTGTATGACAGACAGTAAGGACACAGCTCTCTGTGTGACAGACAGTAAGGACAGCGCTCTGTATGATAGACAGTAAGGACAGCTCTCTGTGTGACAGACAGTAAGGACAGCTCTCTGTGTGACAGACAGTAAGGACACAGCTCTCTGTGTGACAGACAGTAAGGACAGCTCTCTGTGTGACAGACAGTAAGGACAGCTCTCTGTGTGACAGACATGTATGACAGACAGTAAGGACAGCTCTCTGTATGACAGACAGTAAGGACAGCTCTCTGTATGACAGACAGTAAGGACACAGCTCTCTGTGTGACAGACAGTAAGGACAGCTCTCTGTGTGACAGACAGTAAGGACAGCTATCTGTATGACAGACAGTAAGGACAGCGCTCTGTATGATAGACAGTAAGGACAGCTCTCTGTGTGACAGACATGTATGACAGACAGTAAGGACAGCGCTCTGTATGACAGACAGTAAGGACACAGCTCTCTGTGTGACAGACAGTAAGGACAGCTCTCTGTATGACAGACAGTAAGGACAGCTCTCTGTATGACAGACAGTAAGGACAGCTCTCTTTGTGACAGACAGTAAGGACACAGCTCTCTGTGTGACAGACAGTAAGGACAGCTCTCTGTATGACAGACAGTAAGGACAGCTCTCTGTATGACAGACAGTAAGGACAGCTCTCTTTGTGACAGACAGTAAGGACAGCTCTCTGTATGACAGACAGTAAGGACAGCGCTCTGTATGATAGACAGTAAGGACAGCGCTCTGTGTGACAGACAGTAAGGACAGCTCTCTGTGTGACAGACAGTAAGGACAGCTCTCTGTGTGACAGACAGTAAGAACACAGCTCTCTGTATGACAGACAGTAAGGACAGCTCTCTGTATGACAGACAGTAAGAACTCAGCTCTCTGTATGACAGACAGTAAGGACAGCTCTCTGTGTGACAGACAGTAAGGACAGCTCTCTGTGTGACAGACAGTAAGGACAGCTCTCTGTGTGACAGACAGTAAGGACAGCTCTCTGTATGACAGACAGTAAGGACAGCTCTCTGTGTGACAGACAGTAAGGACTGCTCTCTGTGTGACAGACAGTAAGGACTGCTCTCTGTGTGACAGACAGTAAGGACAGCTCTCTGTGTGACAGACAGTAAGGACAGCTCTCTGTGTGACAGACAGTAAGGACAGCTCTCTGTGTGATAGACAGTAAGGACAGCTCTCTGTATGACAGACAGTAAGGACAGCTCTCTGTGTGACAGACAGTAAGGACACAGCTCTCTGTATGACAGATAGTAAGGACACAGCTCTCTGTATGACAGACAGTAAGGACAGCTCTCTGTGTGACAGACAGTAAGGACAGCTCTCTGTGTGACAGATAGTAAGGACAGCTCTCTGTATGACAGACAGTAAGGACAGCTCTCTGTGTGACAGACAGTAAGGACACAGCTCTCTGTATGACAGACAGTAAGGACACAGCTCTCTGTATGACAGACAGTAAGGACAGCTCTCTGTGTGACAGACAGTAAGGACAGCTCTCTGTGTGACAGATAGTAAGGACAGCTCTCTGTATGACAGACAGTAAGGACACAGCTCTCTGTATGACAGATAGTAAGGACAGCTCTCTGTGTGACAGACAGTAAGTACAGCTCTCTGTGTGACAGACAGTAAGGACAGCTCTCTGTCTGACAGACAGTATGGACAGCTCTCTGTATGACAGACAGTAAGGACAGCTCTCTGTGTGACAGACAGTAAGGACACAGCTCTCTGTATGACAGATAGTAAGGACAGCTCTCTGTATGACAGACAGTAAGGACACAGCTCTCTGTATGACAGACAGTAAGGACAGCTCTCTGTATGACAGACAGTAAGTACAGCTCTCTGTGTGACAGACAGTAAGGACAGCTCTCTGTCTGACAGACAGTATGGACAGCTCTCTGTATGACAGACAGTAAGGACAGCTCTCTGTGTGACAGACAGTAAGGACACAGCTCTCTGTATGACAGACAGTAAGGACAGCTCTCTGCATGACAGACAGTAAGGACAGCTATCTGTATGACAGACAGTAAGGACAGCGCTCTGTATGACAGACAGTAAGGACAGCGCTCTGTATGACAGACAGTAAGGACAGCTCCCTGTATGACAGACAGAAAGGACACAGCTCTCTGTGTGACAGACAGTAAGGACAGCTCTCTGTATGACAGACAGTAAGGACAGCTCTCTGTGTGACAGACAGTAAGGACAGCGCTCTGTATGATAGACAGTAAGGACAGCGCTCTGTGTGACAGACAGTAAGGACTGCTCTCTGTGTGACAGACAGTAAGGACAGCTCTCTGTATGACAGACAGTAAGGACAGCGCTCTGTATGATAGACAGTAAGGACAGCGCTCTGTGTGACAGACAGTAAGGACAGCTCTCTGTGTGACAGACAGTAAGGACAGCTCTCTGTGTGACAGACAGTAAGGACAGCTCTCTGTATGACAGACAGTAAGGACAGCGCTCTGTATGACAGACAGTAAGGACACAGCTCACTGTGTGACAGACAGTAAGGACAGCTCTCTGTGTGACAGACCGTAAGGACACAGCTCTCTTTGTGACAGACAGTAAGGACAGCTCTCTGTATGACAGACAGTAAGGACAGCTCTCTGTATGACAGAAAGTAAGGACAGCTCTCTGTGTGATAGACAGTAAGGACAGCTCTCTGTGTGACAGACAGTAAGGACAGCTCTCTGTGTGACAGACAGCAAGGACAGCTCTCTGTGTGACAGACAGTAAGAACACAGCTCTCTGTATGACAGACAGTAAGGACAGCTCTCTGTGTGACAGACAGTAAGGACATCTCTCTGTGTGACAGACAGTAAGGACACAGCTCTCTGTATGACAGACAGTAAGGACAGCTCTCTGTGTGACAGACAGTAAGGACAGCTCTCTGTATGACAGACAGTAAGGACAGCGCTCTGTGTGACAGACAGTAAGGACACAGCTCTCTGTATGACAGACAGTAAGGACAGCTCTCTGTGTGACAGACAGTAAGGACAGCTCTCTGTGTGACAGACAGTAAGGACACAGCTCTCTGTGTGACAGACAGTAAGGACACAGCTCTCTGTATGACAGACAGTAAGGACACAGCACTTTATGCCTTTGGTTACCTTGTGGCTTCTGGGTCCCAGACCACCACGTCTGCATCGGCCCCCGGAATAATGCGTCCTTTTCGTGGGTACATGTTGTGGATTTTGGCTGCGTTGGAGCTCGTCACAGCCACAAAGCGGTTCTCATCCATCTTCCCTCCCACCTGCAACACAGACCCACAGTGTCACATATTGTCACATACTGTCACACACTGTCACACAAAGCCACACATTGCCACACATTGTCACACATTGTCACACAGAGGGCTACACACCATCACACACTGACATACACTGTCCCACCCTGCCATATTGTCACACACTGTCACACACTGACATACACTGTCACACCCTGCCATATTGTCACACACTCTCACACACTGACATATTGTCACACACTGTCACACACTCTCACACACTGACATACACTGTCCCACCCTGCCATATTGTCACACACTGCCACACAGTCACACACTGTCACACACTGACATACACTGTCACACCCTGCCATATTGTCACACACTGTCACACACTGTCACACCCTGCCATATTGTCACACACTGTCACACACTGACATACACTGTCACACCCTTTCATATATTGTCACACACTTTCATTCTCTATTACACACTGACATACAGTACACTGTCACACCATGTCATATATTGTCACACACTGATATACACTGTCACACCATCATATATTGTCATACACTCTCACACTCTGTCATATATTGTCATACTCTGTCACACCCTGGATATATAACACTCGGTCATACACTGTCACACACTGACATACACTGTCACATACTCTTACACACTGACATACACTGTCACGCACACTTTCATTCTCTATTACACACTGACATACAGTACACTGTCACACCCTGTCATATATTGTCACACACTGATATACACTGTCACACCATCATATATTGTCATACACTCTCACACACTGACATACACTCTCACACCCTGTCATTTATTGTCACACAAGATCACATACTCTGTCACACCCTGGATATATAACACTCGGTCATACACTGTCACATACTCTTACACACTGACATACACTGTCACATACTCTTACACACTGACATACACTGTCACACACTGACATACACTGTCACACACTGTCACACACTGACATACACTGTCACACACTGACATACACTGTCACACACTGTCACACACTGACATACACTGTCACACACTGTCACGCACTGACATACATTGTCACATACTCTTACACACTGACATACACTCTTACACACTGACATACACTGTCACACACTGTCACACACTGACATACACTGTCACACACTCTTACACACTGACATACACTGTCACACATAATCCCACACTGACATACACTGTCACATACTCTTACACACTGACATACACTGTCACATACTCTTACACATAATTCCACCACAGTATCTTTACCAAACGACTACTGGCTGTGATACCTGAGTATGTGAAAGGGTAAATACATATATTATTGATGCATTCATTACTGTAGAAGTGGAAAAACAAAAAAGATTACTGGTCCTAAAGGTTTCACATGTATTATTATTATTATTGTTATCATCATCATCATCAGTTTTTTTATCATTATTAGTATAATCCTCCTCCTCCTCCTTATTCAGTGTTCTCCCCAGGCTGTTTTCTGCGGGCGCATCACCCGGCACTTTCCCCCGCCAACTCCTGCTGTGGAACGCTGGCCTCTGAAGTGACCGGAGACTAAAGAAGCCTCGGATCGCTTCAGAGGCAAACGTTCCCAGTGATGCAGTGTGCGGGTGACGTCATGACGTCACCCGTGACGTGAGAAGCCTGCCCCGTGCGCCTGCTGGATCTAGTTAGATCCAGTCAGAGCGAGGCAGCGGGAGTGGGAGTGCAAGCGGCGAGCAAGTTAAGACAAGTCCTGGGCTGGGGCTGGGACCAGTCTGGGGTCACTGTCTAAGGGGCACTATTTAAGCCTGGGGGCACTGCAAAAGGGACCAGCCTGGGGGCACTGCATAAGGGACCAGCCTGGGGGCACTGCATAAGGGACCAGCCTGGGGGCACTGCATAAGGGACCAGCCTGGGGGCACTGCAAAAGGGACCAGCCTGGGGGCACTGCAAAAGGGACCAGCCTGGGGGCACTGCAAAAGGGACCAGCCTGGGGGCACTGCATAAGGGGCCAGTCTGGGGGCAATAAATAGGGGCACAACTTTAGCCTGGGGACACTGAATAAGGGCAAGCAAAACTACAGGGGGCAATGTACAAAGGGTAAAACTACAGGGGGCAATGTACAAAGGGTAAAACTACAGGGGGCAATGTACAAAGGGTAAAACTACAGGGGGCACAAATAAAGGGGGCACTGTATAAAGGGCACAAATACAGGGGGCACTGCATATGGGGATAACTACAGGGGGCACTGCATAATGGGCACTTTTGACTGAGAGCCAGTGGGGGAGCAGCCAGAGACCTGTCAGGCTGGAATGCAAAGGGAGATACCCCTTTTCCCGGCGCAGGCATAATTGCGAAGGTCCCCAGCCAGCTACTTCTCGATGCCACCCGGCTGGAAAAAATTTCTGGGGAGAATACTGCTTATCATCATCATCATCATCATCATCATCCTTATTATTATTATTATCATCATCATCATCATCATCATCATCATCATCATCATCATCATCATCATCCTTATTATTATTGTTATTATCATCCTTATTATTATCATTATTATCATCATCATCATCATCCTTATTATTATCATTATTATTATCATCCTTATTATTATCATTATTATCATCCTTATTATTATCATTATTATCATCATCATCATCCTTATTATTATTATTATTATTATTATTATTATTATTATTATTATCATCCTTATTATTATTATCATCCTTATTATTATTATTATTATTATTATTATTATTATCATCCTTATTATTATCATTATTATCATCCTTATTATTATTATTATTATTATTATTATCATCCTTATTATTATTATTATTATCATCCTTATTATTATTATTATCATCCTTATTATCATCCTTATTATTATTATTATTATTATTATTATTATTATTATTATTATCCTTATTATTATCATTATTATCATCATCATCATCCTTATTATTATCATTATTATTATCATCCCTATTATTATCATTATTATTATCATCATCATCATCCTTATTATTATTATCATCCTTATTATTATTATTATTATTATTATCATCCTATTATTATTATTATTATTATTATCATCCTTATTATTATCATTATTATCATCATCATCATCATCATCATCCTTATTATTATCATTATTATCATCATCATCCTTATTATTATCATTATTATTATCATCCTTTTTATTATCATTATTATCATCCTTATTATTATCATTATTATCATCATCATCATCCTTATTATTATCATTATTATTATCATCCTTATTATTATTATTATCATCCTTATTATTATTATTATTATTATTATTATTATTATCGTCCTTATTATTATTATTATTATTATCATCCTTATTATTATCATTATTATTATCATCCTTATTATTATTATTATTATCATCCTTATTATTATCATTATCATCATCATCATCATCCTTATTATCATCCTTATTATTATTATCATCATCATCATCATCATTATTATTATTATCATCATCCTTATTATCATTATTATTATCATCCTTATTATTATCATCCTTATTATTATTATTATTATTATTATTATTATTATTATCATCCTTATTATTATCATTATTATCATCATCCTTATTATTATTATTATTATTATTATCATCCTTATTATTATCATTATTATCATCATCCTTATTATTATCATTATTATCATCCTTATTATTATTATTATTATTATTATTATTATTATTATTATTATCATTATTATTATCATCCTTATTATTATTATTATCATCCTTATTATTATCATTATTATCATCATCATCATCCTTATTATTATCATCATCCTTATTATTATTATTATTATTATTATCATCATTATTATTATTATTATTATTATTATCCTTATTATTATTATTATTATTATTATTATTATCCTTTTTATTATTATTATCATCCTTATTATTATTATTATTATTATCCTTTTTATTATTATTATTATCATCCTTATTATTATTATTATTATCATCCTTATTTTCATCATTATTACTATTATTATACTATTATAGGTAGGTAGTATCATTTGCCTATAATATTGCCACAGGCCCAGCAGATATTAGTTAAACAGTTCTAGGCAGCTGGGAATATTGTATGTTATTAATCTACTAGACAGGGGGCCTGAGTGGCCTGAGGTGGACGCTAATGCTGACGCAACTGCAACTTTTTATGCAGTACGATTGCGGCTTTATGCTAATGATGCAGCCAATGTAATTCGTACAGAGATATCCACAAGCTGCTTTGTAAATCTGTGTAAAAAGACGCATCATCGGACGCAACATCAAACATTGCCCCAGCCCTGTGGAGGCGCAGAATGTCCGCCCCAGCATGGCTGAATGGTGAGATATAGGCCGAGCTGGCGCGTACGCTTCCCCAATGCTGGATAACGGCTGTTGGAAGGATCAGGGTGGAGCTGTAGCCACACAGTGCACTGGCCTGATCAGCGTTATACAAGGAAGCTGGGAACCCAGGGATAGGATAACATGGGTTTAATGTCAGCCAATTATCGCAGAGAAGGGGTGGACCTTAGCTTTTATTAAAGGCTGCTGGTTCCTGGATGTCGGACTAGCCGGCCAATCTGACAGTCAGTTGGACAGTGCTAGATTAGTGCTGGGGTTTCCCAGAAAGATGCATCTTGTTTTATTTTATACCTATGAGTATGTTAAAAGTAAAAAGAAAATAATAAAAGCACCTTGGTCCAATCAGGATCTGGGGAGTCCGGCGGTGCAGGATTGCCGTATTCTGGGACCGGAAGGCAGTGGAGCTGGAAGTCTTCCAGTCACATTTATTAGGGTTCTCATGAACCGTGGAGGAGCAATCATTGCAGGAGAACTTGATGGTACTGATGCTGGGACCAGAAGGCAGCAGTGCTGGGGGCATCTCCAATAGCTCAGACAGCTATGGCTATGGTCGCAACAGGTCTGCACCTCGTGATGTGTCTACAAGCCCCCAGCTGCCAAGTTCCCCTGAACCTCGATAGCAACATGCGGGAAGTGAGCACTGGGCCTGATTCAGCGTTGAACGCTATTCCGATTTTCAAGCAGGTGAGCGAATTATCGGTGCTCAGTGCATGCGTCACATTCACATTGCGCATGTGCGGCAAATGATTTGCGATTGAGCTCGCTGTGAGGATTCACTTGCAATTGATTGATAGGAAGAGACCATTTTGTGGGTGGAAACGGGAGGCCAAAATGTTTCCTTGTTAGTAGATTGAAGTTTGTAGCACAATGGTTTAAAACTATGACAAAATGTAAATCTAACCTAAGTACATCTGGTGGCTCAATGGGCAAGAGTTCATGTTCTACAACTTTAGACTGTTACAGTCACCTAGGATCAGGGCCGTTTCCTGGGCATGTACTGGCCAGCGTCTGCCATCGCGCACGCAGAGAAAAAACCTCCAGCGTCTCAGTTACAACGCCCATTCTGAGGGACCATAGACTCACTCGGGAAGTCGATGTTTTCCGGATCTGCGCCAAATGCTGCATTTGTGTGCACAGTTATGGGCAGTTTCGAGGACTCCGGTGGGCATCTCAATACAATTTCCACTGGCTGATGCATTAGGGTATTTTAGCAATTGCTAAGCAGCAAAATTTGCAAATGCGTTTGCGTTAGCGTACAAGTCTGAATCAGGCCCACTGATACAAAATCAGATGTCAGGAGCATTTCACCAGAGCAACCAGCAGGGCGGCACTCCAGCAGCTGGCCACTATGCCAAGAGGTGCAATGGGTTCCATAGGTGTGTGAAGCAGCCTGGTGGTGGCAGTGATAACCTCCTACAACCAATAAGCCCGATGCGCTCAGTACGAATCATGCCCATTTTGGAATTACCCTGGGAAGAACAACATCTGTAGAGATAAAACTTTTGTGGTGGATGCCCAGTAGTTATTAGACCCTAATCAGACTCACCACTCCTCTCTCCCAGATCACGTTCATGCGGTCCTGAACTCCTCCCACTCCATGGGGGATCTTGGTGAAGTCCTCTTTGCCCATGGCCTTCTGCTTGGTGGTGAAGGTTCTGTGGTCTGAGCTCACCACGTTCAGAGTGTCACTGGCAGAGAAGGGAGAACTGGGTTACACAGGAAACCATTCAGTTGGTAGAAGATAGACATTACTGGTACAGGGTACCAGCATGGCATTGAGACGCTAAGGAGCTTCACTGAGTTTCAAACTGGCCTTTTTCTACATTATCATCTGTATAATTAGGTCTTAACCTGGCCCCAAACACCGGCAAATACCTGCTGATATCAGACAATTGGCCCTAAATTTCAAAGTGTGTGGCCGCAAATACCCAGGCGGTCCGATAACCATAGCGCCAAAGAGGGGTCATTATCTTGCAGCTGGAAAAAGTGATCGCATGATGCCCCTTATCAGCCTGAGGGTGAGATCCGACCACCCTATCAGGCTTACTAGGCGGTGTACATGGTCAGGACTCCTCAATCCCAGTGCCGAATACACGCTCATCTACATGTTCTCATCAAACATGGAAACCTAGCTATGTAGCCAAGTACAGGGCGGCCATGATTAAACCTCCCCTACTCAGAGCCGTCTGTAGCTCGATGTAACAACCAGAATGCCACCACATTTGGTAGGCAGACTAACTAGGACACGGGGAACAGGGTTCCTGCAAAATAAAAAATAAATAGTGAAATAGTCGCCGATAGGGGCAATATGGAGCTGTACATTGTGAAAATGGACCGACCAATGAACAACAAGACTAAACTGTAATGAGCGATGACCTTTATTTGGTTACACTAATGATAACACTTCAATAAAACATTTGACTGCCCGTCTTCACACTATTTTCTCCCTTGTACAGCGCCATATTCCCCCTGCTTACCGTGTCCTCATTAATCTCCTTATCAAATTTAGTGATACTGTGTTTGTTAGATCGATTGTTGGAGGGCAGCGCATGTACAGGATGTGTGTCATTTTTGGTCCTGGCCACCGTTCCTGGAAACGGGTTCATGTCGCCTCTTTTGTATGGGAGGGACAAGACCAGTGTCGGCCTCGGTAGACACAGATTTCCTGGCCTCGTAAGTGACCAGGCCCTGGCCAGGCTGTGGTAAGCTTCAGCTTATGCACCTCCTGCTGCATTTCCATTTTGTTGGACAGTATTGCACAGCCGTTTCTGTGCGGCTCGGCAATACTGTCCATCTCTGCATCAGGCCCTCGGTCGGCTCTGAATAGGGGAAGTTTAATTATGGCCAGGGAAGATCAGCCGAATGCAGGAGCATTTACAAAACGTAAAGATGCAGCGTGGAAACGTTCCTACAGGGGCCTGGGGAGGTCAGTAACACAGTGAGCCCTGCTATAGTGATGATAAATCATTCTGTAACCATCATGAAATGAAAGCATTACAGGAGCATCCGGGAAGAACAAAGGAGATCCCCGTTCACTTACTTGGCCAGTAGACTCATGAGGTAATTTGGGGTGTTGGAGTCTAGTCGGAGTGGAGGTACCGTGACGTAGGCTGCAGCATGTGACCAGTCCTGGTGGTAGTAGTAGAGGCCATTCATGGTGGCGTGGGCTGTGGTGGTTTCTGCGTACACAATTTTCCCTGGATGGAACCACAAATGTCTGTTATCATTTCCCGCAGTCTTACGGTTCTTGCTCTAAAGTTTAAAGATCGTTATACTGAAACGAAGACAATAGTTCTACAATAGCCATCATCGTTCTCTATGTCCTATGTTACTCATACATAATACAATGGTGGAGAGTCTGAGCAGGTCCATGCAACCACCTCATTCTCACCCAGCTGTCCTCTCTATGTCCTCCTATGTTACTCATACATAATACAATGGCGGAGAGTCTGAGCAGGTCCATGCTACCACCTCATTCTCACCCAGCTGTCATCTCTATGTCCTCCTATGTTACTCATACATAATACAATGAGTCTGAGCAGGTCCATGCAACCACCGCATTCTCACCCAGCTGTCCTCTGTGTGTCCTTCTATGTTACTCATACATAATACAATGGCGGAGAGTCTGAGCAGGTCCATGCAACCACCGCATTCTCACCCAGCTGTCCCTCTGTGTCCTTCTATGTTACTCATATATAATACAATGGCGGAGAGTCTGAGCCGGTCCATGTAACCACTGCATTCTCACCCAGCTGTCCTCTCTATGTCCTTCTATGTTACTCATACATAATACAATGGCGGAGAGTCTGAGCAGGTCCATGCTACCACCACACTCTCACCCAGCTGTCCTCTCTGTGTCCTTCTATGTTACTCATACATAATACAATGGCAGAGAGTCTGAGCAGGTCCATGCTACCACCACACTCTCACCCAGCTGTCCTCTCTGTGTCCTTCTATGTTACTCATACATAATACAATGGCAGAGAGTCTGAGCAGGTCCATGCAACCACCGCATTCTCACCCAGCTGTCCCTCTGTGTCCTTCTATATTACTCATACATAATACAATGGCGGAGAGTCTGAGCAGGTCCATGCAACCACCGCATTCTCACCCAGCTGTCCTCTCTATGTCCCTCTATGTTACTCATACATAATACAATGGCAGAGAGTCTGAGCAGGTCCATGCAACCACCGCATTCTCACCCAGCTGTCCCTCTGTGTCCTTCTATGTTACTCATACATAATACAATGGCGGAGAGTCTGAACCGGTCCATGCAACCACCGCCTTCTCACCCAGCTGTCCTCTCTATGTCCTCTATGTTACTCATACATAATACAATGGCAGAGAGTCTGAGCAGGTCAACGGTACCACCACACTCTCACCCAGCTGTCCTCTCTGTGTCCTTCTATGTTACTCATACATAATACAATGGCAGAGAGTCTGAGCAGGTCCATGCTACCACCACACTCTCACCCAGCTGTCCTCTCTATGTCCTTCTATGTTACTCATACATAATACAATGGTAGAGAGTCTGAGCAGGTCCATGCTACCACTACACTCTCACCCAGCTGTCCTCTCTGTGTCCTAATATGTTACTCATACATAATACAATGGCAGAGAGTCTAAGCAGGTCCATGCAACCACCGCATTCTCACCCAGCTGTCCTCTCTATGTCCCTCTATGTTAATCATACATAATACAATGGCAGAGAGTCTGAGCAGGTCCATGCAACCACCGCATTCTCACCCAGCTGTCCCTCTGTGTCCTTCTATGTTACTCATATATAATACAATGGCGGAGAGTCTGAGCAGGTCCATGCTACCTCCGCATTCTCACCCAGCTGTCCTCTCTATGTCCCTCTATGTTACAAATACATAATACAATGGCGGAAAGTCTGAGCAGGTCCATGCAACCACCCAGCTGTCCTCTGTATGTCCTTCTATGTTACTCATACATAATACAATGGCGGAGAGTCTGAGCAGGTCCATGTAACCACCGCATTCTCACCCGTTGTCCTCTCTATGTCCTTCTATGTTACTCATACATAATACAATGGCAAAGAGTCTGAGCAGGTCCATGCTACCACTGCACTCTCAACCAGCTGTCCTCTCTGTGTCCTTCTATGTTACTCATACATAATACAATGGCGGAGAGTCTGAGCAGGACCATGCAACCACCGCATTCTCACCCGCTGTCCTCTCTATGTCCCTCTATGTTGCTCATACATAATACAATGGCGGAGAGTCTGAGCAGGTCCATGCTACCACCACACTCTCACCCAGCTGTCCTCTCTATGTCCTTCTATGTTACTCATACATAATACAATGGCGGAGAGTCTGAGCAGGTCCATGCTACCACCGCATTCTCACCCAGCTGTTCTCTCTATGTCCCTCTATGTTACGCATACATAATACAATGGCGGAAAGTCTGAGCAGGTCCATGCAACCACCCAGCTGTCCTCTCTATGTCCTTCTATGTTACTCATACATAATACAATGGCGGAGAGTCTGAGCAGGTCCATTTAACCACCACACTCTCACCCGCTGCAATCTCTGTGTCCTTCTATGTTACTCATACATAATACAATGGCAGAGAGTCTGAGCAGGTCCATGCAACCACCGCATTCTCACCCAGCTGTCCCTCTGTGTCCTTCTATGTTACTCATACATAATACAATGGCGGAGAGTCTGAGCCGGTCCATGCAACCACCGCATTCTCACCCAGCTGTCCTCTCTATGTCCCTCTATGTTACTCATACATAATACAATGGCAGAGAGTCTGAGCAGGTCATGCTACCACCACACTCTCACCCAGCTGTCCTCTCTGTGTCCTTCTATGTTACTCATACATAATACAATGGCAGAGAGTCTGAGCAGGTCCATGCTACCACCACACTCTCACCCAGCTGTCCTCTCTATGTCCTTCTATGTTACTCATACATAATACAATGGCAGAGAGTCTGAGCAGGTCCATGCTACCACTACACTCTCACCCAGCTGTCCTCTCTGTGTCCAAATATGTTAATCATACATAATACAATGGCAGAGAGTCTGAGCAGGTCCATGCAACCACCGCATTCTCACCCAGCTGTCCCTCTGTGTCCTTCTATGTTACTCATACATAATACAATGGCGGAGAGTCTGAGCAGGTCCATGCAACCACCGCATTCTCACCCAGCTGTCCTCTCTATGTCCCTCTATGTTACTCATACATAATACAATGGCAGAGAGTCTGAGCAGGTCCATGCAACCACCGCATTCTCACCCAGCTGTCCCTCTGTGTCCTTCTATGTTACTCATACATAATACAATGGCGGAGAGACTGAGCCGGTCCATGCAACCACTGCATTCTCACCCAGCTGTCCTCTCTATGTCCTTCTATGTTACTCATACATAATACAATGGCGGAGAGTCTGAGTAGGTCCATGCTACCACCACACTCTCACCCAGCTGTCCTCTCTGTGTCCTTCTATGTTACTCATACATAATACAATGGCAGAGAGTCTGAGCAGGTCCATGCTACCACCACACTCTCACCCAGCTGTCCTCTCTATGTCCTTCTATGTTACTCATATATAATACAATGGCGGAGAGTCTGAGCAGGTCCATGCTACCTCCGCATTCTCACCCAGCTGTCCTCTCTATGTCCCTCTATGTTACTCATACATAATACAATGGCGGAAAGTCTGAGCAGGTCCATGCAACCACCCAGCTGTCCTCTGTATGTCCTTCTATGTTACTCATACATAATACAATGGCGGAGAGTCTGAGCAGGTCCATGTAACCACCGCATTCTCACCCGCTGTCCTCTCTAAGTCCTTCTATGTTACTCATACATAATACAATGGCAGAGAGTCTGAGCAGGTCCATGCTACCACCGCACTCTCACCCAGCTGTCCTCTCTGTGTCCTTCTATGTTACTCATACATAATACAATGGCGGAGAGTCTGAGCAGGACCATGCAACCACCGCATTCTCACCCGCTGTCCTCTCTATGTCCCTCTATGTTGCTCATACATAATACAATGGCGGAGAGTCTGAGCAGGTCCATGCTACCACCACACTCTCACCCAGCTGTCCTCTGTGTGTCCTTCTATGTTACTCATACATAATACAATGGTGGAGGGTCTGAGCAGGTCCATGCTACCACCGCATTCTCACCCAGCTGTCCTCTCTATGTCCTTCTATGTTACTCATACATAATACAATGGCGGAGAGTCTGAGCAGGTCCATGCAACCACCGCATTCTCACCCAGCTGTCCTCTCTGTGTCCTTCTATGTTACTCATACATAATACAATGGCGGAGAGTCTGAGCAGGTCCATGCTACCACCGCATTCTCACCCAGCTGTCTTCTCTATGTCCCTCTATGTTACTCATACATAATACAATTGCGGAGAGTCTGAGGAGGTCCATGCTACCACCGCATTCTCACCCAGCTGTCTTCTCTATGTCCTTCTATGTTACTCATACATAATACAATGGCGGAGAGTCTGAGCAGGTCCATGCAACCACCGCATTCTCACCCAGCTGTCCTCTCTATGTCCTTCTATGTTACTCAAACATAATACAATGGCGGAGAGTCTGAGCAGGTCCATGCTACCACCGCATTCTCACCCAGCTGTCTTCTCTATGTCCCTCTATGTTACTCATACATAATACAATGGCGGAGAGTCTGAGCAGGTCCATGCTACCACCACACTCTCACCCAGCTGTCCTCTCTGTGTGTCCTTCTATGTTACTCATACATAATACAATGGCGGAGAGTCTGAGCAGGTCCATGCTACCACCGCATTCTCACCCAGCTGTCCTCTCTGTGTGTCCTTCTATGTTACTCATACATAATACAATGGCAGAGAGTCTGAGCAGGTCCATGCTACCACCGCATTCTCACCCAGCTGTCTTCTCTATGTCCCTCTATGTTACTCATACATAATACAATGGTGGAGGGTCTGAGCAGGTCCATGCTACCACCGCACTTTCACCCAGCTGTCCTCTCTATGTCCTTCTATGTTACTCATACATAATACAATGGCGGAGAGTCTGAGCAGGTCCATGCTACCACCGCATTCTCACCCAGCTGTCCTCTCTATGTCCCTCTATGTTACGCATACATAATACAATGGCGGAAAGTCTGAGCAGGTCCATGCAACCACCCAGCTGTCCTCTCTATGTCCTTCTATGTTACTCATACATAATACAATGGCGGAGAGTCTGAGCAGGTCCATTTAACCACCGCATTCTCACCCGCTGCCCTCTCTGTGTCCTTCTATGTTACTCATACATAATACAATGGCGGAGAGTCTGAGCAGGTCCATGCTACCAACCGCACTCTCACCCAGCTGTCCTCTCTGTGTCCTTCTATGTTACTCATACATAATACAATGGCGGAGAGTCTGAGCAGGTCCATGCAACCACCGCATTCAGACCCGCTGTCCTCTCTATGTCCCTCTATGTTGCTCATACATAATACAATGGCGGAGAGTCTGAGCAGGTCCATGCTACCACCACACTCTCACCCAGCTGTCCTCTGTGTGTCCTTCTATGTTACTCATACATAATACAATGGCGGAGAGTCTGAGCAGGTCCATGCTACCACCGCATTCTCACCCAGCTGTCTTCTCTATGTCCCTCTATGTTACTCATACATAATACAATGGTGGAGGGTCTGGGCAGGTCCATGCTACCACCGCATTCTCACCCAGCTGTCCTCTCTATGTCCCTCTATATTACTCATACATAATACAATGGCGGAGAGTCTGAGCAGATCCATGCTACCACCGCATTCTCACCCAGCTGTCCTCTCTGTGTCCTTCTATGTTACTCATACATAATACAATGGTGGAGAGTCTGAGCAGGTCCATGCTACCACCGCATTCTCACCCGCTGTCTTCTCTGTCATCTAAACTGCAATAAAGATGTAAAACCCGACTACACTGATTTGGTAACTTTCACCATTTATTCCATCAAAAGGACATAAGGGGGGTTTATTTACGAAGTGTTGGGTTGTAAAACCGGACACGGTTCGTGTTTAAGCCTGACAGATAAGAGACACAGCTAGTAAAGCACTGCTTTACGGGGGAATTTTTTTTAATAAAATTCAGGAATTTACTAAGCTCCCGTGTTTGTCAGGATGGTGTATGTGATAGTTCCTACCCGTGTTTACTCCCCGTGTTTCCTTAGCCCAACACTCCCGAACAAGCAGCCTGCACTTATCAGTGGGATACGTGCAGGCTGCCTGTGTATGAAAATGAATAAAAGAAAGGGTTAATATTTAAAAAATGGTGTGGGGTCCCCCCCAACGCATAACCAGCCACGGGCTCCTAGTAATGGATTTAGGGGGGGTCTTCATGCAGTTTTGTATTAATTTTGTAACTATTTAATTGCTTTTAAGCCTAAGAAGCCTGCACAGATCATAGTGATTATAGTGATAAAAGTGATTATAGTGATCTGTGCAGCACTTCTCCCAAACTCGCCTGCCTTAGGCAGGTCTATTGTCTGGTCGATTGTGATGTACATTTTAGGTCAAATTTAAAACTGTCCGTTAGTAATCTCCAGTTTCTATGGTTGTCAATGTAAAACTATCGATGTTTGAATCGATGTTCTAAACTGTCCTAAAGTCGAATTTTTGGTTGATTTGGCTTCGATTTTGACATCAGTAAATCTCTAATTAGCAAACGAGATGCCAAATTGCACCAAAAATGCAAAAATTTACCATTAGTAAATAGACCCCTATGTCCTATAAATCAGCGAACATCCAGAAGACCTGTACCATGAGCAATTCAAGGTGAATTTGATTATGGACCTACCCAATCCTGGCTATCTACCATTCATTCAGGCCTGACATAGAAAGATCTCCACTCGGGAAATGTCCATAGGGACACACTGACCGCTCCCACTCTCACCCTCAAGCCAGTAACTCTCCTGTCCTACATCTCCTCATACATCACTCAGGTGTTGTCCTACATCTCCTCATACATCACTAAGGTATTGTCCTACATCTCCTCATACATCACTCAGGTATTGTCCTACATCTCCTCATACATCACTCAGGTATTGTCCTACATCTCCTCATACATCACTCAGGTATAGTCCTACATCTCCTCATACATCACTCAGGTATTGTCCTACATCTCCTCATACATCACTCAGGTATAGTCCTACATCTCCTCATACATCACTCTGGTATTGTCCTACATCTCCTCATACATCACTCAGGTATTGTCCTACATCTCCTCATACATCACTCAGGTATTGTCCTACATCTCCTCATACATCACTCAGGTATTGTCCTACATCTCCTCATACATCACTCAGGTATTGTCCTACATCTCCTCATACATCACTCAGGTATTGTCCTACATGACCCCGGCGATGGCATCCTTCTGGATCTCACCTTGCATTTTGGCAGAGGCAATGACATCACCTGCTGACATACTGGACACGTTCACCAAGTACACAGGGCAAAAGGTCTGAGAAGCAGAGACAGAGAGGTGGCTACAAGATTAGTACAGCCAGATACACACCGGTTAGGACTAGATGGTGAGTACACAGTACATAGTAATAACACACTAAGATACACACACACCACACAGTAACCCAAACACTAAGACAGACACACCACACAGCAACCCAAACACTAAGATACACACACACACCACACAGTAACCCAAACACTAAGATACACACACCACACAGTAACCCAAACACTAAGATACACACACACACCACACAGTAACCCAAACACTAAGATACACACACACACACACACACACACACACACACACACACACACACACACACACCACACAGTAACCCAAACACTAAGATACACACACCACACAGTAACCCAAACACTAAGATACACACACCACACAGTAACCCAAACACTAAGATACACACACCACACAGTAACCCAAACACTAAGATACACACACCACACAGTAATCAAAACACTAAGATAGACACACACCACACAGTAACGCAAACACTAAGATAGTATTTGGGTTACTGTGTGGTGCGTGTAGCTTAGTGTTTGGGTTACTGTGTGGTGTGTGTGTATCTTAGTGTTTGGGTTACTGTGTGGTGTGTGTTTGTATCTTAGTGTTTGCGTTACTGTGTGGTGTGTGTCTATCTTAGTGTTTGGGTTACAGTGTGGTGTGTTTCTATCTTAGTGTTTGGGTTACTGTGTGGTGTGTGTATCTTAGTATTTGGGTTACTGTGTGGTGTGTGTATCTTAGTGTTTGCATTACTGTGTGGTGTGTGTATCTTAGTGTTTGGGTTACTGTGTGGTGTGTTTCTATCTTAGTGTTTGGGTTACTGTGTCGTGTGTGTATCTTAGTGTTTGGGTTACTGTGTGGTGTGTGTATCTTAGTGTTTACATTACTGTGTGGTGTGTGTATCTTAGTGTTTGCGTTACTGTGTGGTGTGTGTATCTTAGTGTTCACTAAGATACACACACCACACAGTAACCCAAACACTAAGATACACACACCACACAGTAACCCAAACACTAAGATAGACACACACCACACAGTATCCCAAACACTAAGATACACACACACACCACACAGTATCCCAAACACTAAGATACACACACACACCACACAGTAACCCAAACACTAAGATACACACACACACCACACAGTAATCCAAACACTAAGATACACACACACACACACCACACAGTAACCCAAACACTAAGCTACACACACCACACAGTAACCCAAACACTAAGATACACACACACACCACACAGTAACCCAAACACCAACATACACACACCACACAGTAACCCAAACACCAACATACACACACCACACAGTAATCACACAACACAGTAACCCAAACACCAAGATACCCACACAACACTGTAACCCAAACACCAAGATACACAAAGCACACAGTAACCCTAACACCACACAATATAGCACACAGGCAGCAATGCCCAGGACAGGTATCACACAATACAGCACACGGCAGTGATGGACAGAACAGGAATAATCAGAGTTATGGTAGAACATACCTTAGATAACTCCTTTTCTTCAAGGACCATAGGGTCCACAGAATCTACCTTGGGGAATGTAGTGGAACGATCCATTTCACCAAACATCTCTAGCTTTGTTGCTCCCAGCATGCATCGGTCCTCCTCCCTATATACCCCGCCCCCAGCCACAGGCATTCAGTTTGTTAACAAGCCTAATGGCAAGAGATAGTGGAGAAGGAGGTACATCGCATACAAGACACACACCACATACGAAGAGAGAATCAGTGATACGAAAGAGCAAAAGAACAGATCCCAACTGAGGCCAGGTGCGTCAGGGAGGGTGCTCTGTGGACACTATGGACCTCGAAGAAAAGGAGTTATCTAAGGTCTGTTATACCATAGCTCTGATTTTCTTCTTCAGGATCCATAGGGTCCACAGAATCTACCTTGGGGACGTCCTAAAGCAGTTCCCTAAGGGTGGGGACACTCCTGCACAGAGAGGAGAATCCACCGCCCAAAGGAAGCATCCTGGAAGGCAAAAGTATCAAATGCATAGAATTTGATAAAAGTATTGACGGAAGACCAAGTGGCTCCCTTGCATAGCTGTTCAGTGAGGCGCCATGTCTAACCGCCCCCGATGGTCCCACAGACCAAGTAGAATGTGCTGTCACCTTGTTTGGGACAGGGAGACCAGCCTGTGTATAGACCTGAGAAATAGTCGTATGCAGCCAGCGAGTCAAAGTCTGTTTGCTTGCTGGCCAGCCTCGTTTGTGAAACCCATATAACATAAAGAGCAAATCTGGTTTCCTGATGGAGCTGGTACGATCCACGTTGATACGAAGGGCTCGAACCACATCCAGGGAAGCTTCACCTGTAGACAGGTCTGAAGACTGAAAGGCCGGAACTACAATCTCCTCATTCATATGGAAACGGGAAACCACCTTTGGTATGTAACCTGCCTTAGTACGGAGGACAGCTCTATTTTGATAGAAAATCAAATATGGAGAGCGACATGACAGAGCTGCCAAGTCAGAAACTCTACGAGCTAAGGCAATAGCGAGGAGAAAAAGTACCTTTGCTATCAACCATCTAAAGTCCAAAGGTTCAAAGGGAGCCGTCTGCAACGCCCTGAGAACCAAAGTCAAATCCCACAGAGCCACCGGAGGGAAAAATGGAGGTTGTAGCCGGAGAACCCCCTGCAAGAATGTTCTAACATCCAGCAGAGGGGCAATTCTGTATTGAAACTGGTAAAGCAGAAATCTGAATTCTCAAGGTAGCCAGGCGAAGACCTAAGTCTAATCCTGCCTGAAGAAAATATTAGGGTCATATTTTCTGTGAGCACACCAAAGAAAAAATTAATGGCAAATTCTGTGATAGATGCGGGCGGAAGCAGGCTTCCTTGCCCTCAGCATTGTCTGAATCACCGAGGCTGAAAACCCCTTGGCCTTGAGGACGGCAGACTCAACAGCCATGCTGTCAAAGCCAGTCGAGGTAAATCCTGATATAGGCCGGGACCCTGCACTAGCAGATCTGGCCGCAGAGGCAGTGGAAGATGACTGTCTATGGATAAACAAGTCAGGTTGGAGAACCAATGCCTCCTGGGCCAGGCAGGGGCTATTAGTATTATCCTGCTGCCTTCCCGCTTGAACTTTCTGATGACCCCTGGAAGGAGGGAGGTTGGAGGAAACAGGTATGCCAACCTGAAATCCCATCTCACTGCCAGAGCCTCCACGAAGGTGCCTGAGGGGTCCCTTGTTCTGGACCCGTACCTGGGGACTTTGTGATTGGGACGTGACACCATGAGGTCCACGTCTGGTACTTCCCACTTGTCCTCCAGGATTTGAAAGACCTCCGGATGAAGAGCCCATTCTCCGGCGTGTATGTCCTGGCAACTTAGGAAGTCAGTTTTCCAGTTAAGAACACCTGGGATGAATATTGCCGAGATAGCCGGAAGATGGCATTCTGACCATAGCAGAGTTTCTGCCACTTCCCTCATGGCCACCAGACTTCGTGTGCTTCCTTGATGATTGGTGTAGGCCACTGCTGTCGCGCTGTTAGACTAAACCAGTACAGGCCTGCGCCAGTATGAGCGCTCTGTGCACCACACGAAGCTCCAATATATTTATTGGTAGGTGACTCTCCTGCATCGACCACCTTCCTTGGAAGGTGTGGTGACCTGTCACCGCTTCCCATCCTCGCAGTCTTGCGTCTGTGGTGAGAAGTACCTAATCCGGTACCCATAACGAACGACCCTTGTTTAAATGAGTAGTGTGATAGGATCACTGGTAAAGTGGTCTGTGGCATGTACATTTGTCCCAGATTCCTGTCTTATGTGTTTTAAACCCCCAGGAGAAAGTCTGCAGTGTAGCAGGCTTGAGTCTTGGCTTTTTGAAAAGCCGGTTTGGGACCTGGGGGTTGTGGGTGAGAGGAGAGGGAGGGATCCACCCACGGCCACTCCAGGTTTTGGATCTTGCAGCCTGGTAACAGGCTTGTTAGGCTGAGAGTGGCCAATATAAGCCTAGTGTGTGTGAGTGTCTCACCTGGGAGAGCAGACAGGGAGTTTGCTCAGAGACACTGGGAAAACCTATCCTGTGAGTGTTGTGCTGTGCCTTTGTTGCTGGTGAGGGCATTAGGCCTTGCCAGGTTCTGGTAGTGAGGGAACCACCTGTGAAGTTAGTGCCCCGACAGGGCTAGGATTTATGTTTATGTTTTCTTTATGTTATTTCTGACATTGTACAATAAAGACTGGCGCTGACCAGCTTGTACTCGAATCCAGTCTGGCGTACTGTTTCCCGGCTGCCATGTGTGTAAGGAAAGAGTCCCCTACCCAGGAGAGGGACCTCCTAATCTGACTGTGTCACAATATGGTGGAGAATGCGGGCACCCACACACACTGAAGTTGCAGCGAGAGGAAAACTTTCCGTTTCAAAATTAAAGGGACAGACACCCAATTTGTGAGTGTGGAAATAACACTGTGTCCTTGGAGTCCCATAGAGGAGGCGTCAGCCAATGCTCAGAGAGGCAAGGTACAGCTTCCAACCTACACCCCAGGACAAAATGGAGGACACTATTAAGGCCTTGTTCCAAGCTACAGCAGCTCAGCAGGAATCTACCCGAGCTCAGCAGGAGACGAACAAACTTCAGCAGGAATCTACCTGGGCTCAGCAGGAATCCACCAGGGTGCAACTGTTGGCCTTGGAGACAGCCCAGAGGCAACAACAGGTCGCCGTCGAGGAAACCCGCCAGGCCTTAGCGGAAAACAGCAAGGCCTTAGCGGAAAACAGCCGGGCCATAAAAGAGGTGGTACAGCACCTGGTCGCCCAGCCCAGAGATGTTACTACTGGTCCTCCCACCACCACACTCCATACGAGCCAGTCACTTCCTCCAAAAGATTACTTCGGGCGATGATGTGGAGGCCTACCTCACCGCATTTGAAAGAACGGCCGAAAGGGAGAGTTGGCCCAAGGAGCAGTGGGCAAGTCTGGTGGCACCTTTTTTGTCTGGGGAGCCACAAAAGGCCTATTTCGACTTATGCCTGGCTGATGCCAAGGACTATAAAAAACTAAAACAGGAGATCCTAACTCGCTTGGGAGTCACCACCTTTGTTCGTGCCCAACGGGTCCACCGCTGGGAGTTCCATAAGGACAAGCCTCCACGTTCACAGATGCATGACCTCGTCCATCTGTCCTCAAAATGGCTACAGCCCGAGACGCTGACGGGACCACAGATCGTGGAAAGGGTCGTGATGGACCGGTACCTGCGATCATTACCTGTGACTCTGCGCAAGTGGGTGAGCCATGCAGACCGTAAGTCCGCGGACCAGTTGGTCGAGCTGGTGGAGAGGTACGTGGCGGCTGAAGAGCTGATGAGTATGCCCCACCGAGCCCCAATGGCGCACCGGCGAACTCCCACAGACACTGGTAAGACTGTTCCAGGGGAGAAGGGTGCTGGGCGGTGGAATGTACCTAAGACTGGGGGTGTAGAACCTGGAGACAGGCCGGGAAGGTTCTTGCCCCGTAAACGACTAGACATTAATATGACTCAGTGTTTCCGATGTGGTGGCTTCGGCCATACTGCCGCTAATTGTTCACTTACAACTGAACCTATGCAATGTGATACTGCTCATGTCTACCGCAGGGGGTCTTTCTTTGCACAGATAGCCTGTACGGCTGACCGGCAGGCTGAGACTGATAAGCACATGTGTGTACTCACTGTAGATGGCAACCGAGTAGAGGCACTGTTAGACTCTGGTAGCTTGGTGACACTTATAAAAGCTGAGCTGGTGAACCCCTTGCGGCGTGAGGGGAAAACTGTTGGTGTGACCTGCATACATGGGGATACTCGATATTATGTTACTGCCGAGGTGAACATCGAGACACCATGTGGTTCTGCTATAGTTTCTGTGGGTTTGGTGCATGGTCTGATGTACGATGCAATATTGGGGAGAGACTTTGCTCACTTCTGGAAGTTGTGGGAAAGCCGTTTTGTTCCAGAGGTGAACAACCCCGATCCATTTGAGAAGGTTGTCGATGTAGTGGAGGAGGGAGTTTCTTCTGAGTCAGAGTTATTCCCTTTTTCTACTATGATTGGCGAACTAGAGAATGCGGAGCGTGACGGTGGCCCGCCAACAGATGTGCCTCCCATTGAGGTGGGAAGTGTTGTTGGGCCAGGTGATCGTCTGCCTGATTTAGAGGTCAGAAGAGAGGTCTTTGCCGTGGAGCAGTTGAATGACCCTACCTTGGTAAAAGCCAGGGAGAATGTAAAAGTAGTTGATGGTAAACCCGTAGACCCTGATAGTCCTTTGTCCTATCCCCACATGGCAATGTGTCAGGATTTGTTATATCAGGTGACTAAGAAGGGGGAAGATATTGTGGAACAACTAATAGTTCCCAAAGCCTACAGAAGAACAGTGTTGGATCTGGCCCATGGTCATATAACGGCAGGCCATCTAGGGGTAGAGAAAACCACTGAGCGAATAATGCAGAGGTTTTTCTGGCCCGGGCTTCATAAAGAGGTGTCTGACTTTTGCGCATCCTGCCCTGAGTGTCAGTATCATGCTCCCAGGCCACATTTTAAGGGTCCACTAGTTCCATTGCCTATTATAGAGGTGCCGTTTGAAAGAATAGCGATGGATTTGGTTGGACCCTTGATGAAGTCTGCCAGGGGACACCAGTATATTCTGGTCATAATGGATTACGCTACCAGGTACCCGGAAGCGATCCCGTTGCGCAATACGTCAACCAAGACCATTGCCAGAGAGCTAGTTCATGTCTTTAGCAGGCTGGGTATACCTAAGGAGATACTAACTGACCAGGGTACACCGTTTATGTCAAAAGTCATGAAAGAGTTATGTCGCCTGTTCAAAATTGAACAGTTAAGAACTTCGGTTTATCACCCCCAAACCGATGGGCTGGTCGATAGGTTTAACAAGACGTTAAAACACATGCTTAGGAAAGTGGTCGACAAGGATGGTAGGGATTGGGATTACTTATTGCCGTATTTATTGTTGGCCATAAGAGAAGTTCCCCAGTCCTCCACCGGGTTTTCACCCTTCGACTTGTTGTATGGGAGACACCCAAGGGGGTTACTAGACATTGCCAAAGAGACATGGGAGGGGCAGTCTAGTCCTTACAAAACGGTGATTGAGTATGTTTCTCAAATGCAGGAGAGAATTGCTGCAGTAGTGCCGATAGTGAGAGAGCACCTGGAACAGGCTCAACAGGCACAGCAGAGGGTATACAACCGCAATGCTCGGTTACGCAGCTTTGCTCCTGGGGACAGAGTGTTAGTATTGGTTCCCACTGTGGAAAATAAACTTTTGGCTAAATGGCAAGGACCCTTTGAAATCTTAGAAAGAGTGGGGCAGGTCAATTACAAAGTTTACCAGCCGGGGAAAAGAAAGCCGGAACAGATATACCATATAAATCTGTTAAAGCCCTGGAAAGATAGAATGGTACTGTCGGCCGACCGAGCCCCTCCAGTAAATCCAGGGCCCTTAGTTCCCGAAGTGACAGTGGCAAAAACCCTGTCGGCAATTCAACAACAAGAGGTCAAGGAGTTTCTGATTAGAAATAGGGTGCTGTTCTCTGACGTACCTGGGAAAACCTCGTCATTAAACATGACATCATCACTGACCCAGGGGTTAAAGTTAATCTAAAGCCCTATAGGTTACCAGAAGCACAAAGAGAATCGGTGTCGAAAGAAATTCAAAATATGCTAGAGTTAGGGGTTATTGAAGAATCACATAGTGAATGGTCAAGTCCCATTGTGTTGATTCCAAAGCCCGACGGGAGTGTGCGTTTCTGCAATGACTTCCGAAAGTTGAACAGTGTTTCAAAATTCGATGCCTACCCGATGCCAAGAGTGGATGAGCTGATTGAGAGACTAGGGACGGCAAGGTATTTAACCACTCTTGACCTAACCAAAGGGTATTGGCAAGTACCGTTAACTGAGAGCGCCAAACAAAAGACAGCTTTTTCAGCGCCAGAGGGCTTGTTTCAGTACAAGATGTTGCCCTTCGGGCTACATGGGGCACCTGCTACCTTCCAAAGAATGATGGACAGGATTCTAAGGCCCCATAGACGGTATGCGGCTGCTTATCTGGATGACGTGGTCATTCATAGTCCTGATTGGCAGTCTCACTAACCCAGGGTACAAGCAGTGTTGGACTCCATCTATAAGGCAGGTTTGACAGCCAACCCAAAAAAGTGTTGTCTAGGCATGGAGGAAGTAAAATATCTGGGGTACACCATTGGCAGAGGCCTGATAAAGCCTCAGCTCAATAAGGTTGATGCCATACAAAACTGGCCACGGCCTCTGAATAAGAAGCAGGTGAGAGCCTTCTTGGGAATTACGGGGTATTACAGGAGGTTTATACCCAACTTTGCCACCATGGCAGTCCCACTGACTGATCTGACCAAAGGCAAACAAAAAGTCATGGTAGAATGGAGTCCTGAGGCAGAAAAAGCTTTTCAGGAGTTGAAAGTAGCGTTGTGTTCCCAACCAGTCCTGATGACTCCTAATTTTGACAGGGAATTCATAGTACGAACCGATGCATCAGAAGTAGGTATAGGAGCAGTCCTGTCCCAGAACAAGGAGGGTGAGGGACACCCTATTTTCTATCTAAGCAGAAAGTTGAATGTACATGAGAGAAACTATGCCACAGTGCAGAAGGAGGCGTTGGCCATAAAGTGGGCGTTAGAGGCTCTCAGGTACTACTTGGTCAGAAGAAAGTTTAAATTGATCACTGACCATGCCCCTCTGAAGTGGATGTCCGAAAATAAGGACAGTAATGCGAGAATTACAAGATGGTTCTTGGCGTTACAAACTTTTACATTTTCAGTGGAACACAGGCCAGGAAGCCAGCTGGCCAATGCTGACGCGTTGTCACGCGTTCATTGTTTGGGGGCTTCAGTTGTTCCGCCCCACAGGTCGAAACAAAGGGATGGGATATGTGATAGGATCACTGGTAAAGTGGTCTGTGGCAGGTACATTTGTCCCAGATTCCTGTCTTATGTGTTTTAAACCCCCAGGAGAAAGTCTGCAGTGTAGCAGGCTTGAGTCTTGGCTTTTTGAAAAGCCGGTTTGGGACCTGGGGGTTGTGGGTGAGAGGAGAGGGAGGGCTCCACCCACGGCCACTCCAGGTTTTGGATCTTGCAGCCTGGTAACAGGCTTGTTAGGGTTTCCACCTGAGAGTGGCCAATATAAGCCTAGTGTGTTTAGGGCTGAGTGTCTCACCTGGGAGAGCAGACAGGGAGTTTGCTCAGAGACACTGGGAAAACCTATCCTGTGAGTGTTGTGCTGTGCCTTTGTTGCTGGTGAGGGCATTAGGCCTTGCCAGGTTCTGGTAGTGAGGGAACCACCTGTGAAGTTAGTGCCCCGACAGGGCTAGGATTTATGTTTATGTTTTCTTTATGTTATTTCTGACATTGTACAATAAAGACTGGCGCCGACCAGCTTGTACTCGAATCCAGTCTGGCGTACTGTTTCCCGGCTGCCGTGTGTGTAAGGAAGGAGTCCCCTACCCAGGAGAGGGACCTCCTAATCTGACTGTGTCACAGTAGTCACCAGGAGAGGGAAAGCCGAACCTCTGGTGAGATGCGAATCATCTGGGATTTTATCCGATGATACGGTCCATCCCAATGCACCAGGATCCAATTCTGCAGGGACCTGGAGTGAAACTGGGCATAAGCCACCATGTTGAATGTGGATACCATGGAGCCCAGCACCTGCATTGCAAAGTGTACCGACACTCTTTGTTTGCAGAGAAGACTGCGCACATGTGACTGTAGTGCCACAATCTTGTCTTCTTGTAGAAGAATACTCTCTCCCAGAGAGTCCAGCAGTGCCACCAAGTACACCATCTGATGGGATGGAGAAAGAGAGGACTTTTACCAATTTATTATCCAGCCGTGATCTTATAGGCAGACAATGGTCATCTGGAGATGACATTGTAACATCTCCTGAGATTGTGCTCATATCAGGTCGTCATCCAAATATGTCAGTTTCCTGACTCCTTGTCGTCTGAGATGAGCTGTCATGACTGCCATTATCTTGGTAAATACCCGAGGAGCTGTGGCCAGCCTGAAGGGTAGAGCCTGAAATTGGTAATGTTGCTAATCTACCGACAATCTCAAAAATCTTTGGTGGGATTGAGCAATCGGCACATGCATATATGCATCCTGGATATCCAGGGAGACCATGAAATCCTCAGGCTCCATCGCCAGCATTATTGACTGTAGGATTTCCATACGGAAGTTTGGCACATGGATGAACCTTTTGAGAGACTTCAGATTCAGGATTGGGTGATGTGACCCATTTGGTTTTTGAATCAAAAATACATTTGAATAATAACCGTTTCTCTGTCACAGGGACAGGGACTAGGACTCCAGACTTCAGGAAGGCCCCAATAGACTCCCGGTAGGCCGAAGCCCTGACCGGATCTAAAGGAAGGTTTGTATCCCCAAACCTCTGAGGGGGATGCCTCAGGAATGTAATGGCATAACCTTGAGAAACCAGTTCTCAAACCCAGGCATCCATAGTTGTCTGATACCAGGCTTGGGAGAACTGTAAGAGTCGGCCTGCAACCCTGAGACCCCCCAGAGGGAGGTCCGCCCCATCAGACAGTAGACTTACTATCTGGCTTGGAGGCAGGACGTTTGCCTGACCAAGATTTCTTGGGCTGACGTGTCCTGCGGGTATGACTGTCTAGAGGAAGACTGACCCTTCGCCCTACTCTGTGGGTGAAAGGACTGAGCTGCCGACTGCTTAAATTTAGGGGTAGTCTCGGATGGCAATTCGGCCGACTTCGGTGTTGCCAGAGAAGTCATTATGTCATCCAGCTCCGGTCCAAGGTTATATTCCTTGTAGCATGGAAATGCTTCCCAGGAGTGCCCCATGCCTCACACATAAGATCCGTCAACTGTTCAGACTGAGGAAAATAGTCCATAGCCACTTTGTGACGTCTAAAGACCGGAGCCTTGGCTGTCAGCGGGGCCTCCTCTTCCTCTATACTGAGGACAGATCTAACAGCTCTCACCAGAGACTGATGGTCTTCTTCTACTGAGTAAGACCCAGAACTCTGAGTATCAGAGTCTGAAGATCAGTCCAGGTCGTCATGAGGTAACTGATGGGAACCTCTCTTATGCCCCAGCTTTGCCGCCACCTGTCTACCTGGCTGCTGAGGGGCTAGAGACGGCGCTGTACTCTGACTAGAGTGAGCAGTAGAATTAACCCAACAGGAATTCATGGGGGGCATATACATAGAAGGATGCAACTGCTGTGAATACCCCATAACATGGGGAAATACCGCAGCTGGAGCCAGCTCTTCTACGTGTCCACTAAGTGCGAGAAAACCTGATACCACCCGGGTGGTTCCAGCGCATGAGCTCTAGATGTACCGGATAGAACAGGTAGTTGTTTACAACAGAGAAAATGCGTCTGGTTTGGGGGAGGAGCAGCCGAGGGAGCGCCTTATCTCCTCTAAGCTGCGATTTTAACGGCACAGGTATGCTGGCCTCATAGTAGTAGATGCTTACTAGTACGCTCGAGTGGGTCTACTACCCGTCCCCGGCGACAGACGATAAGGACCCGGCCGCCTTAGTGAGGAAACGTCACACGAGGCCTTCACCCGCAGCTGCATCTCCTACACCGGATTCTAGGACTGCCGCGCACTTATTTGTCATCTCTGTGCCAGACCTGCAGTCCGGACCTCAGCATAGGCGCTAGCTAAGCCACGCTGAGGCCCGCCGAGAACCTCTGGGAAAATAGCGGTGCTGGTGTTTTCGGCCCCGGCGAAGGTAGTAGGAGTCGCAGTACCTGCGTCCTTACCAGCGCCTGATACTGCTAAACTCGGTAGTTCAAAAAACGAAGTAAATCATAAAATAAAAAGCCTGGGACTGCCTAGGTCTGTCCCGCTGTATAACAGGTGCGTATGGGTACTAGCCGCGCACCAAACAAAATAACAGAATGCCTGTGGCGGGGGGCGGGGTATATAGGGAGGAGGACCGATGCATGCTGGGAGCGACAAAGCTAGAGATGTTTGGTGAAATGGATCGTTCCACTACATACCCCAAGGTAGATTTTGTGGACCCTACGGACCCTGAAGAAGAAAACACAATACAGCACACAGGCCGTGATGCACAGGACAGGAATCACACAATACAGCACACAGGCAGTGATGCACAGGACAGGAATCACACTATACAGCACACAGGCAGTGATGCACAGGACAGGAATCATACAACACAGCACACAGGCAGCGATGCACAGGACAGGAATCACACAAGATAGCACACAGGCCATGATGCACAGGACAGGAATCACATAATACAGCACACAGGCAGCGATGCACAGGACAGGAATCACATAATACAGCACACAGGCAGCGATGCACAGGACAGGAATCACATAATACAGCACACAGGCAGTGATGTACAGGACAGGAATCACACAATACAGCACACAGGCAGCGATGTACAGGACAGGAATCACATAATACAGCACACAGGCAGCGATGCACAGGACAGGAATCACATAATACAGCACACAGGCCGTGATGCACAGGACAGGAATCACACAATACAGCACACAGGCAGCGATGTACAGGACAGGAATCACATAATACAGCACACAGGCAGCGATGCACAGGACAGGAATCACATAATACAGCACACAGGCAGTGATGCACAGGAGAGGAATCACATAATACAGCACACAGGCAGTGATGCACAGGACAGGAATCATACAACACAGCACACAGGCAGCGATGCACAGGACAGGAATCACACAAGATAGCACACAGGCCATGATGCACAGGACAGGAATCACATAATACAGCACACAGGCAGCGATGCACAGGACAGGAATCACATAATACAGCACACAGGCCGTGATGCACAGGACAGGAATCACACAATACAGCAGACAGGCAGTGATGCACAGGACAGGAATCACACTATACAGCACACAGGCAGCGATGTACAGGACAGGAATCACATAATACAGCACACAGGCAGCGATGCACAGGACAGGAATCACACTATACAGCACACAGGCAGCGATGCACAGGACAGGAATCACATAATACAGCACACAGACAGTGATGCACAGGACAGGAATCACACAAAACAGCACACAGGCAGCGATGCACAGGACAGGAATCACAGACAGCACACAGGCAGCGATGCACAGGAGAGGAATCACACTATATAACACACAGGCAGCGATGCACAGGACAGGAATCACATAATACAGCACACAGGCCGTGATGTACAGGGCAGGAATAACACAGACAGCTATGCACAGGACAGGAATCACACAATACAGCACACAGGCAGCGAAGCACAGGACAGGAATCACATAATACAGCACACAGGCAGCGAAGCACAGGACAGGAATCACATAATACAGCACACAGACAGCGATGCACAGGACAGGAATCACACAATACAGCACACAGGCAGCGATGCACAGGACAGGAATCACAGACAGCACACAGGCAGCGATGCACAGGAGAGGAATCACACTATACAACACACAGGCAGCGATGTACAGAACAGGAATCACATAATACAGCACACAGGCCGTGATGTACAGGGCAGGAATCACACAGACAGCACACAGGCAGCGATGCACAGGACAGGAATCACACAGGCAGCGATGCACAGGACACAGATGAGCCTCAGATTTGGATCCAGCTCTCACCCGGTTAGCAATGGTTATGGCTCTGTGCACGGCCTCAGCTTCCAGCTGTGAGAGAGAGGAAGGACACATTACAGTCATTAGTCTGTTTCCCTCTGAGAATAACCTGATAACACACAATATACATAAAGGTGTTACTTCCAATGGGACTCTGCGCTGCTATCTGTACAATCTGATTGGTTAATTACTCCGTCTGTGTCTCCTGTCTTTTGTTTACTATTTTATTAGTGGTGGAGTAAAAGTGCTAGCAGGTCCTCGATGTTTGGGCATGTTGGTACTTGTAGTTCGACAAGTGCCATCATGCTTGCTGGGTCCTGAAGTTCACCTGTCAAGAATAGTATTGTGTAACAGGGAGCCCAGGGAGTGCAGAGAAGATATTGTCCTTGGGGAGGGGGTCTCCACTTCCCTAGGGATTCCAGCCCTGGACTGAGCAGTATGGCACTGTCTTATGTTATGGCAGGGGGACCCGAGCTGTGTGTCACCCTAGTATAATGATAGCACCCCTAGCTGCTTCAGCGTGCTGCTGGTTACTAGAACATAGGGGGGACCCCGAGCTGTGTGTCACCCTAGTATAATGATAGCACCCCTAGCTGCTTCAGTGTGCTGCTGGTTACTAGAACATAGGGGGGACCCCGAGCTGTGTGTCACCCTAGTATAATGATAGCACCCCTAGCTGCTTCAGCGTGCTGCTGGTTACTAGAACATAGGGGGGACCACGAGCTGTGTGTCACCCTAGTATAATGATAGCACCCCTAGCTGCTTCAGCATGCTGCTGGTTACTAGAACATAGGGGGGACCCCCGGGCTGTGTGTCACCCTAGTATAATGATAGCACCCCTAGCTGCTTCAGCGTGCTGCTGGGTACTAGAACATAGGGGGGACCCCCGAGCTGTGTGTCACCCTTGTATAATGATAGCACCCCTAGCTGCTTCAGCATGCTGCTGGTTACAAGAACATAGGGGGGACCCCCGAGCTGTGTGTCACCCTAGTGTAATGATAGCACCCCTAGCTGCTTCAGCGTGGTGCTGGTTACTAGAACATAGGGGGGACCCCGAGCTGTGTGTCACCCTAGTATAATGATAGCACCCCTAGCTGCTTCAGCGTACTGATGGTTACTAGAGCATAGGGGGGACCCCAAAGCTGTGTGTCACCCTAGTATAATGATAGCACCCCTAGCTGCTTCAGCGTGCTGCTGGTTACTAGAACATAGGGGGGACCCCGAGCTGTGTGTCACCCTAGTATAATGATAGCACCCCTAGCTGCTTCAGCGTGCTGCTGGTTACTAGAACATAGGGGGGACCCCGAGCTGTGTGTCACCCTAGTATAATGATAGCACCCCTAGCTGCTTCAGCGTGCTGCTGGTTACTAGAACATAGGGGGGACCCCGAGCTGTGTGTCACCATAGTATAATGATAGCACCCCTAGCTGCTTCAGCGTGCTGCTTGTTACTAGAACATAGGGGGGACCCCGAGCTGTGTGTCACCCTAGTATAATGATAGCACCCCTAGCTGCTTCAGCGTGCTGCTGGTTACTAGAACATAGGGGGGACCCCGAGCTGTGTGTCACCATAGTATAATGATAGCACCCCTAGCTGCTTCAGCGTGCTGCTGGTTACTAGAACATAGGGGGGACCCCGAGCTGTGTGTCACCCTAGTAAAATGATAGCACCCTTGGCTGCTTCAGTGTGCTGCTGGTTACTAGAACATAGGGGGGACCCCGAGCTGTGTGTCACCCTAGTAGAATGATAGCACCCCTAGCTTCTTCAGCGTGCTGCTGTTTACTAGAACATAGGGGGGACCCCGAGCTGTGTGTCACCCTAGTAGAATGATAGCACCCCTAGCTGCTTCAGCATGCTGCTGGTTACTAGAACATAGGGGGGACCCCCGAGCTGTGTGTCACCCTAGTATAATGATAGCACCCCTAGCTGCTTTAGCGTGCTGCTGGTTACTAGAACATAGGGAGGACCCCGAGCTGTGTGTCACCCTAGTATAATGATAGCACCCCTAGCTGCTTCAGCGTGCTGCTGGTTACTAGAACATAGGGGGGACCCCCGAGCTGTGTGTCACCATAGTATAATGATAGCACCCCTAGCTGCTTCAGCGTGCTGCTTGTTACTAGAACATAGGGGGGACCCCCGAGCTGTGTGTCACCCTAGTATAATGATAGCACCCCTAGCTGCTTCAGCGTGCTGCTGGTTACTAGAACACAGGGGGGAACCCGAGCTGTGTGTCACCCTAGTATAATGATAGCACCCCTAGCTGCTTCAGTCTGCTGCTGGTTACTAGAACATAGGGGGGACCCCGAGCTGTCTGTCACCCTAGTATAATGATAGCACCCCTAGCTGCTTCAGCGTGCTGCTGGTTACTAGAACATAGGGGGGACCCCGAGCTGTGTGTCACCCTAGTATAATGATAGCACCCCTAGCTGCTTCAGCGTGCTGCTGGTTACTAGAACATAGGGGGGACCCCGAGCTGTGTGTCACCATAGTATAATGATAGCACCCCTAGCTGCTTCAGCGTGCTGCTTGTTACTAGAACATAGGGGGGACCCCGAGCTGTGTGTCACCCTAGTAGAATGATAGCACCCCTAGCTGCTTCAGCGTGCTGCTGGTTACTAGAACATAGGGGGGACCCCGAGCTGTGTGTCACCATAGTATAATGATAGCACCCCTAGCTGCTTCAGTGTGCTGCTGGTTACTAGAACATAGGGGGGACCCCGAGCTGTGTGTCACCCTAGTAGAATGATAGCACCCCTAGCTGCTTCAGCGTGCTGCTGGTTACTAGAACATAGGGGGGACCCCGAGCTGTGTGTCACCCTAGTAGAATGATAGCACCCCTAGCTGCTTCAGCGTGCTGCTGGTTACTAGAACATAGGGGGGACCCCGAGCTGTGTGTCACCCTAGTTGAATGATAGCACCCCTAGCTGCTTCAGCGTGCTGCTGGTTACTAGAACATAGGGGGGACCCCGAACTGTGTGTCACCATAGTATAATGATAGCACCCTTAGCTGCTTCAGCGTGCTGCTGGTTACCAGAACATAGGGGGGACCCCCGAGCTGTGTGTCACCCTAGTATAATGATAGCACCCCTAGCTGCTTCAGCGTGCTGCTGGTTACCAGAACATAGGGGGGACCCCCGAGCTGTGTGTCACCCTAGTATAATGATAGCACCCCTAGCTGCTTCAGCGTGCTGCTGGTTACTAGAACATAGGGGGGACCCCGAGCTGTGTGTCACCCTAGTATAATGATAGCACCCCTAGCTGCTTCAGTGTGCTGCTGGTTACTAGAACATAGGGGGGACCCCGAGCTGTGTGTCACCCTAGTATAATGATAGCACCCCTAGCTGCTTCAGCGTGCTGCTGGTTACTAGAACATAGGGGGGACCACGAGCTGTGTGTCACCCTAGTATAATGATAGCACCCCTAGCTGCTTCAGCGTGCTGCTGGTTACTAGAACATAGGGGGGACCCCGAGCTGTGTGTCACCCTAGTATAATGATAGCACCCCTAGCTGCTTCAGCGTGCTGCTGGTTACTAGAACATAGGGGGGACCCCGAGCTGTGTGTCACCATAGTATAATGATAGCACCCCTAGCTGCTTCAGCGTGCTGCTTGTTACTAGAACATAGGGGGGACCCCGAGCTGTGTGTCACCCTAGTATAATGATAGCACCCCTAGCTGCTTCAGCGTGCTGCTGGTTACTAGAACATAGGGGGGACCCCGAGCTGTGTGTCACCATAGTATAATGATAGCACCCCTAGCTGCTTCAGCGTGCTGCTGGTTACTAGAACATAGGGGGGACCCCGAGCTGTGTGTCACCCTAGTAAAATGATAGCACCCCTAGCTGCTTCAGTGTGCTGCTGGTTACTAGAACATAGGGGGGACCCCGAGCTGTGTGTCACCCTAGTAGAATGATAGCACCCCTAGCTTCTTCAGCGTGCTGCTGGTTACTAGAACATAGGGGGGACCCCGAGCTGTGTGTCACCCTAGTAGAATGATAGCACCCCTAGCTGCTTCAGCGTGCTGCTGGTTACTAGAACATAAGGGGGACCCCCGAGCTGTGTGTCACCCTAGTATAATGATAGCACCCCTAGCTGCTTTAGCGTGCTGCTGGTTACTAGAACATAGGGAGGACCCCGAGCTGTGTGTCACCCTAGTATAATGATAGCACCCCTAGCTGCTTCAGCGTGCTGCTGGTTACTAGAACATAGGGGGGACCCCCGAGCTGTGTGTCACCATAGTATAATGATAGCACCCCTAGCTGCTTCATCGTGCTGCTTGTTACTAGAACATAGGGGGGACCCCCGAGCTGTGTGTCACCCTAGTATAATGATAGCACCCCTAGCTGCTTCAGCGTGCTGCTGGTTACTAGAACACAGGGGGGACCCCGAGCTGTGTGTCACCCTAGTATAATGATAGCACCCCTAGCTGCTTCAGTCTGCTGCTGGTTACTAGAACATAGGGGGGACCCCGAGCTGTCTGTCACCCTAGTATAATGATAGCACCCCTAGCTGCTTCAGCGTGCTGCTGGTTACTAGAACATAGGGGGGACCCCGAGCTGTGTGTCACCCTAGTATAATGATAGCACCCCTAGCTGCTTCAGCGTGCTGCTGGTTACTAGAACATAGGGGGGACCCCCGAGCTGTGTGTCAACCTAGTATAATGATATCACCCCTAGCTGCTTCAGTCTGCTGCTGGTTACTAGAACATAGGGGGGACCCCCGAGCTGTGTGTCACCCTAGTATAATCATAGCACCCCTAGCTGCTTCAGAGTGCTGCTGGTTACTAGAACATAGGGGGGACCCCCGAGTTGTGTGTCACCCTAGTATAATGATAGCACCCCTAGCTGCTTCAGCGTGCTGCTGGTTACTAGAACATAGGGGGGACCCCCGAGCTGTGTGTCACCATAGTATAATGATAGCACCCCTAGCTGCTTCAGCGTGCTGCTTGTTACTAGAACATAGGGGGGACCCCCGAGCTGTGTGTCACCCTAGTATAATGATAGCACCCCTAGCTGCTTCAGCGTGCTGCTGGTTACTAGAACATAGGGGGGACCCCGAGCTGTGTGTCACCATAGTATAATGATAGCACCCCTAGCTGCTTCAGCGTGCTGCTTGTTACTAGAACATAGGGGGGACCCCGAGCTGTGTGTCACCCTAGTATAATGATAGCACCCCTAGCTGCTTCAGCGTGCTGCTGGTTACTAGAACATAGGGGGGACCCCGAGCTGTGTGTCACCATAGTATAATGATAGCACCCCTAGCTGCTTCAGTGTGCTGCTGGTTACTAGAACATAGGGGGGACCCCGAGCTGTGTGTCACCCTAGTAGAATGATAGCACCCCTAGCTGCTTCAGCGTGCTGCTGGTTACTAGAACATAGGGGGGACCCCGAGCTGTGTGTCACCCTAGTAGAATGATAGCACCCCTAGCTGCTTCAGCGTGCTGCTGGTTACTAGAACATAGGGGGGACCCCCGAGCTGTGTGTCACCCTAGTATAATGATAGCACCCCTAGCTGCTTCAGCGTGCTGCTGGTTACCAGAACATAGGGGGGACCCCGAGCTGTGTGTCACCCTAGTTGAATGATAGCACCCCTAGCTGCTTCAGCGTGCTGCTGGTTACTAGAACATAGGGGGGACCCCGAACTGTGTGTCACCCTAGTAGAATGATAGCACCCCTAGCTGCTTCAGCGTGCTGCTGGTTACTAGAACATAGGGGGGACCCCGAGCTGTGTGTCACCCTAGTAGAATGATAGCACCCCTAGCTGCTTCAGCGTGCTGCTGGTTACTAGAACATAGGGGGGACCCCGAGCTGTGTGTCACCCTAGTATAATCATAGCACCCCTAGCTGCTTCAGCGTGCTGCTGGTTACTAGAACATAGGGGGGACCCCCTGAGCTGTGTGTCACCCTAGTATAATGATAGCACCCCTAGCTGCTTCAGCGTGCTGCTGGTTACTAGAACATAGGGAGGACCCCCGAGCTGTGTGTCACCCTAATATAATGATAGCACCCCTAGCTGCTTCAGCGTGCTGCTGGTTACTAGAACATAGGGGGGACCCCGAGCTGTGTGTCACCCTAGTATAATGATAGCACCCCTAGCTGCTTCAGCGTGCTGCTGGTTACTAGAACATAGGGGGGACCCCCTGAGCTGTGTGTCACCCTAGTATAATGATAGCACCCCTAGCTGCTTCAGCGTGCTGCTGGTTACTAGAACATAGGGGGGACCCCGAGCTGTGTGTCACCCTAGTATAATGATAGCACCCCTAGCTGCTTCAGCGTGCTGCTGGTTACTAGAACATAGGGGGGACCCCGAGCTGTGTGTCACCCTAGTAGAATGATAGCACCCCTAGCTGCTTCAGCGTGCTGCTGGTTACTAGAACATAGGGGGGACCCCGAGCTGTGTGTCACCCTAGTATAATGATAGCACCCCTAGCTGCTTCAGTGTGCTGCTGGTTACTAGAACATAGGGGGGACCCCCGAGCTGTGTGTCACCCTAGTATAATGATAGCACCCCTAGCTGCTTCAGCGTGCTGCTGGTTGCTAGAACATATGGGGGACCCCGAGCTGTGTGTCACCCTAGTATAATGATAGCACCCCTAGCTGCTTCAGCGTGCTGCTTGTTACTAGAACATAGGGGGACCCCGAGCTGTGTGTCACCCTAGTATAATGATAGCACCCCTAGCTGCTTCAGCGTGCTGCTGGTTACTAGAACATAGGGGGGACCCCCGAGCTGTGTGTCACCCTAATATAATGATAGCACCCCTAGCTGCTTCAGCGTGCTGCTGGTTACTAGAACATAGGGGGGACCCCCGAGCTGTGTGTCACCCTAGTTTAATGATAGCACCCCTAGCTGCTTCAGCGTGCTGCTGGTTACTAGAACATAGGGGGGACCCCCGAGCTGTGTGTCACCCTAGTATAATGATAGCACCCCTAGCTGCTTCAGCGTGCTGCTTGTTACTAGAACATAGGGGGGACCCCGAGCTGTGTGTCACCCTAGTATAATGATAGCACCCCTAGCTGCTTCAGCGTGCTGCTGGTTACTAGAACATAGGGGGGACCCCCGAGCTGTGTGTCACCCTAGTTTAATGATAGCACCCCTAGCTGCTTCAGCGTGCTGCTGGTTACTAGAACATAGGAGGGACCCCCAAGCTGTGTGTCACCATAGTATAATGATAGCACCCCTAGCTGCTTCAGCGTGCTGCTGGTTACTAGAACATAGGGGGGACCCCCGAGCTGTTTACTCCCCTTATTTTCCAATACCAGCTTAGGCTCAGAGGTATGGGTATAGTTATAGATCTGAGGGGTGCCACTAACTTTTTTTTATTTTAACCCTTTTCCGCATAAATCAAAAAACACACAGATCATGGTGACCTGCACAGGGCTTTAAATTCCCCGCGGAATGATGGCGGATTGCTATTGGTAATACGATGGGGGGGTTAGACTGAAAATATATAATGGGCATCGCCATCTGACTTCAGAAATACGTGATTTTAAGACAGTAATCTGGCGACGATGTCCATGCAATAGACGGAAAAAGTGATCTTTGGTAAATGTACCCCTATGTATGGATATTGGGTCACCCGGGAGTTTATACAGTATAATAACATCACTGCTGTATAACTGTATAATGGGAATACCGATAGTTTCTCCCTGCAAGTAATACCCAGATGCTGTGATGTGATTTCTGTAACTAGGGCGCTAATACAGCGGCTGCGGCTCTGTACGAATCGGCTGTGCGGAATTAGGCAAATGTTGCAGCATCTGCGCACAAAGACGACACCATCGGTCGCAAACCATTGGATTGTCCCAGTCCTGGGTGAGTCTATGGTCCTGGGGAAAGGGTGCGTGAAATGAGACGCCGGAGCCATATTTCTTGCGCACAGAATCGCAGTCGCAGGGTGAGATATGCCCTCTAAACGGTCGCTACACACCTGCATTTTTGGTGCCACTCCCCGATACCTTAGCCAAACCCATAGATAATTGCTGAACTGCGAAAACAGCGCCATAGCGTACATCTCTGCGTCATAGTGTACACCTCTGCGACACAGCGTATACCTCTGCGTCATAGCGTGTACCCCTAATCAGGCCCAACGTCTGCGAGCTGTTTTTGCATTGCACAGTCATGGTGCTATGCTCTATCTCCACCACTAGAGGGAGACAGTGGAGAATCACTAAACCTGCACACAAGTGGGTCCAATCTTACTGGGTAGTTGCGTTCCCACCACTATGCAGCCGAGTGCCAGCTATCCTTCCATTGTCCTAGCAATGTGTACAGGAAGTCTCCTGTGCACAGGAAATGCCTTCCCTATAGTCACAGCTTTAGCTGAAATACATTCAGGCCTGACACATAATCTAACTAATATATATAAGTCGCAATGAGATGCAACTAGGACGCACCAGGAGACTGTGCGGAGTAATCTGACATGTGACATGAGAGTGAGGATAATAAGAAAGGCCTCAGTATCCGTAATAAGAATTTGTTTTACAATTTATTAAATAAAACATGAATATAAACATGACAACTATATCATATAATCTATGACAGTAATAGTCGCCGGCTGGGACGGATTGTCTGGAGAACTTACACAATGCTGCCTGCATTGGTATCACCTGGGTCATATGGAAGATAAGGATCCCAGCACCGCCTGAGACTGTACAACGGGGAATTAGGGTTATTCCGCGGCTTGTGTCTCATGCGCTCGCCAGAAATATCTTCTCCCATATATCAATACTGTGTCCCAGTCGCCCGTTTAGAGGGAATGACACAAGTTAGAACATACAGCGTCTCGCGGTATAGACGCCGGGCTTGGTGGCTTTTACCCCTCTCCTTGGGACGCCTGCCTATAGCGACAAGCTGTTCTTTATATAAGAGGTCTGTTATTCCATCCAGCACTGTCTGTCTACCTTGTAAACCCGCACTAGGGTCACCTACCCAGCACTTACCAACATCAGCCAGGAGATGAACAAAATGGGTTTCTTCTTGACATTGATAACAATCCTTATGTACAAGGTTACGTCTAAGGAGCTCATTCATTCCTGCTCGCAAGATGCGGCGGCTCGCTGGCAAAAAGGGGCCGGATATTTAAATTAAACACTCGCACTGCGTGGCATAAGGACCGTCGTCTATATCTTAGCGAGCTAAGGCACTGAGAGCTCGCTAGTGTATAAAGACGCCTCCTTTCCTCGCGCAACACACGTCATCTCCTGGAATTGTAGGATTAATCGGTAACAGCAAGAGCCATCAGAGCTGCTCGCAGCCCTTGAGGTAGCCTGACCCCACCGCAAGCACTGCGATCAGCGCTGGCTGAAATACATGCAGGTGACGTGTACGATGACGCTACTTTGCTACTTATGCACGCCCTTTAAACAGCGTTTTGTCAGCCTGACACGCCTGCGTCCGCACATCCACTCCCCCGTTTACAAGCACCTTCCCCTGTTACCACCCACAAACGGCGCTATCACTCAAAGCAGCGCTCAGGCTGTGTACTACAAGCGCACGATTCCCCATGGCTGAGACTGGCTTGCGCACGCGCACTGCGAATTATACGCATACACACTTAGCTACAATCGACCGGCAGCGAGTGATCGCGCCTTAGCGAACGGCTCTGAATCAGGTCCTAAATCCCCGTATTGGCTGTATACTAATACATGAGTCCTACATTCATACATTATTCCTGGACATTTTTCAGAGCAGTTACGGTCTTGCAAATACTATGTTACTTTTATTTTAATAAATTATATCAGTGGTTCTCAAACTCGGTCCTCAGGACCCCAAACAGCGCATGTTTTCCAGGTCTCCTCACAGAATCACAAATGAAATCATTAGCTCCACCTGTGGACCTTTTAAAATGTGTCAGTGAGCAATGACCTGGAAAACGTGACCTGTGTGGGGTCCTGAGGAGCGAGTCCGAGAACCTGTGGATTATATAAGATATGATATAAGTGTGATGTTTATATTCATGTTTTTTAATAAATTATAAAAATATATATATATTTTATGACGGATACTTTCCCCTTCCCTATTAGCAGCGCTGTCATTCATCATTTTCTATAGTATTGTTGTTTCTTAGTAGATGCAGATCCAACTTCTGCGAGCTGCTCCCTCATACGGAAACGGCTGGTTTCTCAGCTGAATTAGCGCACCTGACCATGTTGTGATTTTTTTTCCACTACATTTGGAGAAAATAAATCCTTTTTCTATTCTACACCCTAAAAAGCTGCATCCTCTCCTTATAGCAGAGGTCATTATATCCATCAGGTACAGTAGGTGTAATTGTGGCAGGGTGAGACTTACCTCCTCAGGCCGACTGATCTCAATCCCTTCGGGGCCGGTGATACCCAACTCTAGCGTCTCCTTAGCGCCCTGTTGGGGAAAAGTTATCAGCTGCCATCAAAGGGGAACATTTATTTCCATATGACTTATTAGAGGCTTCAGTGTCAGGCTCTTATGATAGAGAACCAATGTAGTAAAACCTAGATGAGGAAGTTCTACAAGGAATTCTGGAGATGGCTGGCTTCAAATACTGAATCCAATTCTACATTTATCCATTTCCCATCACATCCTACACAGAGTCAGCTGTCCATCTCCCATCTGGCCATCTCCCATCTGACAATCTCCCATCCGGAGAGTCAGCTGTCCATCTCCCATCCGGCCATCTGACCATCTAACATCCGGCCATCTGACCATCTCCCATCTGACCATCTCACATCCGGCCATCCGAACATCTCCCATTTGACTATCTCCTATCTCCCATCTGGCCATCTCCCATCTGGCCATCTCCCATCCAGAGAGTCAGCTGTCCATCTCCCATCTGACCATCTCACATTTGACTATCTCCTATTTCCCATCTGGCCATCTCTCATCTGGCCATCTCCCATCCAGAGAGTCAGCTGCCCATCTCCCATCCGGCCATCTGACCATCTCCCATCTGGCCATCTCCCAATCTGGCCATCTCCCATCCGGAGAGTCAGCTGGCCATCTCCCATCCAGCCATCTGACCATCTCCCATCTGGCCATCTCCCATCTGGCCATCTCCGCTCCCATCTGACCATCTCCCCCTCTGACCATCTCCCATCACAGATCTCTCTCTCTCTCTCTTGGACCGATGCGAGGAGCTGGAGAAAACAGGGGGTGGAGCAGAGAGAAACATACCTGGGTCTAAGAAATCTAACATTGAGGACCAGAAAGTGGACAATAATTTGGTATAACCTGCAGAAACGAGAACCCTCCATCACCAGGAACCTCCCTTGTTGGCTGAAGTGATCTGTACCACCCAGTTCAAACATGATGGTATGATGAGGGCTAGTCCTAGATAGAGGACCATGGTGGACCCTAGAAGATGGCAGGAGCTTCAGGAGAGGTATGTGCAATATACATCCCACTATAGAGTACACGGCACATGGTTACAGGTTAGAAAGAGAATATGTTGTATGTTAAACCAACTTATGTTCAGGACAGGGTATGAGTAGCGGTCACTCACAATGCCAGTTCTATGGACACGTCTGTATATCGGACACAATAACACCACATCCAGAAGTATAAACAGCAACTCTGCTGCCATCACCTCACCTCGGCCACCAGGTCTCCGTTCTCAGCATGGACTCGCGTCACAGCCCCCAGGTCCTTACAGTGCCGGAAGACCTGGTAGAGCTCACTGTCCCTCAGCATGTACAGGTCCTTATACGCCATGAACATCTGAAAGGAGTTCACCCCCTTCTCCCGAACTAAGGTCTCCATCTCAGCCTTCACCTGCCAAAGAGAGACATGGGGGGGTCATCGATATAGCGTCATGAAGACGGTTTTACCGTCCAGCTCAGACGGGCATTGTGCTTTCATGTAATAAGCTCAGACCTGGATGGCAAAAATGTGATGATGAATAAATGTAGGATGATAACATGATTGTTAGAGTATAACACTGATTACACAACTACATTACTGTTTGTACAGATCGGAGGAGCTCATTGTACAACAGTAAATTACAGTTCATGATGTTTAGTACAAATCTATGCAACACGTTTCTAAACAGTCCCCAAGGAATACTTTCTAATGCTGATTTAGGACTGCGTTACATGTCCCCCAGTGAGGCTACAAAAAGGACCTAAGCCCACCCTAGTGACCCTGCCGGTAATCAGGTGACGGCGCTGAGAACGCGCTGCTTTGTCCCAATGTCAGGAGGTGACAGCCGGATGTAGGAATGCCCCGGGGATTGGGATGAGGAAAAGAGGTATAAAGCAGGACGGTACCTTAGGACCCCACCAGGTGACACCCATGTGGAGAGCGTAGTCACAGCAAACCTTGGGGTCCGCCAGGCTCCTGCACTTTTCATAGGCGTCCAGTAGCGAGATCTCTTTGTCTGGCAGGACCTGACCGATGACCATGGTGGTCCCACCCATGAGAGCCGCCTGCAAGGAGGAAACATACGACCTATGTAACGTATTTTATATTACTCTGGAATACAGAGGGGTCACTATGTCTAACATCGGCCCAGTCTAGTATGAATTATGCTGGGAAGTAACCCCCCCTCCCCTTCCCAATACCAGTAAGCACTAAAAATATCAGTTTGTATTAAAAAGTCTAATACACCTATTAGATGCTTTTTGGTCAAAAGAGTAACTTTATCTTATTTATTTACTCATTACCAGTTACTGATAAAGCTCCAGGATATTCTGTTGCGCTTTAGAAGTGGGAACCGAACAAGACTGGTTAATAACAGACAGACATAGAGGTGAGAGGGCCCTGCTCGCAGCCTAACACTCTATGGGGAAATAGGCGTGTGATAGACATGGATAGGTGCTACATACTGCACACTGGTGCAGCCAGATTGCAGAAGGTCTTGGTGGGCTGCATGGTCCAGTCATACAGGAATGTCGACCTGGGGACAGCGAGAGGTGTAAGTGCAGAAAGGAAACACGCTGGGCCCGATTCTGAGGTGGGAATAATCCAAGAAAAAGAAGAACAGTAACTCTGCACCGGGACAAACCATTAGGCAATGCAAGGGGGGCAAAAACATTTATTATCTGCATGTAGGGTAAATACCGGCTGCTTTGCACATATCCCACAAATGCTGGGCAGCTTTATATTTACACTGCAATTTAGATCTGAGCTGGGACACACCCCTCCCAAATCTTATGATGGGTACACACTATAGCGATATATCTGCAGATGATGGTCGTTCATACACATTGAACGGACATCATCTGCTTCTGCCCGCAGGTCCCGGAGGCCCGGGGGCATCTCTCGCCACCCTCCCTGCGGCTGCTGCTGTGTGTGTACGGGTGGACTGCAGACATATCTGTCCATCGGCTGTACACACTGACCGACGGCCACCAGATATATTAGCTGATCAATTGATCGGCCAATATATCGGCTAGTGTGTACCCAACATAAGTCTCTCTGCCCAGGTTACATCTGCCCCACCTGGAGTGCAGCATGGTGTTACCCAGGGGCACGGTTATGTGCTCTTTTCTGCTTTACTCACACCTCAGAATCATGTTAGTTATGTAACTGTGTAGAGGAGGTATTTAGTAGAACAGCTGACGGAGGACACGTAGGTGGTACCGGAGAGGTGAGTTTTCAGGGAACACTAGAAGGTTTGGAGACTATAGGAAAGTGCGTGGGAGGGCACACAGTTATATAAATGTCACATATCAAATGAATAAACACAGCCTCAGTATCAGTCTTAAATGCTCAGCGCTAACAGAGTCATAAGAACCTGGCGGTTCATTCGCACCATGTGGCATCTCGTGCCACATGGCGCATGTAGGCTAGATGTACGAGGACACATCTGTAAGTGCGGTGTGCCAGTGTGAATACAGGTCACTGAAGTGTCAAAAGTCATGGGATAGATGCCTAGTGTCATGTGCCACACCCGAACCCTACTGCCTGAGTCAACTGGAACCGTGACTCATCGGACCATGCCAAATGTTGCCAGTCCTCCAGGGTTCAATTAGCAATGTCACAAGCCCAGGCGAGGCGTTATATCCGGGTTGTAGTGTTAACAGGGGCACTCTGGTGGGTGTTCTGCTCCCACATCACATGGAAGCTAAACAACGTTGCACTGACCTGCTGGATTTGCATCTGGTACCTCCTGCATTGAATGTGGATGTGATTTGAGCCAGTGTCGCTTGTCTGTTACCACAGACAATTCTGGCTAGACGTCGCTGGTCACAATCATTATACATACATGGTCGGCCACTACGCTGTCCATGGTGGGTGGTAATGACTTCCATGGAGGTATTCCTGGTACACACGTGACATCAAAGATCGATAAAATTAGAGTTAAGGTAGACTTACCTTGATAACTTCTTTTCTTTGAGGTCCATAGGGTCCACAGGGATACCATGGGGATGATGTGGTGGAGAGATCCAGGCACCAAACAGTTAAAGCTTTCCGCTCCCAGGATGCCTCGCGTCCTCCTCCATATATACCCCACCCCGAGCCACAAGCCTTCAGTTATGTTATCAAGCCTCAAGGAAAGAGGAGAAGGAAGAGCAATTGTACACCAGAAATACTCTTACACAAGATGAGGGAATCCGTTACCGAAAGAAAAAATGTACCCATACAGCCAGGTGCGTCAGGGTGGGTGCCGTGTGGACCCTATGGACCTCGAAGAAAAGGAGTTATCAAGGTAAGTCTACCATAACTCTAATTTTCTTCTTCAGGGTCCATAGGGAGCCACATGGATACCATGGGGATGCCCTAAAGCAGTACCCCTAGGGTGGGGGACACTCCTGAGCAGAAAGGAGAACTCGTCACCCAAAGGAAGCATCCTGAGAGGCAAAAGTATCAAAGGCATAGAACCTAAGAAAAGTGTGGATAGAAGAGACCACGTGGCTGCCTTGCACAATTGTTTAGCAGAGGCACCACGACTGGGATGTGCTGTCAAAGGGAGATCAGCCTGTGTGTACACCTGAGAGATAGTCATGTGTAGCCATCTCGATAGAGTCTGCTTACTATCTGGCCATCCTCGTTTGTGAAAACCATATAATACAAAAAGAGCATCTGATTTTCTAACAGAGTTTGTACGCTCCACATAAATACAGAGAGCACGAACTACATCCAGGGAGGCTTCACCTACAGAAAGGTCTGGAGCCTGAAAAGCTGGAACTACAATTTCTTTATTCACATGAAAACGGGACACTACCTTAGGAAGGTAACCCTCCCATGTACGAAGAACAGCTCTATCCTGGTGAAAAATCAAAAATGGGGAGCGACAAGAGAGTGCTGCAAAATCAGAGACTCCGTGCAGAAGTGATAGTGAGGAGAAAAAGGATCTTTGCTGTCAACCATTTCAAGTCCACAGAGTCCAGGGGTTCAAATGGGGCAGAATTGTAGCCCTTTAAGAACCAAAGACAAATCCCAAAGTGCGACCGGTGGAACAAAAAGGAGGCTGAACTCGCAGAAATCCTTGGAAAAAAAAAATTTGAACATCTGTTAATGAGGCAATCTTCATCTGGAACCAGACCTCTAGTGCACAAACCTGCACTCTCAAAGTGACCAGGCGGAGACCGCTGTCTAACCTGGAAACGTTAGGATCATACTTTCTGTGGGAACACCACTGACCAAAAGAATGCCAAACCCTGTATTAGATGCGGGTAGAGGCAGCTTCCATGTCCTAAGCATCATTTGAAGAGCTGGAGAAACCTTTGGCTCTTTAGATGGAAGATTCAAGAGCTACGCCATGAAAGCCAGACGAGGTAAGTCCGGATGCCGGCAGGGACCCTGCATTAGCAGATCCTGCCATAGAGGAAGAGGATACGGACTGTCTATGGATAGATTTTGTATGTCGGTGAACCAATAACATCTGGGCCAAGCTGGAGCCACCAGTATTACTGTTCTGCCTTCCTGCTTGAATTTCCTGCGAACTCTTGGGAGGAGGAAAATCAGAGTTAAGAGATACGCCAGCTTGAAGTCCCATCTTACTGCCAGTGCGTCCTCAAAGGCTGCTGATGGGTCTCTGGACCTGGACTCATACCTGGGGACCTTGTGGTTGTGATGTGATGCCATGAGATCTATTCCTGGTAGACCTAATTTGTTTACCAGGAGCTGAAACACTCCCGGATGGAGAGACCACTCTCCTGTGTGTATGTCCTGGTGACTTAGGAAGTCTGCTACCCAATTGAGTACTCCCGATATGAATATTGCCGAGACGGCTGGAAGATGGCATTCTGCCCAAATCAGAACCTTTGTCACTTATTTCATGGCTGCATAACTTCTCATGCCTCCCTGATGATTGAGGTAGGCCACTGTTGTCGCGTTGTTGAACTGGATCTGGACCGGCCAGCCCTGGAGCAGGTTCTGTGCCATGGCAAGTGCTTAGTATACTGCTCGCAGTTCCAGAATGTTTATTGGCAGATGACTTTCCTGATTTGTCCATCTTCCCTGAAAAGTGTGATCACTTGCCACTGCCCCCCATACACGAAGACTGGCGTCCGTGGTGATAAGCCCCCAATTTGGAGTCCAGAATGCGCGCCCTATGTTCAGATGATCCTTTCTCAGCCACCACAGGAGGGAGTGACGAACCTCTGCAGTGAGAAGGATACTCTGGGACCTTATTAGATGATACTGTCCATTCCACCTGGAGAGAATCAATTTTTTGCAGAGGCCTGGAAAGGAACTGAGCACACGCCACCATGTCGTAGGTGGATACCATTGATCCCAGGACCTGAATCGCTAACAGAATGTATACCCTTCGCTTGCGTACTAACAGAATGGATACCGTTTGCTTGTGTAGCAGCTTTCGTATTCGCAATGATAGAGCCGCAATCTTTTCCTCTGGCAGAAACACCCTTTGTGCCAGAAGAGCTCCCAGTTGTACCATCTGCTGTGTTGGAGAAAGCGATGATTTCTTCCAACTGATGGTCCAGCCGTGCTTTTGTAGGCAGGTTATGGTCAGTTGAAGATGGTTTTGTAAAACAACTGGAGTCTCTGCCAATATCAGAAGGTTGTCCAGATATGGTAACATTCTGACTCCCTTATGCCTAAGATAGGCCATCATTACCGCCATTATTTTGGTAAATACCCGAGGATACGTAGATAGGCCAAAGGATAGTGCCTGAAATTGGTAATGTTGCTGCATTACCAATTGTACAGCAAACTGTAAAAATTGATGGTGGGATGGTATAATAGGAACATGCAGATACGCATCCTGAATGTCCAGGGAAACCATATAATCTCCAGGTTACATTGCCAAAATAATTGACCGGAGAGGTTCCAAAAGAAACTTTGGTACATGGATAAACGTCTTGAGGGTTTTTAGATTTAGAATAGGGCAATGAGGCCCGTTCGGTTTCTGAACCAAATATAGATTAGAATAATAACCCCTTACTTGTGGCGACACAGCAACGGGGATTGATACCCCCGCCTGCAGCAGGGAGCGTATGGCCTCCTGAAGGGCCTTGACCGCATCTGATGGAGGATCTCTGCAAAAAAACTTCTGGGGAGGATGCCTCCTGAAAGTGAGGGCATACCCCTGAGAGAACACTTTCGGACCCAGGCATCTGTTGTTGTTTGACACCAGTAATCCGCAAACTGAAGTCGGCCTCGTAGCTGTAGATGGCAGACCTGCTGACTTTGAAGCCGCTAGAGTAGTTATTATCTTATCTAACTCTGCTCCAAAAAGTACATTTCCATAGAAAGGTAAGACTACCAGAGCCTTCTATGATCCTGTATCAGCTTTCCAGGATTTTAACCGAAGGGTCCTGAGTGCCACTACTGAAGCTGCTGACGCCTTACTAGATAAAATTCCAGCATCTGCAGCTCCTCCCAGATAGGAAGCCGCTTCCCGTATGTGGGAGATATACATCATCTGTTCTCTGGTAGCATCTGGTAGAGAGTCTACCAATGCCATAGCTGGACGAGTAGCGGCTCCTGATGATGAGAATATTGCCTTAAGACATGCTTCAATTTTTCTATCTGTGGAAGCCCCCAGAGAAGCGGCTGACGGAATAGGCAATGTAGCATTTCTAATTAACTGCATCACATGAGCATCCACAGTAGGAGGTACCTCCCGCTTAGTACATATGGGAGCCGGGAAAGGATACAACGATGTTATTTTTTTATTCACTTAAAACAGTTTGTCCAGGTTACCCCACGCCTCATCCATAAGCTCAGTGAGCTGTTCAGATATAGGAAACAGTGACAGATATAATTGACAGACAGAAATAAAAGACAAGCGGGTCGATGGTGGCCCAGTGCGCACGCCGCTGCGCGTGCGAGAGCCCCGGAGCGAGCGCAAAAAGTGCTCGCTCCGGGACTCACTACAAAAGGGACGGCTATGGATGTTGATCGACAGCTCGCCCCGTTTTGTAGCCATGGACGGGGGGGTGGCTTCACAAACGGAGGTGTTCCCAAGCGAACGCCTGCCGTTTGTGGGCGGCCCCACTGATATCACCAGTGATGTCAGTGAGAGAGCTTCTGGCTCTATTAGAGCCAGAAGCTCTCTGGGGCTTGAGGCCACGAGACCCTACCACAAGGGTCTCGTCGCAAGCCCGATGGTCGCGATGGCCTTAACCATTGCGACCATCATCATGGCCGCTCGCTATAGCTGTGGGGCAGGGAGGCCACTCCTAAAAAAAAACAGCGTCCGCCCTGATTCAGAGCGAGCGCTCGCTTTTTGCGAGCGCCTCTGAATCAGGCCCTGTGTCAATACAGCAGCTAGCAAACAGTCACATACAATGCATATGTAATATAATTACAATAGACTCTAAATCAACTACACATACACAAGTAATGGTAGGATATAGAGCACTATATACTTTGACAACGGGAGAGGTATACAGGGAGACTGACCCAAACCCTCCTGAGACCAACAGCTACAGCAGCGCACCGATAGTGGACCGTGAGCGTCTCATATACACGTGTAGGGTAGGCGGAGCATCCCAGACACGCTAAACCCTTTGACGGTTCTGCGTCTGAGTCGAGGGTGGAGCTGCCGGGGGAGCATAGCTGCATCAACTGGCCAGGTACGCTGGCCTCATGGCAGAAGAGTTTGCTGCCGATCCCCGGCATCAGACGATAAGGCCCTGGCGGTCTAGTGAGGACGCGGCCGCTCCCGGGCCCTAACTGCAGCGGCTTCCGGTGCGTCTACGGCACCGGAAGCAAGGATTGCCGTAAGCGAGGAATCGGCTTGCCTGGCCTCTCAGTGTGTCCGGTTGCAGTTCGGGTCCCAGCACCGCTGATAGCAAGCTCAGCCCGCCCGCCGTAATCACCATCCCAGTTACTGGTATTGCGGCCCGGCGGAGGTAGATGGAGTAACAGTACATGCCTCTTGATTCAGACGCTTAGTAATGCCAACAAAAAACATAAAACAAATCATAAAATAAAAGCTTAGGACTGCCTGAGTCCCGTTGCAAAGGTGCGTCTTGATCCTGCCGCACCAAACGAACAATTGAAGGCCTGTGGCTGGGGGCGGAGTATATATGGAGGAGTACCCGAGGCATCCTGGGAGCTGAAAGCTTTAACTGTTTGGTGCCTGGATCTCTCCAACCACATAATCCCCCATGATATCTCTGTGGATCCCTATGGACCCTGAAGAAGAAATGTTGAATGTCCACCCAACTTTGGAAATGGAACGTCTCAACCTCTGATAATTCACGTTGCCTTGCCATGAGCAGCCTAGCCGGTGTTCAAATGGGCTCACAAAGACGTCAGATTACAACTGATGCAGATCTGGGCATTTCCAAGATGTAGCAGTACGGTGGCACCACCTACCATCACCTTTACATACAGCTATCCCATGACGTTTGGCACATCACTCGTATAGCTAAATTCCAGCAGTACTGCAGCCATAGACAGAATATGGGGACGACATCATCACATTATCCCCTGGTTATCATCCATTATGAATAACTGGTTGAGTTACTTACTTTGTAAAATGTAAATGTGACATACACTAGTCCTGTATATGCTGGAATTATGACACACAATACACTATGTATGACACATATAATGGGTTACTGTGATCGCTGGTCCTGTATATGCTGGAATTATGACACACAATACACTATGTATGACACATATAATGGGTTACTGTGATCGCTGGTCCTGTATATGCTGGATATATGACACACAATACACTATGTATGACACATATAATGGGTTACTGTGATCGCTGGTCCTGTATATGCTGGAATTATGACACACAATACACTATGTATGACACATATCATGGGTTACTGTGATCGCTGGTCCTGTATATGCTGGATATATGACACACAATACACTATGTATGACACATATACTGGGTTACTGTGATCGCTGGTCCTGTATATGCTGGAATTATGACACACAATACACTATGTATGACACATATAATGGGTTACTGTGATCACTGGTCCTGTATATGCTGGAATTATGACACACAATACACTATGTATGACACATATAATGGGTTACTGTGATCGCTGGTCCTGTATATGCTGGAATTATGACACACAATACACTATGTATGACACATATAATGGTTACTGTGATCTCTGGTCCTGTATATGCTGGAATTATGACACACAATACACTATGTATGACACATATAATGGGTTACTGTGATCACTGGTCCTGTATATGCTGGAATTATGACACACAATACACTATGTATGACACATATAATGGTTACTGTGATCTCTGGTCCTGTATATGCTGGAATTATGTCACACAATACACTATGTATGACACATATAATGGGTTACTGTGATCACTGGTCCTGTATATGCTGGAATTATGACACACAATACACTATGTATGACACATATAATGGTTACTGTGATCACTGTTCCTGTATATGCTGGAATTATGACACACAATACACTATGTATGACACATATAATGGGTTACTGTGATCACTGGTCCTGTATATGCTGGAATTATGACACACAATACACTATGTATGACACATATAATGGTTACTGTGATCTCTGGTCCTGTATATGCTGGGATTATGACACACAATACACTATGTATGACACATATAATGGGTTACTGTGATCACTGGTCCTGTATATGCTGGAATTATGACACACAATACACTATGTATGACACATATAATGGGTTACTGTGATCACTGGTCCTGTATGTGCTGGAATTATGACACACAATACACTATGTATGACACATATAATGGGTTACTGTGATCACTGGTCCTGTATATGCTGGAATTATGACACACAATACACTATGTATGACACATAAAATGGGTTACTGTGATCACTGGTCCTGTATATGCTGGAATTATGACACACAATACACTATGTATGACACATAAAATGGGTTACTGTGATCACTGGTCCTGTATATGCTGGAATTATGACACACACTACACTATGTATGACACATATAATGGGTTACTGTGATCACTGGTCCTGTATATACTGGAATTATGACACACAATACACTATGTATGACACATATAATGGGTTACTGTGATCTATGGCCCTGTATATGCTGGAATTATGACACACAATACACTATGTATGACACATATAATGGGTTACTGTGATCGCTGGTCCTGTATATGCTGGGATTATGACACACAATACACTATGTATGAGGCATATAATGGGTTACTGTGATCACTGGTCCTGTATATGCTGGGATTATGACACACAATACACTATGTATGACACATATAATGGGTTACTGTGATCGCTGGTCCTGTATATGCTGGAATTATGACACACAATACACTATGTATGACACATATAATGGGTTACTGTGATCGCTGGTCCTGTATATGCGGAATTATGACACACAATACACTATGTATGACACATATAATGGGTTACTGTGATCGCTGGTCCTGTATATGCTGGAATTATGACACACAATACACTATGTATGACACATATAATGGGTTACTGTGATCGCTGGTCCTGTATATGCTGGAATTATGACACACAATACACTATGTATGACACACATAATGGGTTACTGTGATCACTGGTCCTGTATATGCGGAATTATGACACACAATACACTATGTATGACACATATATTGGGTTACTGTGATCACTGGTCCTGTATATGCTGGAATTATGACACACAATACACTATGTATGACACATATAATGGGTTACTGTGATCACTGGTCCTGTATATGCTGGAATTATGACACACAATACACTATGTATGACACATATAATGGGTTACTGTGATCACTGGTCCTGTATATGCGGAATTATGACACACAATACACTATGTATGACACATATAATGGGTTACTGTGATCACTGGTCCTGTATATGCTGGAATTATGACACACAATACACTATATATGACACATATAATGGGTTACTGTGATCGCTGGTCCTGTATATGCTGGAATTATGACACACAATACACTATGTATGACACATATATTGGGTTACTGTGATCACTGGTCCTGTATATGCGGAATTATGACACACAATACACTATGTATGACACATATATTGGGTTACTGTGATCACTGGTCCTGTATATGCTGGAATTATGACACACAATACACTATGTATGACACATATAATGGGTTACTGTGATCACTGGTCCTGTATGTGCTGGAATTATGACACACAATACACTATGTATGACACATATAATGGGTTACTGTGATCGCTGGTCCTGTATATGCTGGAATTATGACACACAATACACTATGTATGACACATATAATGGGTTACTGTGATCGCTGGTCCTGTATATGCTGGAATTATGACACACAATACACTATGTATGACACATATAATGGGTTACTGTGATCACTGGTCCTGTATATGCGGAATTATGACACACAATACACTATGTATGACACATATATTGGGTTACTGTGATCACTGGTCCTGTATATGCTGGAATTATGACACACAATACACTATGTATGACACATATAATGGGTTACTGTGATCGCTGGTCCTGTATATGCTGGAATTATGACACACAATACACTATGTATGACACATATAATGGGTTACTGTGATCACTGGTCCTGTATATGCTGGAATTATGACACACAATACACTATTTATGACACATATAATGGGTTACTGTGATCACTGGTCCTGTATATGCGGAATTATGACACACAATACACTATATATGACACATATAATGGGTTACTGTGATCGCTGGTCCTGTATATGCTGGAATTATGACACACAATACACTATGTATGACACATATAATGGGTTACTGTGATCACTGGTCCTGTATATGCTGGAATTATGACACACAATACACTATGTATGACACATATAATGGGTTACTGTGATCGCTGGTCCTGTATATGCTGGAATTATGACACACAATACACTATGTATGACACATATAATGGGTTACTGTGATCGCTGGTCCTGTATATGCTGGAATTATGACACACAATACACTATGTATGGCACATATAATGGGTTACTATGATCGCTGGTCCTGTATATGCTGGAATTATGACACACACTACACTATGTATGACACATATAATGGGTTACTGTGATCACTGGTCCTGTATATGCTGGAATTATGACACACAATACACTATGTATGACACATATAATGGTTACTGTGATCTCTGGTCCTGTATATGCTGGAATTATGACACACAATACACTATGTATGACACATATAATGGGTTACTGTGATCACTGGTCCTGTATATGCTGGAATTATGACACACAATACACTATGTATGACACATATAATGGTTACTGTGATCTCTGGTCCTGTATATGCTGGAATTATGTCACACAATACACTATGTATGACACATATAATGGGTTACTGTGATCACTGGTCCTGTATATGCTGGAATTATGACACACAATACACTATGTATGACACATATAATGGTTACTGTGATCTCTGGTCCTGTATATGCTGGGATTATGACACACAATACACTATGTATGACACATATAATGGGTTACTGTGATCACTGGTCCTGTATATGCTGAAATTATGACACACAATACACTATGTATGACACATATAATGGGTTACTGTGATCACTGGTCCTGTATATGCTGGAATTATGACACACAATACACTATGTATGACACATATAATGGTTACTGTGATCTCTGGTCCTGTATATGCTGGGATTATGACACACAATACACTATGTATGACACATATAATGGGTTACTGTGATCACTGGTCCTGTATATGCTGGAATTATGACACACAATACACTATGTATGACACATATAATGGGTTACTGTGATCACTGGTCCTGTATGTGCTGGAATTATGACACACAATACACTATATATGACACATATAATGGGTTACTGTGATCGCTGGTCCTGTATATGCTGGAATTATGACACACAATACACTATGTATGACACATATAATGGGTTACTGTGATCACTGGTCCTGTATATGCTGGAATTATGACACACAATACACTATGTATGACACATATAATGGGTTACTGTGATCGCTGGTCCTGTATATGCTGGAATTATGACACACAATACACTATGTATGACACATATAATGGGTTACTGTGATCGCTGGTCCTGTATATGCTGGAATTATGACACACAATACACTATGTATGGCACATATAATGGGTTACTATGATCGCTGGTCCTGTATATGCTGGAATTATGACACACACTACACTATGTATGACACATATAATGGGTTACTGTGATCACTGGTCCTGTATATGCTGGAACTATGACACACAATACACTATGTATGACACATATAATATGTTACTGTGATCGCTGGTCCTGTATATGCTGGAATTATGACACACAATACACTATGTATGACATATAATGGGTTACTGTGATCACTGGTCCTGTATATGCTGGAATTATGACACACAATACACTATGTATGACACATATAATGGGTTACTGTGATCACTGGTCCTGTATATGCTGGAATTATGACACACAATACACTATGTATGACACATATAATGGGTTACTGTGATCGCTGGTCCTGTATATGCTGGAATTATGACACACAATACACTATGTATGACACATATAATGGGTTACTGTGATCACTGGTCCTGTATATGCGGAATTATGACACACAATACACTATATATGACACATATAATGGGTTACTGTGATCGCTGGTCCTGTATATGCTGGAATTATGACACACAATACACTATGTATGACACATATAATGGGTTACTGTGATCACTGGTCCTGTATATGCTGGAATTATGACACACAATACACTATGTATGACACATATAATGGGTTACTGTGATCGCTGGTCCTGTATATGCTGGAATTATGACACACAATACACTATGTATGGCACATATAATGGGTTACTATGATCGCTGGTCCTGTATATGCTGGAATTATGACACACACTACACTATGTATGACACATATAATGGGTTACTGTGATCACTGGTCCTGTATATGCTGGAATTATGACACACAATACACTATGTATGACACATATAATATGTTACTGTGATCGCTGGTCCTGTATATGCTGGAATTATGACACACAATACACTATGTATGACATATAATGGGTTACTGTGATCACTGGTCCTGTATATGCTGGAATTATGACACACAATACACTATGTATGACACATATAATGGGTTACTGTGATCACTGGTCCTGTATATGCTGGAATTATGACACACAATACACTATGTATGACACATATAATGGGTTACTGTGATCGCTGGTCCTGTATATGCTGGAATTATGACACACAATACACTATGTATGACACATATAATGGGTTACTGTGATCACTGGTCCTGTATATGCGGAATTATGACACACAATACACTATATATGACACATATAATGGGTTACTGTGATCGCTGGTCCTGTATATGCTGGAATTATGACACACAATACACTATGTATGACACATATAATGGGTTACTGTGATCACTGGTCCTGTATATGCTGGAATTATGACACACAATACACTATGTATGACACATATAATGGGTTACTGTGATCACTGGTCCTGTATATGCTGGAATTATGACACACAATACACTATGTATGACACATATAATGGGTTACTGTGATCGCTGGTCCTGTATATGCTGGAATTATGACACACAATACACTATGTATGACACATATAATGGATTACTGTGATCACTGGTCCTGTATATGCTGGAATTATGACACACAATACACTATATATGACACATATAATGGGTTACTGTGATCACTGGTCCTGTATATGCTGGAATTATGACACACAATACACTATGTATGACACATATAATGGGTTACTGTGATCGCTGGTCCTGTATATGCTGGAATTATGACACACAATACACTATGTATGACACATATAATGGGTTACTGTGATCGCTGGTCCTGTATATGCTGGAATTATGACACACAATACACTATGTATGGCACATATAATGGGTTACTATGATCGCTGGTCCTGTATATGCTGGAATTATGACACACAATACACTATGTATGACACATATAATGGGTTACTGTGATCACTGGTCCTGTATATGCGGAATTATGACACACAATACACTATATATGACACATATAATGGGTTACTGTGATCACTGGTCCTGTATATGCTGGAATTATGACACACAATACACTATGTATGACACATATAATGGGTTACTGTTATCACTGGTCCTGTATATGCTGGAATTATGACACACAATACACTATGTATGACACATATAATGGGTTACTGTGATCACGGGTCCTGTATATGCTGGAATTATGACACACACTACACTATGTATGACACATATAATGGGTTACTGTGATCGCTGGTCCTGTATATGCTGGAATTATGACACACAATACACTATGTATGACACATATAATGGGTTACTATGATCGCTGGTCCTGTATATGCTGGAATTATGACACACAATACACTATGTATGACACATATAATGGGTTACTGTGATCACTGGTCCTGTATATGCGGAATTATGACACACAATACACTATATATGACACATATAATGGGTTACTGTGATCGCTGGTCCTGTATATGCTGGAATTATGACACACAATACACTATGTATGACACATATAATGGGTTACTGTGATCACTGGTCCTGTATATGCTGGAATTATGACACACAATACACTATGTATGACACATATAATGGGTTACTGTGATCACTGGTCCTGTATATGCTGGAATTATGACACACAATACACTATGTATGACACATATAATGGGTTACTGTGATCACGGGTCCTGTATATGCTGGAATTATGACACACACTACACTATGTATGAGGCATATAATGGGTTACTGTGATCACTGGTCCTGTATATGCGGAATTATGACACACAATACACTATGTATGAGGCATATAATGGGTTACTGTGATCGCTGGTCCTGTATATGCGGAATTATGACACACAATACACTATGTATGAGGCATATCATGGGTTACTGTGATCGCTGGTCCTGTATATGCGGAATTATGACACACAATCCACTATGTATGAGGCATATAATGGGTTACTGTGATCACTGGTCCTGTATATGCGGAATTATGACACACAATACACTATGTATGAGGCATATAATGGGTTACTGTGATCGCTGGTCCTGTATATGCGGAATTATGACACACAATACACTATGTATGAGGCATATAATGGGTTACTGTGATCACTGGTCCTGTATATGCGGAATTATGACACACAATACACTATGTATGAGGCATATAATGGGTTACTGTGATCACTGGTCCTGTATATGCGGAATTATGACACACAATACACTATGTATGAGGCATATAATGGGTTACTGTAATCGCTGGTCCTGTATATGCGGAATTATGACACACAATACACTATGTATGACACATATAATGGTTACTGTGATCGCTGGTCCTGTATATGCTGGAATTATGACACACAGTACACTATGTATGACACATATAATGGGTTACTGTGATCACTGGTCCTGTATATGCTGGAATTATGACACACAGTACACTATGTATGACACATATAATGGGTTACTGTGATCTCTGGTCCTGTATATGCTGGAATTATGACACACAAAACACTATGTATGACACATATAATGGGTTACTGTGATCACTGGTCCTGTATATGCTGGAATTATGACACACAATACACTATGTATGACACATATAATGGGTTACTGTGATCACTGGTCCTGTATATGCTGGAATTATGACACACAATACACTATGTATGACACATATAATGGTTACTGTGATCACTGGTCCTGTATATGCTGGAATTATGACACACAATACACTATGTATGACACATATAATGGTTACTGTGATCACTGGTCCTGTATATGCTGGAATTATGACACACAGTACACTATGTATGACACATATAATGGGTTACTGTGATCACTGGTCCTGTATATGCTGGAATTATGACACACAATACACTATGTATGACACATATAATGGGTTACTGTGATCGCTGGTCATGTATATGCGGAATTATGACACACAATACACTATGTATGAGGCATATAATGGGTTACTGTGATCACTGGTCCTGTATATGCGGAATTATGACACACAATACACTATGTATGACACATATAATGGGTTACTGTGATCGCTGGTCCTGTATATGCGGAATTATGACACACAATCCACTATGTATGAGGCATATAATGGGTTACTGTGATCACTGGTCCTGTATATGCGGAATTATGACACACAATACACTATGTATGAGGCATATAATGGGTTACTGTGATCGCTGGTCCTGTATATGTGGAATTATGACACACAATACACTATGTATGAGGCATATAATGGGTTACTGTGATCACTGGTCCTGTATATGCGGAGTTATGACACACAATACACTATGTATGAGGCATATAATGGGTTACTGTGATCACTGGTCCTGTATATGCGGAATTATGACACACAATACACTATGTATGACACATATAATGGTTACTGTGATCGCTGGTCCAGCATATGCTGGAATTATGACACACAATACACTATGTATGACACATATAATGGTTACTGTGATCACTGGTCCTGTATATGCTGGAATTATGACACACAATACACTATGTATGACACATATAATGGTTACTGTGATCGCTGGTCCTGTATATGCTGGAATTATGACACACAATACACTATGTATGACACATATAATGGGTTACTGTGATCACTGGTCCTGTATATGCTGGAATTATGACACACAATACACTATGTATGACACATATAATGGGTTACTATGATCTCTGGTCCTGTATATGCTGGAATTATGACACACAATACACTATGTATGACACATATAATGGTTACTGTGATCGCTGGTCCTGTATATGCTGGAATTATGACACACAATACACTATGTATGACACATATAATGGTTACTGTGATCACTGGTCCTGTATATGCTGGAATTATGACACACAATACACTATGTATGACACATATAATGGTTACTGTGATCGCTGGTCCTGTATATGCTGGAATTATGACACACAATACACTATGTATGACACATATAATGGGTTACTGTGATCACTGGTCCTGTATATGCTGGAATTATGACACACAATACACTATGTATGACACATATAATGGTTACTGTGATCACTGGTCCTGTATATGCTGGAATTATGACACACAATACACTATGTATGACACATATAATGGTTACTGTGATCGCTGGTCCTGTATATGCTGGAATTATGACACACAATACACTATGTATGACACATATAATGGGTTACTGTGATCACTGGTCCTGTATATTCTGGAATTATGACACACAATACACTATGTATGACACATATAATGGGTTACTGTGATCACTGGTCCTGTATATGATGGATGTATGACACACAATACACTATGTATGACACATATAATGGTTACTGTGATCGCTGGTCCTGTATATGCTGGAATTATGACACACAATACACTATGTATGACACATATAATGGGTTACTGTGATCACTGGTCCTGTATATGCTGGAATTATGACACACAATACACTATGTATGACACATATAATGGGTTACTGTGATCACTGGTCCTGTATATGCTGGAATTATGACACACAATACACTATGTATGACACATATAATGGGTTACTGTGATCACTGGTCCTGTATATGCGGAATTATAATACACAATACACTATGTATGACACATATAATGGGTTACTGTGATCGCTGGTCCTGTATATGCGGAATTATGACACACAATACACTATGTATGAGGCATATAATGGGTTACTGTGATCACTGGTCCTGTATATGCTGGAATTATGACACACAATACACTATGTATGACACATATAATGGGTTACTGTGATCAATGGTCCTGTATATGCTGGAATTATGACACACAATACACTATGTATGACACATATAATGGGTTACTGTGATCACGGGTCCTGTATATGCTGGAATTATGACACACAATACACTATGTATGACACATATAATGGGGTACTGTGATCGCTGGTCCTGTATATGCTGGAATTATGACACACAATACACTATGTATGAGGCATATAATGGGTTACTGTGATCACTGGTCCTGTATATGCTGGAATTATGACACACAGTACACTATGTATGACACATATAATGGGTTACTGTGATCACGGGTCCTGTATATGCTGGAATTATGACACACACTACACTATGTATGACACATATAATGGGTTACTGTGATCACTGGTCCTGTATATGCTGGAATTATGACACACAATACACTATGTATGACACATATAATATGTTACTGTGATCGCTGGTCCTGTATATGCTGGAATTATGACACACAATACACTATGTATGACACATATAATGGGTTACTGTGATCACTGGTCCTGTATATGCTGGAATTATGACACACAATACACTATGTATGACACATATAATGGGTTACTATGATCACTGGTCCTGTATATGCTGGAATTATGACACACAATACACTATGTATGACACATATAATGGGTTACTGTGATCACTGGACCTGTATATGCTGGAATTATGACACACAATACACTATGTATGACATATAATGGGTTACTGTGATCACTGGTCCTGTATATGCTGGAATTATGACACACAATACACTATGTATGACACATATAATGGGTTACTGTGATCGCTGGTCCTGTATATGCTGGAATTATGACACACAATACACTATGTATGACACATATAATGGGTTACTGTGATCACTGGTCCTGTATATGCGGAATTATGACACACAATACACTATATATGACACATATAATGGGTTACTGTGATCGCTGGTCCTGTATATGCTGGAATTATGACACACAATACACTATGTATGACACATATAATGGGTTACTGTGATCACTGGTCCTGTATATGCTGGAATTATGACACACAATACACTATGTATGACACATATAATGGGTTACTGTGATCACTGGTCCTGTATATGCTGGAATTATGACACACAATACACTATGTATGACACATATAATGGGTTACTGTGATCGCTGGTCCTGTATATGCTGGAATTATGACACACAATACACTATGTATGACACATATAATGGGTTACTATGATCGCTGGTCCTGTATATGCTGGAATTATGACACACAATACACTATGTATGACACATATAATGGGTTACTGTGATCGCTGGTCCTGTATATGCTGGAATTATGACACACAATACACTATGTATGACACATATAATGGGTTACTGTGATCGCTGGTCCTGTATATGCTGGAATTATGACACACAATACACTATGTATGACACATATAATGGGTTACTGTGATCACTGGTCCTGTATATGCTGGAATTATGACACACAATACACTATTTATGACACATATAATGGTTACTGTGATCACTGGTCCTGTATATGCGGAATTATGACACACAATACACTATGTATGACACATATAATGGGTTACTGTGATCGCTGGTCCTGTATATGCTGGAATTATGACACACAATACACTATATATGACACATATAATGGGTTACTGTGATCGCTGGTCCTGTATATGCTGGAATTATGACACACAATACACTATGTATGACACATATAATGGATTACTGTGATCACTGGTCCTGTATATGCTGGAATTATGACACACAATACACTATATATGACACATATAATGGGTTACTGTGATCGCTGGTCCTGTATATGCTGGAATTATGACACACAATACACTATGTATGACACATATAATGGGTTACTGTGATCACTGGTCCTGTATATGCTGGAATTATGACACACAATACACTATGTATGACACATATAATGGGTTACTGTGATCACTGGTCCTGTATATGCTGGAATTATGACACACAATACACTATGTATGACACATATAATGGGTTACTGTGATCGCTGTTCCTGTATATGCTGGAATTATGACACACAATACACTATGTATGGCACATATAATGGGTTACTATGATCGCTGGTCCTGTATATGCTGGAATTATGACACACAATACACTATGTATGACACATATAATGGGTTACTGTGATCACTGGTCCTGTATATGCGGAATTATGACACACAATACACTATATATGACACATATAATGGGTTACTGTGATCGCTGGTCCTGTATATGCTGGAATTATGACACACAATACACTATGTATGACACATAAAATGGGTTACTGTGATCACTGGTCCTGTATATGCTGGAATTATGACACACAATACACTATGTATGACACATATAATGGGTTACTGTGATCACTGGTCCTGTATATGCTGGAATTATGACACACAATACACTATGTATGACACATATAATGGGTTACTGTGATCACGGGTCCTGTATATGCTGGAATTATGACACACACTACACTATGTATGACACATATAATGGGTTACTGTGATCGCTGGTCCTGTATATGCTGGAATTATGACACACAATACACTATGTATGACACATATAATGGGTTACTATGATCGCTGGTCCTGTATATGCTGGAATTATGACACAAAATACACTATGTATGACACATATAATGGGTTACTGTGATCACTGGTCCTGTATATGCGGAATTATGACACACAATACACTATATATGACACATATAATGGGTTACTGTGATCGCTGGTCCTGTATATGCTGGAATTATGACACACAATACACTATGTATGACACATATAATGGGTTACTGTGATCGCTGGTCCTGTATATGCTGGAATTATGACACACAATACACTATGTATGACACATATAATGGGTTACTGTGATCACTGGTCCTGTATATGCTGGAATTATGACACACAATACACTATGTATGACACATATAATGGGTTACTGTGATCACTGGTCCTGTATATGCTGGAATTATGACACACAATACACTATGTATGACACATATAATGGGTTACTGTGATCACGGGTCCTGTATATGCTGGAATTATGACACACACTACACTATGTATGAGGCATATAATGGGTTACTGTGATCACTGGTCCTGTATATGCGGAATTATGACACACAATACACTATGTATGAGGCATATAATGGGTTACTGTGATCGCTGGTCCTGTATATGCGGAATTATGACACACAATACACTATGTATGAGGCATATCATGGGTTACTGTGATCGCTGGTCCTGTATATGCGGAATTATGACACACAATCCACTATGTATGAGGCATATAATGGGTTACTGTGATCGCTGGTCCTGTATATGCGGAATTAGGACACACAATACACTATGTATGAGGCATATAATGGGTTACTGTGATCGCTGGTCCTGTATATGCGGAATTATGACACACAATACACTATGTATGAGGCATATAATGGGTTACTGTGATCACTGGTCCTGTATATGCGGAATTATGACACACAATACACTATGTATGAGGCATATAATGGGTTACTGTGATCACTGGTCCTGTATATGCGGAATTATGACACACAATACACTATGTATGAGGCATATAATGGGTTACTGTAATCGCTGGCCCTGTATATGCGGAATTATGACACACAATACACTATGTATGAGGCATATAATGGGTTACTGTGATCACTGGTCCTGTATATGCGGAATTATGACACACAATACACTATGTATGAGGCATATAATGGGTTACTGTGATCACTGGTCCTGTATATGCGGAATTATGACACACAATACACTATGTATGAGGCATATAATGGGTTACTGTAATCGCTGGTCCTGTATATGCGGAATTATGACACACAATACACTATGTATGAGGCATATAATGGGTTACTGTGATCACTGGTCCTGTATATGCTGGAATTATGGCACACAATACACTATGTATGACACATATAATGGGTTACTGTGATCACTGTTCCTGTATATGCTGGAATTATGACACACAATACACTATGTATGACACATATAATGGTTACTGTGATCGCTGGTCCTGTATATGCTGGAATTATGACACACAATACACTATGTATGACACATATAATGGGTTACTGTGATCACTGGTCCTGTATATGCTGGAATTATGACACACAAAACACTATGTATGACACATATAATGGGTTACTGTGATCACTGGTCCTGTATATGCTGGAATTATGACACACAATACACTATGTATGACACATATAATGGGTTACTGTGATCACTGGTCCTGTATATGCTGGAATTATGACACACAATACACTATGTATGACACATATAATGGTTACTGTGATCACTGGTCCTGTATATGCTGGAATTATGACACACAATACACTATGTATGACACATATAATGGTTACTGTGATCACTGGTCCTGTATATGCTGGAATTATGACACACAGTACACTATGTATGACACATATAATGGGTTACTGTGATCACTGGTCCTGTATATGCTGGAATTATGACACACAATACACTATGTATGACACATATAATGGGTTACTGTGATCGCTGGTCCTGTATATGCGGAATTATGACACACAATACACTATGTATGAGGCATATAATGGGTTACTGTGATCACTGGTCCTGTATATGCGGAATTATGACACACAATACACTATGTATGACACATATAATGGGTTACTGATATCGCTGGTCCTGTATATGCGGAATTATGACACACAATCCACTATGTATGAGGCATATAATGGGTTACTGTGATCACTGGTCCTGTATATGCGGAATTATGACACACAATACACTATGTATGAGGCATATAATGGGTTACTGTGATCGCTGGTCCTGTATATGCGGAATTATGACACACAATACACTATGTATGAGGCATATAATGGGTTACTGTGATCACTGGTCCTGTATATGCGGAGTTATGACACACAATACACTATGTATGAGGCATATAATGGGTTACTGTGATCACTGGTCCTGTATATGCGGAATTATGACACACAATACACTATGTATGACACATATAATGGGTTACTGTGATCACTGGTCCCGTATATGCTGGAATTATGACACACAATACACTATGTATGACACATATAATGGTTACTGTGATCACTGGTCCTGTATATGCTGGAATTATGACACACAATACACTATGTATGACACATATAATGGCTACTGTGATCGCTGGTCCAGCATATGCTGGAATTATGACACACAATACACTATGTATGACACATATAATGGTTACTGTGATCACTGGTCCTGTATATGCTGGAATTATGACACACAATACACTATGTATGACACATATAATGGTTACTGTGATCGCTGGTCCTGTATATGCTGGAATTATGACACACTATACACTATGTATGACACATATAATGGTTACTGTGATCGCTGGTCCTGTATATGCTGGAATTATGACACACAATACACTATGTATGACACATATAATGGGTTACTGTGATCACTGGTCCTGTATATGCTGGAATTATGACACACAATACACTATGTATGACACATATAATGGGTTACTATGATCTCTGGTCCTGTATATGCTGGAATTATGACACACAATACACTATGTATGACACATATAATGGTTACTGTGATCGCTGGTCCTGTATATGCTGGAATTATGACACACAATACACTATGTATGACACATATAATGGTTACTGTGATCACTGGTCCTGTATATGCTGGAATTATGACACACAATACACTATGTATGACACATATAATGGTTACTGTGATCGCTGGTCCTGTATATGCTGGAATTATGACACACAATACACTATGTATGACACATATAATGGGTTACTGTGATCACTGGTCCTGTATATGCTGGAATTATGACACACAATACACTATGTATGACACATATAATGGTTACTGTGATCACTGGTCCTGTATATGCTGGAATTATGACACACAATACACTATGTATGACACATATAATGGTTACAGTGATCGCTGGTCCTGTATATGCTGGAATTATGGCACACAATACACTATGTATGACACATATAATGGGTTACTGTGATCTCTGTTCCTGTATATTCTGGAATTATGACACACAATACACTATGTATGACACATATAATGGGTTACTGTGATCACTGGTCCTGTATATGATGGATGTATGACACACAATACACTATGTATGACACATATAATGGGTTACTGTGATCACTGGTCCTGTATATGCTGGAATTATGACACACAATACACTATGTATGACACATATAATGGGTTACTGTGATCACTGGTCCTGTATATGCTGGAATTATGACACACAATACACTATGTATGACACATATAATGGTTACTGTGATCGCTGGTCCTGTATATGCTGGAATTATGACACACAATACACTATGTATGACACATATAATGGGTTACTGTGATCACTGGTCCTGTATATGCTGGAATTATGACACACAATACACTATGTATGACACATATAATGGGTTACTGTGATCACTGGTCCTGTATATGCTGGAATTATGACACACAATACACTATGTATGACACATATAATGGGTTACTGTGATCGCTGGTCCTGTATATGCGGAATTATGACACACAATACACTATGTATGACACATATAATGGGTTACTGTGATCGCTGGTCCTGTATATGCGGAATTATGACACACAATACACTATGTATGACACATATAATGGGTTACTGTGATCACTGGTCCTGTATATGCTGGAATTATGACACACAATACACTATGTATGACACATATAATGGGTTACTGTGATCACTGGTCCTGTATATGCTGGAATTATGACACACAATACACTATGTATGACACATATAATGGGTTACTGTGATCACGGGTCCTGTATATGCTGGAATTATGACACACAATACACTATGTATGTCACATATAATGGGTTACTGTGATCGCTGGTCCTGTGTATGCTGGAATTATGACACACAATACACTATGTATGACACATATAATGGGTTACTGTGATCACTGGTCCTGTATATGCTGGAATTATGACACACAATACACTATGTATGAGGCATATAATGGGTTACTGTGATCACTGGTCCTGTATATGCTGGAATTATGACACACAATACACTATGTATGAGGCATATAATGGGTTACTGTGATCACTGGTCCTGTATATGCTGGAATTATGACACACAGTACACTATGTATGACACATATAATGGGTTACTGTGATCACTGGTCCTGTATATGCTGGAATTATGACACACAATACACTATGTATGACACATATAATGGGTTACTGTGATCACTGGTCCTGTATATGCTGGAATTATGACACACAATACACTATGTATGACACATATAATGGGTTACTGTGATCACTGGTCCTGTATATGCTGGAATTATGACACACAATACACTATGTATGACACATATAATGGGTTACTGTGATCGCTGGTCCTGTTTACGCTGGAATTATGACACACAATACACTATGTATGACACCTATAATGGTTACTGTGATCGCTGGTCCTGTATATGCTGGAATTATGACACACAATACACTATGTATGACACATATAATGGGTTACTGTGATCACTGGTCCTGTATATACTGTAATTATGACACACAATACACTATGTATGACACATATAATGGGTTACTGTGATCACTGGTCCTGTATATACTGTAATTATGACACACAATACACTATGTATGACACATATAATGGGTTACTGTGATATCTGGTCCTGTATATGCTGGAATTATGACACACAATACACTATGTATGACACATATAATGGGTTACTGTGATCACTGGTCCTGTATATGATGGAATTATGACACACAATACACTATGTATGACACATATAATGGGTTACTGTGATCGCTGGTCCTGTATATGCGGAATTATGACACACAATACACTATGTATGACACATATAATGGGTTACTGTGATCGCTGGTCCTGTATATGCGGAATTATGACACACAATACACTATGTATGAGGCATATAATGGGTTACTGTGATCACTGGTCCTGTATATGCTGGAATTATGACACACAATACACTATGTATGACACATATAATGGTTACTGTGATCGCTGGTCCTGTATATGCTGGAATTATGACACACAATACACTATGTATGACACATATAATGGGTTACTGTGATCACTGGTCCTGTATATGCTGGAATTATGACACACAGTACACTATGTATGACACATATAATGGGTTACTGTGATCACTGGTCCTGTATATGCTGGAATTATGACACACAATACACTATGTATGACACATATAATGGGTTACTGTGATCGCTGGTCCTGTATATGCGGAATTATGACACACAATACACTATGTATGACACATATAATGGGTTACTGTGATCGCTGGTCCTGTATATGCGGAATTATGACACACAATACACTATGTATGAGGCATATAATGGGTTACTGTGATCACTGGTCCTGTATATGCTGGAATTATGACACACAATACACTATGTATGACACATATAATGGGTTACTGTGATCGCTGGTCCTGTATATGCTGGAATTATGACACACAATACACTATGTATGACACATATAATGGGTTACTGTGATCACTGGTCCTGTATATGCTGGAATTATGACACACAATACACTATGTATGACACATATAATGGGTTACTGTGATCACGGGTCCTGTATATGCTGGAATTATGACACACAATACACTATGTATGACACATATAATGGGTTACTGTGATCGCTGGTCCTGTATATGCTGGAATTATGACACACAATACACTATGTATGAGGCATATAATGGGTTACTGTGATCACTGGTCCTGTATATGCTGGAATTATGACACACAGTACACTATGTATGACACATATAATGGGTTACTGTGATCACTGGTCCTGTATATGCTGGAATTATGACACACAATACACTATGTATGACACATATAATGGGTTACTGTGATCACTGGTCCTGTATATGCTGGAATTATGACACACAATACACTATGTATGACACATATAATGGGTTACTGTGATCACTGGTCCTGTATATGCTGGAATTATGACACACAATACACTATGTATGACACATATAATGGTTACTGTGATCGCTGGTCCTGTATATGCTGGAATTATGACACACAATACACTATGTATGACACATATAATGGGTTACTGTGATCACTGGTCCTGTATATACTGTAATTATGACACACAATACACTATGTATGACACATATAATGGGTTACTGTGATCACTGGTCCTGTATATACTGTAATTATGACACACAATACACTATGTATGACACATATAATGGGTTACTGTGATATCTGGTCCTGTATATGCTGGAATTATGACACACAATACACTATGTATGACACATATAATGGGTTACTGTGATCACTGGTCCTGTATATGCTGGAATTATGACACACAATACACTATGTATGACACATATAATGGTTACTGTGATCGCTGGTCCTGTATATGCTGGAATTATGCCACACAATACACTATGTATGACACATATAATGGTTACTGTGATCGCTGGTCCTGTATATGCTGGAATTATGACACACAATACACTATGTATGACACATATAATGGGTTACTGTGATCACTGGTCCTGTATATACTGTAATTATGACACACAATACACTATGTATGACACATATAATGGGTTACTGTGATCACTGGTCCTGTATATACTGTAATTATGACACACAATACACTATGTATGACACATATAATGGGTTACTGTGATATCTGGTCCTGTATATGCTGGAATTATGACACACAATACACTATGTATGACACATATAATGGTTACTGTGATCGCTGGTCCTGTATATGCTGGAATTATGCCACACAATACACTATGTATGACACATATAATGGTTACTGTGATCGCTGGTCCTGTATATGCTGGAATTATGACACACAATACACTATGTATGACACATATAATGGGTTAGTGTGATCACTGGTCCTGTATATACTGTAATTATGACACACAATACACTATGTATGACACATATAATGGGTTACTGTGATCACTGGTCCTGTATATACTGTAATTATGACACACAATACACTATGTATGACACATATAATGGGTTACTGTGATATCTGGTCCTGTATATGCTGGAATTATGACACACAATACACTATGTATGACACATATAATGGTTACTGTGATCGCTGGTCCTGTATATGCTGGAATTATGCCACACAATACACTATGTATGACACATATAATGGTTACTGTGATCGCTGGTCCTGTATATGCTGGAATTATGACACACAATACACTATGTATGACACATAATGGGTTACTGTGATCACTGGTCCTGTATATACTGTAATTATGACACACAATACACTATGTATGACACATATAATGGGTTACTGTGATCACTGGTCCTGTATATACTGTAATTATGACACACAATACACTATGTATGACACATATAATGGGTTACTGTGATATCTGGTCCTGTATATGCTAGAATTATGACACACAATACACTATGTATGACACATATAATGGTTACTGTGATCGCTGGTCCTGTATATGCTGGAATTATGCCACACAATACACTATGTATGACACATATAATGGTTACTGTGATCGCTGGTCCTGTATATGCTGGAATTATGACACACAATACACTATGTATGACACATATAATGGGTTACTGTGATCACTGGTCCTGTATATACTGTAATTATGACACACAATACACTATGTATGACACATATAATGGGTTACTGTGATCACTGGTCCTGTATATACTGTAATTATGACACACAATACACTATGTATGACACATATAATGGGTTACTGTGATATCTGGTCCTGTATATGCTGGAATTATGACACACAATACACTATGTATGACACATATAATGGTTACTGTGATCGCTGGTCCTGTATATGCTGGAATTATGCCACACAATATACTTTATATGATGCATATTAAAGCTGGAAAAGTGGTAATTCTGCCCTCTTCATGGACAGGCCACACTCACTCTAAAATCAAGCATTTGGAAACCCCCCTCTAGAAATCCTGCGTTTGCCACTGCAGAGGAGAGTGGAATATTGAGATACAAATTGGTTCATTATATAGTAGGGATTCTCATTTCAGCACCTGGTCCTGGGACAGCTCCCACAGCAGCTAATGCAAGTCTAGGACAGTGTTATCCATTCTGCAGCCGTGCTCCCAATGTATCTGCTTCACCAGACATGGACCACAGAGCAGGAGCAATAACCGGGGAGTGTGACTGGGGCGGTACACCTGTGACGCAGGTGTCCTAAGGTGAGCTCAGGGAGGACAGGAACCTCCCGCAGAGCAGGAGGGTAAATGAATGAAGCACGGACGCTTGAGGCGTAGCAGGTGAACTAATGGGCTTGTACACAGGAGAGGTCCGGTGACCCTGCTGGTTAGATTGGGCTGAGGTATGTGATGGACTATATGAAGAAGGTAGAGATGTCCAAGGATTCCGCTGTGATGGCTGATAAACTTGTGTGGGAATCTGAGACATCCATCCAGGCTGATGTGGTGTGTGCCGTGGTGTGTGCCGTGGTGTGCCACTTTGAGAAGTAATATAAGGTCTAATATAGATGTGGGCTGTTAAGTACAGGCGGTGGTCCACCATGTATGTGCAAAGAAGTAGGGGTATTGCAGGTTAGATTGGAGATTTGGACCCAAGGTAACCGTGATAGGACTGATCACAAAAATAAGAAGAGAAAGGTAAGTACTAGTTTCGAGGGTGCACTAGCGACCACAAAAATATAATTTAAAATTTATAAACTTTATTGGTATGTATTAAAATTTTATAAGTTAAAATAGGTGAAATATAAAACGAAAGAACATGAACAAAGGAATGAAAAATAGTAAAGTGTATTAAAATACATGTTCAACAAAACAACCGTTGTCTGTCCTCCCGTTTCTGTATATCACTTATTACAGCTATTTGCTTATAAATAATCACAGACTGTTATGTCTTAGTTTCATACATTATGGCCAGAGAGTATAATAGAATGTTATTCCCTCACTAAGGAGGAGATGGGGATTGTGTAGTCTTAACCCTTTACATGTATCCAACCAGTTCCTCTTAGGTAACTGCATAACTGGGCACTATCACCTCTGTAATTACATCATTCTTATAATATTCTTTATTAACCACATGGATTGTTACTGTGCTACTCAAATGTATTCATGTCCTGCTAGTGAGGATTCATATAATATCCCACACAGGTACAACTCAGTATGAAGTAATATCTATTCTCACATTAATCACCAATTAGGCTGTGGCAGGTTAGGGCTACATCTGCTGTATCAATTAGCTTCTGCCATTCCATCCTAGCATATTGTTGTTATCAGTGCTTTTACCCATATACTTCTATATTACCCCGTCCTCTGCCAAAGCTGTCAGGGCCTCATTCAGAGGCGGTCGTTAGATGCAAGCGGTTGCTCTGAATCAGGGCGGCTGCTTGCATCCTGAACGGCCGCCTCCTTGTCGATCGTTAAGCTATGGGTTACCACCCACAGCTCTAACGACCGACATGGGTGATGGTCGCGATGGTCAAGACCATCGCGACCATCGGGGCTTACGACCATCTAACAGCATTAACAGATAACAGTGTGTTCCAATATAGTCAGAACATAGACAACGTCTGCAGAGAGCTCTATAGAGTCTATATACTGCACCCTCGAAACTACTTACCTTTCTCTTCTTATTTTTGTGATATATGTAAAAATTGAGTAGCGGGAAGCACCTCATAGAAGCCATATAACTTTGCGGTAGAGACATGTAACTGCAGATTTGAGCTATTTTGAGATAAGGACCATTGAAGATTATAGTTAGGATAAAGACACTGGTGCAGGATTCATCCCTGCCTTGATCATGATAGGATTGAACCTGGGCGTTAGTAAGCCTGAAGAGCTTCTGTTACCTAAATGAAGTCCAAACTGACGGCTGTGGTTTGAAGCATGAATAGTATTCGCCATTCCAAACCCACCCACAGTGTACAGCCATTACCCTCTCCTCCCGCAGTCTAACCCAAAACTTCCCCTCCCACAGCCTATCCCTATCCCCACCTGTGCATAACCGTAACCCACCCCCAGTGCATAACCATTACCCTCTCCTCCCGCAGTCTAACCCCATCCTTCCCCTCCAGCAGCCTAACCCTAAGCCTCCACCTAGTGCCTAATCGTAACCCACCCCCAGTGCATAAGCATTACCCTCTCTTCCTGCAGTCTAACCCCAACTTTCTCCTCCCACAGCCTATCCCTATCCCCACCAGTGCATAACCCTTACCTTCTGCTCCCATATTCTATCCCTATCCCCACCAGTGCATAACCCTTACCTTCCCCTCCCACAGCCTATCCCTATCCCCACTAGTGTATAACCCTTACCTTCTGCTCCCACAGCCAATCCCTATCCCCACTAGTGTATAACCCTTACCTTCTGCTCCCATATTCTATCCCTATCCCCACCAGTGCATAACCCTTACCTTCCCCTCTCACAGCCTATCCCTATCCCCACTAGTGTATAACCCTTACCTTCTGCTCCCACAGCCAATCCCTATCCCCACTAGTGTATAACCCTTACCTTCTGCACCCATATTCTATCCCTATCCCCACCAGTGCATAACCCTTACCTTCCCCTCCCACAGCCTATCCCTATCCCCACTAGTGTATAACCCTTACCTTCTGCTCCCACAGCCAATCCCTATCCCCACTAGTGTATAACCCTTACCTTCTGCACCCATATTCTATCCCTATCCCCACCAGTGCATAACCCTTACCTTCCCCTCCCACAGCCTATCCCTATCCCCACTAGTGTATAACCCTTACCTTCTGCTCCCATATTCTATCCCTATCCCCACCAGTGCATAACCCTTACCTTCAACTCCCATATTCTATCCCTATCCCCACCAGTGCATAACCCTTACCTTCTGCTCCCATAGCCCTTCCCTATCCCCACCAGTGCATAACCCTTACCTTCTGCTCCCATATTCTATCCCTATCCCCACCAGTGCATAACCCTTAACTTCTGCTCCCATATTCCATCCCTATCCCCACCAGGGAGGGGGGATGTATATGTTATGTTCTCCTGTGGATGATGTATATCTTATTTCCTCCTGGGGGGTGGGCAGGGGGGGGGAATGTATATGTTATTGTCTCCTGTGGATGATGTATATCTTATTTCCTCCTGGGGGAGGGGGGGGGGGTGATGTATATATTATGTTCTCCTGTGGATGATGTATATCTTATTTCCTCCTGGGGGTGGGAAGGGGGGGGGTGATGTATATATTATGTTCTCCTGTGGATGATGTATATCTTATTTCCTCCTGGGGGTGGGAAGGGGGGGGGTGATGTATATGTTATGTTCTCCTGTGGATGATGTATATCTTATTTCCTCCTGGGGGTGGGCAGGGGGGGGTGATGTATATGTTATTGTCTCCTGTGGATGATGTATATCTTATTTCCTCCTGGGGGAGGGGGGGGGGGGGGTGATGTATATGTTATGTTCTCCTGTGGATGATGTATATCTTATTTCCTCCTGGGGGAGGGGGGGGGGGTGATGTATATGATATTGTCTCCTGTGGATGATGTATATCTTATTTCCTCCTGGGGGAGGGGGGGGGGTGATGTATATGTTATTGTCTCCTGTGGATGATGTATATCTTTTTCCTCCTGGGGGTGGGGGAGGGGGGGGGGATGTATATGTTATTGTCTCCTGTGGATGATGTATATCTTATTTCCTCCTGGGGGAGGGGGGGGGGGTGATGTATATGTTATTGTCTCCTGTGGATGATGTATATCTTATTTCCTCCTGGGGGAGGGTGGGGGAGGGGGGGGATGTATATGTTATCCTGTGGATGATGTATATCTTATTTCCTCCTGGGGGAGGGGGGGGATGTATATGTTATTGTTCTCCTGTGGATGATGTATATCTTATTTCCTCCTGGGGGTGGGGAGGGAGGGGGGGGATGTATATGTTATTGTCTCCTGTGGATGATGTATATCTTATTTCCTGCTGGGGGTGGGGAGGGGGGGGGATGTATATGTTATGTTCTCCTGTGGATGATGTATATCTTATTTCCTCCTGGAGGTGGGAAGGGAGGGGGGGGATGTATATGTTAGTGTCTCCCGTGGATGATGTATATCTTATTTCCTCCTGTGGGTGGGAAGGGGGTGGGAATGTATATGTTATTGTCTCCTGTGGATGATGTATATCTTATTTCCTCCTGGGGGTGGGTGGGGTGGGTGATGTATATGTTATGTTCTCCTGTGGATGATGTATATCTTATTTCCTCCTGGGGGAGGGGGGGGGGGATGTATATATTATGTTCCCCTGTGGATGATGTATATCTTGTTTCCTCCTGGGGGTGGGAAGGGAGGGGGGGGATGTATATGTTATGTTCTCCTGTGGATGATGTATATCTTATTTCCTCCTGGAGGTGGGAAGGGAGGGGGGGGGATGTATATGTTATGTTCTCCTGTGGATGATGTATATCTTATTTCCTCCTGGGGGTGGGGGAGGGGGGGGGGGGGGTGATGTATATGTTATGTTCTCCTGTGGATGATGTATATCTTATTTCCTCCTGGAGGTGGGAAGGGAGGGGGGGTGATGTATATGTTATTGTCTCCTGTGGATGATGTATATCTTATTTCCTCCTGGGGGAGGGGAGGGGGGGTGATGTATATATTATGTTCTTCTGTGGATGATGTATATCTTATTTCCTCCTGGGGGTGGGAAGGGAGGGGGGGGATGTATATGTTATGTTCTCCTGTGGATGATGTATATCTTATTTCCTCCTGGGGGTGGGAAGGGGGGGGGGTGATGTATATGTTATTGTCTCCTGTGGATGATGTATATCTTATTTCCTCCTGGGGGTGGGTGGGGTGGGTGATGTATATGTTATGTTCTCCTGTGGATGATGTATATCTTATTTCCTCCTGGGGGTGGGAAGGGGGGGGGTGATGTATATGTTATTGTCTCCTGTGGATGATGTAGATCTTATTTCCTCCTGGGGGTGGGAAGGGGGGGGGTGATGTATATGTTATTGTCTCCTGTGGATGATGTATATCTTATTTCCTCCTGGGGGAGGGGGGGGGGATGTATATGTTATTGTCTCCTGTGGATGATGTATATCTTATTTCCTCCTGGGGGTGGGAAGGGAGGGGGGGTGATGTATATGATATGTTCTCCTGTGGATGATGTATATCTTATTTCCTCCTGGGGGTGGGGAGGGGGGGGGTGATGTATATGTTATGTTCTCCTGTGGATGATGTATATCTTATTTCCTCCTGGGGGTGGGGGGGGGGGGTGATGTATATGTTATGTTCTCCTGTGGATGATATATATCTTATTTCCTCCTGGGGGTGGGGGGGGGTGATGTATATGTTATGTTCTCCTGTGGATGATGTATATCTTATTTCCTCCTGGGGGTGGGGGGGGGGTGATGTATATGTTATGTTCTCCTGTGGATGATGTATATCTTATTTCCTCCTGGGGGGGGGTGATGTATATGTTATTGTCTCCTGTGGATGATGTATATCTTATTTCCTCCTGGGGGTGGGAAGGGAGGGGGGGGATGTATATGTTATGTTCTCCTGTGGATGATGTATATCTTATTTCCTCCTGGAGGTGGGAAGGGAGGGGGGGGATGTATATGATATGTTCTCCTGTGGATGATGTATATCTTATTTCCTCCTGGGGGTGGGGAGGGGGGGGGTGATGTATATGTTATGTTCTCCTGTGGATGATGTATATCTTATTTCCTCCTGGGGGTGGGGGGGGGGGGTGATGTATATGTTATGTTCTCCTGTGGATGATATATATCTTATTTCCTCCTGGGGGTGGGGGGGGGGTGATGTATATGTTATGTTCTCCTGTGGATGATGTATATCTTATTTCCTCCTGGGGGTGGGGGGGGGGTGATGTATATGTTATGTTCTCCTGTGGATGATGTATATCTTATTTCCTCCTGGGGGGGGTGATGTATATGTTATTGTCTCCTGTGGATGATGTATATCTTATTTCCTCCTGGGGGTGGGAAGGGGGGGGGTGATGTATATGATATGTTCTCCTGTGGATGATGTATATCTTATTTCCTCCTGGGGGTGGGCAGGGGGGGGGTGATGTATATGTTATGTTCTCCTGTGGATGATGTATATCTTCTTTCCTCCTGCGGGAGGGGGGGGTGATGTATATGTTATGTTCTCCTGTGGATGATGTATATCTTATTTCCTCCTGGGGGTGGGTGGAGGGGGGGGGGGTGATGTATATATTATGTTCTCCTGTGGATGATGTATATCTTATTTCCTCCTGGGGGTGGGAAGGGGGGGGGGGGTGATGTATATGTTATGTTCTCCTGTGGATGATGTATATCTTATTTCCTCCTGGGGGAGGGGGGGGGGGTGATGTATATGTTATGTTCTCCTGTGGATGATGTATATCTTATTTCCTCCTCGGGGTGGGAAGGGGGGCGGGTGATGTATATGTTATGTTCTCCTGTGGATGATGTATATCTTATTTCCTCCTCGGGGTGGGAAGGGGGGCGGGTGATGTATATGTTATGTTCTCCTGTGGATGGTGTATTTCTGATTTCCTCCTGGGGGAGGGGGTGGGGGGGGGTGATGTATATGTTATTGTCTCCTGTGGATGATGTATATCTTATTTCCTCCTCGGGGTGGGAAGGGGGGGAGGTGATGTATATGTTATGTTCTTCTGGGTAGGATGATGTACACGTGATACCTCCCTTGGGGGGGGGGGTGCTATATATTCTATATTATCCAGGCAAGGTGATATAGAAGCTATATGCTGGAGGGAGATATACATGTTGTGTGGGCTCACAGTGAGGGAAAGCAGTGATTCAGCAGATGACATGAATAGCTGTAGCTGGTGCTGTCACTCTCTGTCACCATTGTGATGTCTGGCAGAGGGGCTGCTGCTTTCAGGATCAGACAAAGGACACATCCTCAATGCTCGGTCATCAGCCCTGGTACTGGGATGAATCCTGTCACCAACAGTATGTGCTATTCCCAGGGGCGGGAGCGGTAACGTACCCAGCGGGTGCCTGTCTCCCTGATCCCAGCTACCAGAGAGGAGATGAGCCGGTCACGTTATACAGCCGTGTTATCTTACAGCCGTGTTATCTGCGGTCTCAGGGGCGGGAGCGGTAACGTACCCAGCGGGTGCCTGTCTCCCTGATCCCACCTACCAGAGAGGAGATGAGCCGGTGACGTTATACAGCCGTGTTATCTGCGGTCTCAGGGGCGAGAGATCTATAACCTGGACATGGAATAATCTGTATAGTAATACACCAGCGTTTGATACCGCGCACATCCGGGGTTCTGTATTATACTGTAGATACATTATAACTCGCAGATTTCCCAGATAACTTTCCAGCGGCTCCTAAGTTACGCGACCCTGCGCCTTTTTTGCTCGCAGAATGAAGGCCCCACGCTTACAACTTCCATCTTGTTGGTTTACATTATTACCCAATTATTATCATTATTACAGAGGCCCAGTGTACAAATGACCAGTCGCTCCTCGTGGTGCAGGAATACTGTACATGTTCTAGGACATGGTGCACACTGGACGTCACCTGTGGGATGTTCTATATGGATTTATCACCACCATGCTGCATTATTTACATATTAGGGCCCCTGACCCAGGAAAACACTGAGCTCCCTGATATGATTGGCTGACGGCATCTATAGGACCACAGGAGACCACCATCTGCCGACTAGGGGAGAGCACCAATGCTTTACGCTATAGTCCCAATTTCCAATCACACTCGCTCCATTCCCCAGTGCAAAGTAAGCACTCCCATGTGTTATGGATGTCCCTGTTTTCCCCACTAGCATCCTACAAATCAATGATAATAGTGAGGTTACGACTCTACAACATATGCATTTATATATATATACGCAGAGCTTGCACACTGCAGCAAACACATAGTAACGAGCGGCAGCGAGACAGGAATCTGTCATCTCCCGGCCCCTCCGCCTCGCGTTTCATACTGCGATTATCTCTGCAGAAAGGGCCTCGATTTCCTTTCTCAGGACAAAGCCACGGGCTCTCTGGAGGGCTGCGGTTGTCAAGGATACAGGCTAGGCCTGACCACGTGAGACCCCTGAATCTGTGTGGTGAGGGAGGGGGGTTCACTGAGAGTTTACTGAGCTGAAGAGGAATGGAGGGAGGAATTCATTAGCACGGACACAAGGATTTCTAAGGACAATAATCAGCTGTGTCAGATAGATAGATAGATAGATAGATAGATAGATAGATAGATAGATAGATAGATAGATAGATAGATAGATAGATAGAGGATGAGAGAACACATTTAGAAAGTTAAGCAATGACTGCACAACGCAGAGTAATACTATGAAGAAACAGCTACAGGTCAGAAGTACATAACAAATCCTGGAAATAATGAGGACAGAGAGCACACAGGAGAGAGATAATTGCAGGAACAATCACATACAGAAACACTCCTACATACAGTGATATATGACTGCAGGAGCCCAGAGAGTGGACAGACATGAGACATAGGGCCCCTGCCCAGGGAGCTCACACTCTAGAGGGAGGGTCAGTGAGAGGTAAAAGGAGATACAACATACTTTACATGGGACTATGGCCCTGATTCAGACCCACTCGCGAGCGGCTGTCCGCTCGCAAGTGGGTCGATGTTCTGCACTGAGCATGCGCACGACGGAGGGAGCTCCGTCGTGCGCATGCGCCAGACGCGACGAGCAAAGGAAAGTCCTTCGCTCGTTGTGTCTGATCAAAGGGGGCGTGCTGTCGATGTTGATTGACAGCACCCCCCCTTTAGTGGGCGTGCCAGGGGGGGTGCTTCCATGACGGGGGCGTTCCCACGGGAACGCCTCCCGTCAGAAGCCGGCCCACTGACATCACTAGTGATGTCAGTGGGAGTGATTTTGGCTCTGATAGAGCCAAAATCACTCCGGGCCTTGCGGTTGAAAACCTCAACCGCAGGCTCCGGCTCGCAGTGGCGATGGTCGCGATGGTCAAGACCATCGCGGCCATCAAACTGCACGCTCGTATAGGCTGTGGGTGGTGACCCACAGCTATACGAGCGTCCAGGAGGACGCTCCATTTTTTAGGAGGGCGGCCCTCATTCAGAGCATGCGCTCTGCTCAGAGCGTACGGCTCTGAATGAGGGCCTATATCCTGTACTGTACATGGGACTATATACTGTACTGTACATGGGACTATGGGCCTGATTCAGAGCCGCTCGCTATTTGCGGTCGTTCGTTTTATAAAAAGGGGTGGCTATTCAAATGAACCGTTCGCACTTTGCGGTCTGTTCACGCCTCTAAGTCTGAACGAGCGAGCAAAACTTGCGGTTGTAATTTTGAAAAAAATGCCCCCTGGCCGCTCGCACCATACGTCTTGTCCGCTATTTATTAGATTAATCGAGTACATCGTACAGCGTATGAACTGCTCGCTATTCTTGTGGTTGGTTTTATCAACCGCTATTTTGCGAGCAGTTCTGAGTTAAAAAAAACCAGGAGACGTGGTCAATGACGCTGCTGGATTAATTATGCACTCCCTTAAAACGCCCGTTTTGACCTTTAAGCACGCCTGCGTTCGAATTCCACACCCCCGTTTTCAAACACCTTCCTCTGTTACCACCCACATACGGCTCCTTCTGTCACTCAAAGTAGCAGGCATTCGCTATATAGCGAACAAACGATTTTCGGCCGCACTGACTGGTTCGCGCATGCGTATTACAATCCGTACGCATGCGCAGATGTGCGAACATCGATCAGAACGAACGAGCGGCCGCTTACGAGCGGCTCTGAATCAGGCCCAATATACTGTACTGTACATGGGACTATGGGCCTGATTCAGAGCTGAACGCTCTGACCAGAGCTCTCGCTCTGAATCAGGGCCCTCCTACCTGAAAATGGAGCGGCCTCCTGGCCGCTCGCATAGCTGTGGGTGACCACCCACAGCATATGCGAGTGGCCAAAAAGATGGTCGCGATGGTCTTTGACCATCGGGCTTAGGACGAGACCTTGCAATAGGGTCTCGCTGCTGCAAGCCCAGGAGTGATTTTGGCTCTATCAGAGCCAAAATCACTCCCATTGACATCACTACTGATGTCAGTGGGGCCGGACTCAGACGGTAGACGTTCCCATGGGAACGCCTCCGTCTGGCAGCCACGCCCCCGGCACGTCCACCAAAGGGGGCGTGCTGTCACTCACCATCGACAGCACGCCCCCTTTGGTGCGAGACCCGGAGTGACAGCTTGGCTGTCGCAGTCCGGGTCTCGCACATGCTCCCTCCGTCGTGCGCATGCGCATTGGGGTAACATCGACCCGCTTGCGAGCGTGCTGTGCTCGCGAGCGGGTCTGAATGACCCCCTATATGCTGTACTGTACATGGGACTATATACTGTAATGTACATGGGACTATGGACCTCATTCAGAGTCGGTCGCAGCGGCCGCACGGTCATACGCCACCGATGTTCGCTAAACTGCGCAAGCGTAAAGTTCGCAATGCGCGTGCGCAAACTAGCTGCTACGATCAGAAATTTCTCTCTCCTTGAACACTGCCAGGTCGGTAGTTTGAGTGACAGGATGAGGCGTTTGTGGGTGGTAACAGGGGAAGGTGCTTGAAAACGGGGGAGTGGAGATGACGTGTAATGTGTACGAGAAGGGGGCGTATTTTTTTGTCTTCCGGCCGCTTCCTCCCCTTGGTCGGCCAGCTACCGATCCGATCTTAAGGACGCAACTTGCGAGTGCATCATTTGCATATCCGGCCCCTTTTCCCGTGCGACCGTGCGGCCGCAACGACCGCCTCTGAATGAGGTACTATATACTGTAATGTACATGGGACTATGGCCCTCATTCAGTGCCACTCGCTAGCGGCAGTACGCTCGTTCCGAGCGATGTTCGCACATCTGCGCATGCGTACGGTTTTTAGTACGCATGCGCGAACCAGTCAGTGCGGCCGAAAATCGTTGGTACGCAATATAGCGAGGGCCTGCTATTTTGAGTGACAGAATGAGGCGTATGTGGGTGGTAACAGGGGAAGGTGCTTGAAAACGGGGAGTGGAGATCCGAACGCAGGCGTGCTTAAAGGTCAAAACGGGCGTTTTAAGGGAGTGCATATTTAATACAGCAGCGTCATTGACCACGTCACTTGGTTTTTTTTAACTCAGAACTGCTCGCAAAATAGCGGTTGAAAACACCAACCACAAGAATAGCGAGCAGTTCATACGCTGTACGATGTACTCGATTAATCTAATAAATAGCGGACATGACGTATGGTGCGTGCGGCCAGGGGGCGTTTTTATCAAAAAAACGAGCGTATGTTTTGCTCGCTCGTTCAGACTTAGAGGTGTGAACAGACTGCAATTTGCGAACGGATCATTTGAATAGCCACCCCTTGTTTTTGAACGAACGACCACAAATAGCGAACGGCTCTGAATCAGGCCCTATATGCTGTACTGTACATGGGACTATACGCTGTACTATACATGGGACTATAGGCTGTACTGTACATGGGACTATATAATGTACATGTGGATATATAATGTATATAGGACTATATGCTCATGTAGCTACATTGTACACTGCACATACAGTCTATATATGGACATAAGGGCCTGATTCAGAGCCGCTCGCAAGCGGCCCAATGTTTCTGAACTGCGCATGTTCCACGTCCGGCGTGCGCAAGCCCCGCCAAGCGACTGAAGTTCAGTCACTATGGGGCTCGCAACAAGATGGGGCGGCTGTCGATGGTGAATGACAGCTCGCCCCGTTTTGTCTTGGCTGGACAAATGCAGGTGTTCCCTTAGGAATGCCTGGCGTTTGTAGGGAGGTCTTACTGACATCAGTAGTGGACTTCCTGCTCTATTAGAGCAGGGAGTCCACATGGCCATGCGGCAGCCTAGACCCTACCGTAGGGTCTCGTCGCAAGGCCGATGGCTGCAATTATCGCGATGGTCTCCTGGCAGCTCGCACAAGCAGTGGGTGGTCTCCCACAGCTTTGAGCGCGGCCGGAGACCAAAAAAAAATAAAAAAGCGCCCACGCTCTCTACGAGCGGCCAGTGGCAGCGACTGGGTCTGAATCAGGCCCTATGCCTGATTCAGCTCTGGGAATAGAGTGGGAATAAGCACTCAACTTTGTACCTGGACAAACCATGTTGCAATGTAAGGGGTGTAAATACATACATGTTTTTGCATGCAGGGTAAATACTGGCTGCTTTTGCATGCAGCTCACAAATACTGCACAGCTTTATTATTACACTGCACTTTACATGTCAGTTTACACACCTCCCTCCCAAATCTAACTCTCTCTGCACATGTTACACCTGCCCCCCTGCAGTGCAGCCTGGGGTCACCAAGATAATCAGTTGAGAGATATCTCTCTCTACTCCCAAGTCTGAATCAGGCCACTGCCGCAACTAGGGGGGGGCTAGAGGTGAACGTGCACCGGGTGCCGGATTGCGGGGGGTGAAAAAAGCTTGCTCACGGTGGCTTGGGGGCTGCAGATTCAGAAAACAGCCATCCAAAAATGGCCGCCGCCAAGGAGGAGACAGATGCTAGAGGTCCTACTGGACCTTTAGTGTCTGTTAGCAGAGCGCAATGCACACAGCGTTCCCGGAAGTGCCGGGAACGCTAGCGCTGCCGGGAGAAGATGCTGAAAGCTGCATCTTCTCCCGTGAAATCCCCTGGCAACGAGCATAAACCCCATGGCAACGAGCATAAACCCCGTGGCAACGAGCATAAACCCCCCTGGAAATGAACATGAAGCCCCATGGCAAGGAGTATGAAACCCCCTGGCAACGAGCATAAACCCCATGGCAATAAGCATGTAACCCCTGGCAACGAACATAAACCCCCTGGCAAAGAGCATGGAACCCCTGGCAACGAGCATGGAACCCCTGGCAACGAGCATGGAACCCCTGGTAATGAGCATAAATCCCCTGACAACAAGCATGAAACCCCCTGGCAACGAGCATGTATCCCCATGGCAATGAGCATGTAACACCTGGCAACAAGCATAAACCCCCTGGCAACAAGCATAAACCCCCTGGCAACGAGCATGGAACCCCTGGCAACAAGCATAAACCACCTGGCAACAAGCATAAACCCCCTGGCAACTAGCATAAACCCCCTGGCAACGAGCATGGAACCCCTGGTAATGAGCATAAATCCCCTGACAACAAGAATGAAACCCCCTGGCAATGAGCATGTAACCCCTGGCAACGAGCATAAACCCCCATGGCAACGAGCATGAAACCCCATGGCAACGAGCAGGTTAATTTTAACGTATATAGAAGCCTTGCTGTGGGGCATAAAATGGTGTTGGGCAAATATGTAAGTGGCACTTTGGTAATGGGCATTACAGTGTGAGGCATAATGTGTAATGGACATTATGGTGTGTGGCACTGCCTTATGGAGGATCAAGGACAAAATCCAGGTACGGGAAGGGAGGGGGCGCAAAATTGCTGCCTTGTACCGGGTGACAGATATCCTAGTTTCGGCCCTGATCAGGCCCTATATACTGTACTATACATGGGACTAAGGACCTCATTCAGAGTTGGTCGTTGCGGCCGCACGGTCGTAAGGGAAAAGGGGCCGGATAGGCAAATGATGCACTTGCAAGTTGCGTCGTTAAGATGGGATCGTTAGCTGGACGAGCGAGGGGAGGATGCGGCCGTAAGACTAAAAACACGCCCCCTTCTCGTACGCATTACACGTCATCTCCGGGCATATAAGGATTAATGGAGACCATCGGAACTGGTCGTAGAGCTTAAGGTTGACCATACCCTCTCTTAAGCTCTACGGTCAAGTCAGTGTAAAATCCTCCCATGTCACATGTGCCATGACGCTACTTTGTTAATTATGCACTCCCATAAAACGCTGTTTGCATAGTCAGGCACGCCTGCGTTCGGATCTCCACTCCCCCGTTTTCAAGCACCTTCCCCTGTTACCACCCACAAACGCCTCCTCCTGTCACTCAAACTAACGACCTGGCCAAGTTCAAGGAGACAGAAATTTCTGATCGTAACAGATAGTTTGCGCACGCGCATTGCGAATTTTACGCATGCGCAGTTTAGCGAACATCGGCTGCGTACGACCGAGCGGCCGCAACGACTGACTCTGAATAAGGTCCTATATACTGTACTATACATGGGACTATATACTGTTCTATACGTGGGACTATATACTGTACTGTACATGGGACTATATACTGTACTGTACATGGGACTATATACTGTACTGTACATGGGACTATATACTGTACTATACATGGGACTATATACTGTACTATACATGGGACTATATACTGTACTATACATGGGACTAGGGCCCTCATTCAGAGTCGGTCGTTGCGGCCGCTCGGTCGTAAGTGAAAAGGGGCCGGATAAGCAAATGAAACGCTCGCAAGTTGCGTCATTAAGATGGGATCGTTAGCTGGACGAGCGAGGGGAGGATGCGGTCGTAAGACTAAAAACGTCTCTGTGATTCCACCTAGAAAACAAAGCAGTCAGAACCGGGTCTAGCTGCACACGTAGTAACCTTGAACGTGTGTGAACCTGCATGACAACACTCTATGACGTTCAGTTGATTGGGAGTCGCCATATAATTGGGTTGTGTTTCTGTAGACGCTGAACAAATGCAAAGTTTAAAAGTTGAACAACGCGTCAATTTGAAAATTTTTGGTAAAAATGTTTCGATATCAAGGGTGTAATTTTGTAATTTTGCAAGAATGGGCTCCAGAAGGCACCACAGTAACCAGCATTATTATAAGGAAGTTGTGAAAAAGCCGAGAGAGAGAGTCAGAAAGAAACGGGCGCAACTGTGGGAAAATGGTTTCATCCTTCACCAGGACAATGCGCTGCTCACACAGCACTTTCTGTGACCGACAATCACATGACTACACTTATACATCCTCCATACTCGCCCGATTCAGCACCTGGCGACTTTTATCTTTTCCCAAAAGTTAAATCAGTGCTTAAAGGGCCACATTGTGAATCAGTTGTTGCTGTAAAGAAGAAAACGGCAGATATGTCGAAACAACTAATGGGGGGCGTCCACTAGACGGTTTTATCCCTGTCCAACCTCTGAACGATTTTCCCTTGAAATATGATCTTCCACTCTGAACAATTTGCAAAAGATCTAACAATAAACTAAACTTTCAGCTATAGTGGGCAGATAGTGGTTCATCGTTTGATCGTTCAGCGTGAACGATGTGTAAACGATTTGTAAGCAATCAAGTGAAATTGATCTGTATGTTCAGTCGATGGAGGAGACGATCAAACGACCAGCGGGAGCGCGCATCGTACATCGTTAGAAACAATTACTGCACGATTTGCAAACGATGTTTGAACGATTATCGAACGATTATCAAACGATTTTATCATTATCGTTCAATCGTTCAACTTTGGGCCTGATTCAGACCCACTCGCGAGCGGCTGTCCGCTCGCAAGTGGGTCGATGTTCTGGACTGAGCATGCGCACGACGGAGGGAGCTCCGTCGTGCGCATGCCAGACGCGACGAGCGAAGGAAAGTCCTTCGCTCGTTGTGTCCGATCAAAAGGGGCGTGCTGTCAATGTTGATTGACAGCACGCCCCCTTTGGTAGGCGTGCCGGGGGCGTGCCTCCCTGACGGGGGCATTCCCACGGGAACGCCTCCCGTCAGAAGCCGGCCCACTGACATCACTAGTGATGTCAGTGGGAGTGATTTTGGCTCTGATAGAGCCAAAATCACTCCGGGCCTTGCGGTTGAAAACCTCAACCGCAGGCTCTAGCTCGCAGTGGCGATGGTCGCGATGGTCAAGACCATCGCGGCCATCAAACTGCACGCTCGTATAGCCTGTGGGTGGTGACCCACAGCTATACGAGCGTCCAGGAGGACGCTCCATTTTCATGGAGGCCGGCCCTCATTCAGAGCGTACGGCTCTGAATGAGGGCCTTTATCGTCTAGTGGATACCCCCCTTTACAGAAATAGATTTGCTCCATGTCTTCCACCAAATAGGGAGTATATTCAAGGGAACAAACATTACATTTGTATTACCAATAAATAAAGAGGAGTTATTTAATCAGTCTCGTTATTGAATAGACATACCTCGTATACTGTACATAGGACTACAGTACAGGAGGACGTGGGGTCTCTTATAATACACGTTTCATACATGTGCACTACATTCATGATATCAGATCTAACCGATTGTACGAGATGATACGAGAATTACAGTTTATACAGGAATAATTTATAAGAGTTTGTACATAAATTAGCATCAGTTGTGTATTAAAAACAATGATATAAAACATACAGGCTTACTAGGTAACTTGGTGCATATAACAGCCAATCGTATAACCCTCTAATAAGAGAAAGATGCATGGAAGCTAATGCCTGATTGGCTGCTTGGGGGCTGTTTATTTTAGGGGAGAGCGGGTTCGAATTTCTGAAATCCGAACCCCCCCCGATCCGAGGCCGATCCGAGTCAGGCTCGACTTTTCCCGCCTGTCTCGGATCTGAAATCGAGGCAAAATGTCATCATCCCGCCTTCCGGGTCTCGCGGGTTTTGTATTCTATATAAGGTACCCGCGTCGGCGCCATTTTCTCACTCGGCTGTGGACAGTGAAGAGGGAGGGTGGGAGTTAGGGCTGGCTGGGCTGTGTAGTGTAGTGTAGTGTAGTGCAGAGTAGTGTTGTGCTGTGCTGCGCTGTGCTGCTGTTGTCCATAGGGGCTGTGTCCACTCCTCCAAAGTCCATAGGGGCTGGCTGGACTGTGTTGTGCAGTCAGTTCTCCATAGGGGCTGTGTCCACTCCAAAGTCCTGTGCAGTGTCCCAGTCCTAAAGGGGTGCTGTAGTGTTGTCCAGGGGGTGCTCTGTCCATGAGGGGTGCTCCCCCCAAGTGCAAAAAAAATTTTTTTTTTTTCTGTGTTTGTGAATTGTGTGCGCAGTAGCCGCACGTGCATCAACAAAGTAGCGCCAAGCGTGCGCCTGTGTCATAAGTAAAGGGCCGGCTGGCTTGACCGTTAATGGGTGCTGTAACCCCCAGAGTGCACTCCAAACAATATAAAAAAATATTTTCTGTGTTTGTGAATTGTGTGCACTGTGACCGCACGTGCATCAACAAAGTAGCGCCAAGCGTGCGCCTGTGTCCCATAAGTCTGTTAAAGGGTGGTGTAATCCCCAAAGTGAACTCCACAAAAAATAAACAATTCTTTTTTTTCTGTGTTTGTGTGCGAAATGTATGCGCAGTAGCCGCACGTGCATCAACACAGCAGCAGCGCCAAGCGTGCGCCTGTGTCATAAGTCAAGGGCCGGTTTGGACATCTGGTCCGGACTGAAGGATGTGCCAACAGTTTCTGACATGTCTACCGTCACTGCATATGATACTGTCACCACTGACAGAATGGTGAAGGAATTATTTTCTGTGTTTGTGAATTGTGTGCACTGTGGCTGCACGTGCATCAACACAAAGGAGCAGCGCCAAGCGTGCGCCTGTGTCATAAGTAAAGGGCCGGCTGGCTTGTCCGTTAAAGGGTGCTGTAACCCCCAAAGTGCACTCCAAAAAAAAATAAAAAATTCTTCTTTTTTTTCCTGTCTTTGTGAAATGTGTGGGCTGTAGCCGCACCTGCATCCTCAAAGCAGCAGCGACAAGCATGCGTCTGTCTGTTAAAGGATTACATCGGTGACAGCATCCAAGTAGGCATGTCAGACAGTCCGTACCTGTACTGGCAGGAAAAAGAGGTCATTTGGAGGCCCCTGTACAAACTGGCTCTATTTTACCTGAGTTGCCCCCCCTCCAGTGTGTACTCCGAAAGAGTGTTTAGTGCAGCCGGGAACCTTGTCAGCGAAAGGCGTAGGAGGTTGCTTCCACAAAATGTGGAGAAGATGATGTTCATAAAAATGAATTATCAACTCTTCCAGGGAGACCAGCCTCCAGAACGTACAGAGGGACCTGTGGTTGTGGATTCCAGCGGGGACGAATTAATACTCTGTGAGGATGAGGATGTACACAACACTGAAGAGGGTGAAGAATCGGTGGATGAGGAGGATGAGGACGACATCTTGCCTCCGTAGAGCCAGTTTGTGCAGGGACAGATTAATTGCCAGCTTGTTTTGTGGGGGCCCAAACGAACCAATCATTTCAGCCACAGTCGCGTGGCAGACCCTGGCGCTGAAATGATTGCTTTGTTAAAGTGTGCATGTCCTGTTTTCAAACTGCCATCCTGTCTGCCACTGCAGTGTCACTCCTAGATGGGTCACGTGTTTGTGCCGCCCACTCGTATCTCTTAGCATAGTCATCCAGCTACCTCGGTGCAACCTTTTGGATATAAAAACACTATTGTGAGGTGTGAGGTGTTCAGAATAGGCTGGAAATTAGTGGAAATTTAGGTTATTGAGGTTAATAATAGCATAGGAGCAGAAAAACCGACAAATTCTGTGATTTTAGCTGTTTTTATGCTTTTTTAAAAAAAAATACAGATCCAAAACACAAAACCCAGAACCCAAAACACGGAAGGGTGGTTTTGGCAAAACCAATCCAGATCCAAAACACGAAGAAAGATCCAGATACAAAACCAAAACACGAAAAGTGGCCGATGCACACCCCTAGTATATTTACACTTTTTGATTAAATGTCAGCATTTTATTCCTGTATTACAGCAAGTACCAGGGTCCTGATCACTTCCATATGTATTACGTCTCCATGGCTGGGCCTTTAGATTAAATATATTGAGAGCGGAACAGCTGAGCTCAAAGCACATTAACCATGACCCCCTGGCAGTAATCCCCCTACCCTGCTTTATTATCTAATGGCTGGATTATAGAAACAGCTAGCAGTTAATGTGAGGGGCACAGTATCCAGGGGGCAGACAGATTGTCCTGGTGTCCTCTATGTAACAACGCAGCGTCAACCTGGGGGGGGGGGTTTATAAATAACATTTCTACCTTGGTTTGTTCAGAGATAAACAAATAAAATAGTGGTCACGCTAACTATGGCGGAATCGGCACGCAGGTATCTTCCTGCGCACTGCGAGTTGTAATAGGAAACTCAGCACTAGAGATGCACATTGGATTCCGATGTTTAACTACAATAGATGTTTTCCTTTCGATGGTAGTGTTTTCACCATTTGATGACGGCTTCTCCGATGGTAACCGCCATCGATTGATGTGGAAGTTATGGCCAACCAATTGTAAAATACAGCTGAATTCAGCTGTTTAACATCGGGTACAGCTGGGAAGTACTATAACGCATGCGCTAATCATAATTATTTTGATGTGAGGGTAATGGTGCATACACACGTAGCGATCAGCCAGCGATATACGATATCGCTGGCTGAGTGTTACGCATCCTCCCTGGTTTGCTGATATCGATATCGATCATCCAGCACACCACCTACTCACCGACGACAATAGCGACCCGCGATCAACAATCGTGGGTCCCTATAGTAACCTGCTTGATATCGAGCAAGTTGACCGGAATGCAAGGCCGATGGACGATATCGCTATCGCCCATACGTGGCCGAGCATCGCTGGTCGATGGCAAGTTGGTAGGGACCATTTAAATGAGCAATTTGAACGATGACGGTAATGATAACGATATCGTTATAATCGTTCTTTTAAATCGCTACGTGTGTACGCACCATTAGTTACCATCGCATCGAAAGTTTCGAAGGCGGAAGCCCAGCTATCATTTGATGTTGGGCTTCTGATGTCCATCTGCTGTCAGAACTTACTGCACATCCAGGAGCGTCAGAAATAAACCAGCCAGAGGTGAGACCTGGGCAACCTACATATGACTGATACAACCCATGTACATGGTCCCTAAGGAGCGCCGTTATCCGCGGACGCTGTGTTACATGCCGGTGACTCCGCCTGTCTAAATCAATGGGGTTTAATGTTAGGTGGTCAATATATATTATCCCTTTATATTACGCAGCACTTCTGAGGGCCTCATTCAGCAAGAATCGCAACTGCGGAAGCGTACACAGAACGGTCGATTTTGTTGCCTACCGCGCATGCGCAGACTGGGACTATGAACTGCGATTGCAGTGACTCTGCAGACCCATCGCAGAGTGACTGACAGGAAGCGCCATTTGTGGGTGGTAACGGGGGGTGGGGGGGAGGTTGGTCGGAGAAACGCAGGCATGTTAGTGCGTGTGAACGCCGTTGCAGGGGCGTGCATAAATTAGGCACTGTGACGCCATACGCAGCCTGAGCTCTCACTGCGCGCGGGAAAGTTAGCGGATTAGTGGTAGGGTCAGACCGGCTGTAAATGTGCGAGTGGCTCCGATGTACCTCCATGGTACCGATGTTTGGCTGGATTGCAATGTATTACGGATGTGCGAGAGGGGGAGTGCTTTGTAATTATTAGCATACTTTCACAGCAGAACTGCGTCCGCAATCACATCGGCGATCCTTGCTGAATGAGGCCCTGAGTGTTTAATCATTCATATCAGTCCCAGGACTTTATTACAGCCTAAATTCTCCTCCAGGCGGGCACGTGTATGTACACAAAGTCCTACATGCATAGTGAATACAGTAGATCGCATTGGGCAAGCTACGCTGCAGCGTAAAGACGCACATGTCCGTTATCAGGAAGCGCTTACGTCTGGGGTCCGGTATACCTGCTGCAGCACCTCCCTACTGCTCACTGTCTATCAGGTACCAGAGCTGCAGAGTAGCGGGCTCAGGAGTCTGGGCTCAGCACAGGACCGGCCAAGGGAAGGATTAGAGTGTCAGCTCTTAGGTGTAGGTTACAGGTATACATCGGGTATGGGCAGGAGCAGAACAGGATCTTTAGTAGTAGTGATGTTTATTGCTCAGTGAGAGCTCTTAGGGCCTGATTCAGAGCCGCTCGTAAGAGGCAGCTCGTTCGCTCCGAGCGATGTTTGCCCAACTGCGCATGCGTACGGATCATTATACGCATGCGCGAACCAGTCAGTGCGGCCGAAATTCATGTGCTCGCAAAATAGCGAATGCCTGCTAATTTGAGTGACAGGAGGAGGCGTATGTGTGTGGTAACAGGGGAAGGTGCTTGAAAACGGGGAGTGGAGATCCGATCGCAGGCGTGCTTAAAGGTCAAAACGGGCGTTTTATGGGTGTGCATATTTAAAACAGCAGCGTCATTGACCACGTCACTGGGTTATTTTATAGCCAGAACTGCTCGCAAGATTGTGGTAGCAAAAACCAACCCAAAGAATAGCGAGCAGTTCATACCCTGGTCGATGTACTCGATTAATCTAATAAATAGCGGACATGATGTAGGATGCGAGTGGACAGGGGGCGTAGTTTCCCAAAAAACGACCGCAAGTTTTGTTCGCTCGTTCAGACCTAGAGGCGTGAACAGACCGCAAACAGCGAACATTTCATTTGAATAGCCACCCCTATTTTCTGGACGAGCGAGCGCAAATAGCGACCGGCTCTGAATCAGGCCCTTAGTACACGGTCACAGGGCTGTGTAATGACCAGTCTATACCAGTGTACACTTCTCCCTACTACAGAGCTCTGGGGCTGATTCACACCCGGTCGCTAAGCGGCGTTCGCTCGCTATGGGCGATTGGCGCCCATCTCCGCATGGGTATGCGTCTAAATACGCATGCGCGAACCAGTCACTGTGTCTGGAAATCGTGCGCTCGTAGTACACAGACTGGACGCAATTTTGAGTGACAGATAGCACCGTTTGTGGGCAGTAACCAGGAAAGGTGCTTGTGACCGAGGGAGTGGCGCTGTGAAAACGCAGGCGTGTCTGAGCGTCAAAACGGAGTTTAATGGGTGTGCATAATTAGCAAAGTAGTGTCACTGAACACGTCACTTGTATTTCAGCCTGCAGTGATCACAGAGCTTGCGGTGAGGTAGGGTCTTACCTCAAGCGCTGCGTGCAGCTCCGATGGGTCTCGACGTTCCCGATTAATCAGACACTTCCTGGACATGACGAGTGCTAAGAGAGAGAGGTGGGCGGCTTTATACCCCTGCGTACGCTCACTGCCGTCACACTAAGACATAGAGGGCGTCCTTACACCAGACAGTGCGATCGCAGGATTTACATACCCGGCCCCTTTTGGCAGCGAGAGAGCGCAGCTTAGCGACTGGATCTGAATGAGCTCCTCTCTTCCCCCAATAAGGAACCAGCGCCCCAACGTCCAATAGGTCCCCGGGGTAGTCTACGTTTTGTATATGAAATCTATATGCTGACGCTAGTTTCAGCCCTGTGCTGTACATTAATGCGCCAGAGTGTGCGACTTCTTTGCGTTTTTTCAGACGCTGTAATACCACTTATTGCGTCTTTAGACACCACAGTCAGTCGCAGCTCTATAGCAGGTGCAGTTTCTCCGCCCATGTACGGCCTCCAAGGCGAGCGGGCGAGCATCTGTGATGGCCACCACTTCAGTGACGCACCCGCGACACTCCCAAAACAGGCCCATTAGGCAGGCCGGCCCCGTGCGTAAGGAATAATGCGAGGAGGCAGCCATCGTATATCTGATCAACCGAGGAGGAAGCGTGACCATCGTATATCTGACCATCGTATATGTGATCAACCGAGGAGGAGGCGTGACCATCGTATATCTGACCATCGTATATCTGATCAACCCTCAGGTTACTCAGGATGGCCGTGAAAATCGCGCTGCCGGGGCCAGTGACGCTGCGACGGAAGACACAGACCCTGGCCGCGGCACAGCTAGAAAATGGGGCTGACGCCCCGTTTTCTGGACGCCGTCGTCACCCTTTCACCTCCCCCAACGTGTCAATCGTGCTGCGGCTTATAAGGGGGACTGTGACCATCGACACAGACACCGATCGGCACGTGCGCAGTACAGATCCTGCGCATGCGCCGAACGGCAACCACCGGGTTTGCGAACAGCCACCGTTCGGGGAAATTAGGCCTATTTATTGCATGAGAGTACAAATGACTTCATGGTGTGGCTGGGAGGGTAGGAATTAGGTTTATGTATTAAAGTAAAACATTATTAATTTAATGTCAGATCTATTTGAGGGCAGATAGGTCTGTTTATTAAATGTGAATAATTATAACTTAATGTTGAGTCTGGTTGAGAGGAAATAACAGGTCTATGTATTCATTCCGGACACTATTACTTGTCTGTTGTGGGGAAATAGGTCTATGTATAATAGGTGTATGTTATAGCTGAAAGTCAGTGCTGGTGGCAGGGAGGGAGACCTAATTAGTAGCCGTTTTAACTAATGATTTACCCTCGGGACTGGCCAGGGGAGGGGGCCTGGGTGCTCACTCGGTGCTAGATGTCCCATATTTCATGTAACTGTCCCTTTTTCCAAACAGGTCCCCAACATCCCAGGACCCGGACAAGCAGCAGCAGCAAGACCCTAAGGCAGCAGCAGCAGGACCCTAAGGCAGCAGCAGCAGGACCCTAAGGCAGCAGCAGCAAGACCCTAAGGCAGCAGCAGCAGGACCCTAAGGCAGCAGCAGCAGGACCCTAAGGCAGCAGCAGCAGGACCCTAAGGCAGCAGCAGCAAGACCCTAAGGCAGCAGCAGCAGGACCCTAAGGCAGCAGCAGCAAGACCCTAAGGCAGCAGCAGCAGGACCCTAAGGCAGCAGCAGCAGGACCCTAAGGCAGCAGCAGCAAGACCCTAAGGCAGCAGCAGCAGGACCCTAAGGCAGCAGCAGCAGGACCCTAAGGCAGCAGCAGCAAGACCCTAAGGCAGCAGCAGCAGGACCCTAAGGCAGCAGCAGCAGGACCCTAAGGCAGCAGCAGCAGGACCCTAAGGCAGCAGCAGCAAGACCCTAAGGCAGCAGCAGCAGGACCCTAAGGCAGCAGCAGCAAGACCCTAAGGCAGCAGCAGCAGGACCCTAAGGCAGCAGCAGCAGGACCCTAAGGGAGCAGCAGCAGGACCCGGACAAGCATCAGCAGGACCCGGACAAGCAGCAGCAGGACCCTAAGGCAG